>LZPO01075878.1:398588-421985 GCA_001675575.1 Neotoma lepida
GCTAAATGTCCCAAGGAGGCACAGCATCTGACCTTCTGATGACCTCACTGAGGACAGACTGTTGTATGTGAAGGCATCTACTACCCACACATTCTTGCTACACTCATATTTCTAATTGAGCACCGTGAAGAAATGCCATTATTGTTAATGTTCTTTTTCCAGATCTACATTTCAGATAATACTCATCCTTCCGCTTGATCAGTTCTACAAAGAGAAATTTGAAGCAGGAAGCTGGTGAGCTCATTTTCCAGTTCAGAAATTCTTAAAAGAAATTAGCCCCTAGTTAGGTAGGTATTTTACTGTAAATTAATTTTAGATACTGTAAGAAATGACCTCAGATACTGCCCCATCTGTTTCTTTTGACAGCAGTGTTGCTGTTTGAAGTTATTGTTCAAATTTCTCCAGTTCAATGAGAAGAGTTTTCTAGCAGAATTCCCAATAGGATCCCCACACAAATAAATATTGTCATTAGCTCTTCAAGGATCCTGAAAATTCCTTCAATGGACTAAAATCTTGGATGTGCATATGCATTAAAACACTGCCTACCTTTCAAACTATACATTTTATTGTCTTCAGGTATTTTTCCCCAAAATTTTATTAAATTTAAGAAGATTTCTGAATGTCATTTTATAACATATCAGTCCTCTCAGAAACTGAAAAAATATTTAATGCATATTTATATTTTTATTTGCTAATGCAATCAAAATGTAATTGTGAGAAGGACAAGAGTATGGAAAAATCATGTAATATGATGATAGTAACATGGTCATTTAATCTATACCCAGACGTTACTGAATATAAGTTTTTTTCCAAATGGACAAATTAACTAACATTACTTTTGTTTAATTGTACAATGGCGACCATTTCTCTTGTCAGCCAAATAGCAAATACCTAATTTTACCACAAGGGAAATCAGATGAACACAACCAGTGGAGTGCAAAACCAATAGCCACTATTGGAGATTTTCTTAGAGAAGGCAGGCTCTCTTGGTAAGGTCTCTTCACATACAAAACCTAGCATAAAGAAGAGGAAAAATGTAAGATGATCTTAAACGGTCTTATTAATTGAAAACACCAAGCCAGGTATTGGGATAAATTCTGAAAGGTCAGAGAAACAGAACAAGCCACAGTCAACCTCCTCACCTTGCCAACTCCTCAGCTGATCTTGTTTCCTCAGACTGCAGGCTTCTGAGTCCTCACCCAAATGAATCTCAGCTCAACTGCTGCTCAAAGCCTGAAAGCTTAAGAGGCCTCTAGTGCCTTATATACCTTTCTGCTTCCTGGGATTAAAGGTGTGTGCCACCATGCCTGGCTGTTTCCAGTGTGGCCTTGAACTCACAGAGCTCTGGATGGATCTCTGCCTCTGGAATGCTAGGATTAAAGGCATGTGCTACCACTGCCTAACCTCTATGTTTAATCTAGTGGCTGTTCTGTTCTCTGACCCCAAATAAGTTTTATTAGGGTACACAATATTTTGGGGAACACAATATAATCACCACATTTCCCCTTTTTTGTCTAAAATAATAAAAGAAGATTATAACTAATACAGGAAAAACTATATCCAATAAATATATACAATATATACAGTCAGAATTACATTAACAATATCTAGTCCATTAACATTTGACAGATTCAGACAAAAAACTTCATTATATATATTAACAATGTCTAGTCCATTAACATTTGACAAATTCAGACAAAAAATTTCATTACTTATCCTATTTTGGTAAGTCCAAAATTTTTATGCAATATATAAAAGTCCAATCCAATGTAAAATATTTAAAACTAGTAGTTGCCTTTTAAAAGTAGATTCAATAATCTTTTTTATCTTATCATATCTATATCTCTTTTTTTTCCAGAGTAGATATTTGTTTAACACCTTTTCATCTGCAAGTAATATTCACAAAGTTTTCCTCCTACAGTCTTATGAGAAGGGGGATTATTGCCTTACAGAGAAAGAAGTATTTATTATATTCTTAGCAGGCTGCAGGAAGTCCTCCATTAACTGGGAGCTCTCAGTTCTAAAATGGAATAAACACTTTGCATACTTTCTAATTTTTATATGGGAGTAAAAGTTTATTTTTATAGAATACTTTTTAAAAAGGAAAGTGAAGCTGGCTCAAGTCACAAGCATTTTTTTTTACAATCAACAATTAACTGATACTAAAGTTCGATTGTGCTCTTGTGGATAATTGCTTTAATTCGAGATCCTGCTTTATACATAGTAAAAGTTTCCTAAGCAAATACAATTTAAAAATTCTTTCTTTTTAATCTATCTTTCACAGTAACCCCATGAAAATATATTATTTGCTCTATTATGTAGGCAAAAGAGCAAACGTAGAGATTCTGTGATTTTACTTAGGCACATTTGCATTAAAGAGGTGAAATAGTGAAGATCCATAAATTATGAAAACACCTATTAAAGCATATTAGGTTATTGCTTATCAGATAAGACCTGCCTGTCCAGTTTTTAATTCCATTTTGAGTCACTCATAGCACCTTAGAACTGACCCACATTATCAGTACTTACCATAAAACAAGCAGAAACGACTCTCAGACTTGTTCTTAATCTTCTTAGCTAAAATTCTCTTCTGTAAAAGCTATAGTTCTGAGATCAGATACTCTAAGAGATTTTAAATGTAAGAAGATTTTTTTAAACAATTCTTAAAGATGAGAAAGTCTATGTCCAACTGTTTTTTTGTTTTGTTTTATTTTATCTACATTGACAAGTTACCTAACTGGGTGTAACAAATGCTCAGTTCTGTTGCTGTATGTGTGTCTGTGTCTATGTCTGTTTACAAAACACTACACTTTTGGACAGTATCTTCCAGGTGATACATCTCACTACCTTTGTTTTGTGCCACAGGGGGAGAAAATTTAAAAAGAAGACACATTTTTTTTGCAAGAGAATGTTACAAGTTTTTTTGAAAGAAATTACAAATTATACCAAAAAACCATAATTTTTTCTTTCCATAATTTTGTAGATTGATTCAACACGGTAAAAAGTTCATGTTTTGTCTCACAGTAAAGACTGTTTCATCTAAATTCCCTGTAATCCATTCTGATTAAGTTTATGAAGGTCTGCCAGTGTATCCTCAGATAAATTGCATTACAGTTATCGGTGTTAAGATTTCTTTAGAAAATTAATATAAGTGCTAGTGATCTAATACTTTGAGAGAATGTAAAAGTAGTTATTTTTTCTGAATCTCTGTATTAGCAATTATCAACAAAGTTTACCTTTAATCTCTTTTCCTCTTCTTTAGGAAAGTATATTTGTAGAGACAGGAAAAAAAAAACTCGACCCTCAATCACAAAAATCTCTAACATTGGTTATAATATACAATGGAAATGAAAATAATAATGCTATCTTACTCCTAAGCAATTGCAGCAGGCATTAATAAAATTAGTAAAACTTTACCCCATCTTCTCAAACTAAATAATCAAGCAAAAGTGTCCGTCAAGATGATTTTGAGCAAAAAAAATTCAATAGAAATGATAGAATTTTTAAAAATACGTTTGTGTATATTTATTTATGTAATTTTTCTTTTCATCCATAAAAGGGGTAAAGACCATAAAATTGAGATAAAATAATACATAATAAGTCTCTTACCTGCATGCCTAACAACATGCTTGAAGTCATTCCACTTTGAAATACTGTTCGTTATCAGCAATAAAACATTCTTATTTACACTAAACAACCTCACATTAAAAGAGATTTCTGCTCACAGAAAATGGCCACGACTTCCAGAACATTTTTATGCACCAATGTGTAGAGTTTCCCTCATTACTGTCCCCTACAAATTAAAGGTACATAAAATATTATCTCAATATCCTGGTAAAATGCATTGCCTTTCCAAGAGAAAAACTATGATTTGGTATTGCTGTGCTCCATAGCTATTTTAATTTCTATTCTTTCCATTTAAAAATTCTAATTTGGAGTTCAATACAGAGAGAAAGCCATATCATAAGAAATAGAGAAGATAGTCATCAAATTTTATAAAACTGTATTTACAGAGTCTAAGTTTCATTGACAGGATGCTCTGTGTGTGAGCATATATAATGATTAAAAATTTACCAAAAGCCATGAATGCCATTTCACTGTCACTTCCTTTGATTAACCTTCACCTGACCTCACTCCCTAAGGCAATTCCAGATTCCTTTGTTTCTACATTCACATCTTCAGTCAAGCAGGCGAATTTATTAAAAATCAGTCATTAAAACGATTTCCTCAGAAGCAATTTTTTTTATTTTTCACAGATGTTTGTTATAAAAATGAAATTATTTACCATTGTATATAGTAACTACTTGTGACTATTCAATTGGGAGGACTCAATTCACTTAGGAGAAAGCTGAACTAGGCAGTCCTGTAGTTATAGCCATTTTTACTGTACAAGTAAAATGTAAACAGAGAAAAGGCACAGTAATCACACGGAGTGCTCTAGTGCAGCTGAGATGGACAAAAACACATAAGTCAATTCTACAATATGTAATGGAAAATGGTATACTTTTAAAAATATGCAGTATTTTCCTAGAATAATTTCTGCCCAGGCTTATGGTCTTAAATCTACTGTTTTCTATTAAAATGTACACCCCAAACAATAACCTTTTAGGTGATTTTCTAGGGCTAATGCTTAAAGTCAAATATTTGGGGGTTTACTGTGAACACATTTCGTAAAATAACATATCACCAGCTTGCCAATATTTCACATGGAAAGGCTATAAGACTATAAAGGAGAAAAAAACAGGCTTCAACATGAAAACAAACAAAAAAGTCCTTTGAAAATAATTAAAAAGACAATAAATCACATTTGGGGGTTCATTTCATATGCTTTTTATCCTCATTCTTTCATCCCTCAAAAACTACATGACCAAAAGTTTAATTCTACTTGCTAATTGCAAAAGAAATTAAATCTTTACAGTAGACAAAACAAGTTCTCAGCACTCTAACCAACAGTCACTCACCATCGTAATGAATAATGGAGAAGCAGACAATATGTTCCTTTTGATAAAATGCAGCGTGAAGCATTGAGCAGCACCTAGGAAATATACTTGCCAAAAATCTTATGCAGCCTTCTGACCTAACTTTCAGTTTACAGGAAATACAGGGACGTGAAGAACGAATTAAATACCACAAGAAAGGAAGTAATTAAATCCAGAAGATCAAACATTCTGTAGAAGCACACAGTGCTCATCTTTTTAACAACTCTAGTTTGTAAAGTTAAGAAGAAGAAGAAAAAAATCCTTGAAGGTTTCTTAGATTTGTTTAAAAAAACAAACAAACAAAACTGTGGATGATATGGCTATTACAAATGTTTGGGACAATTAGAGGTCCAAATTGAAATACAAGATAAACTACAAAAATTGTCCACTAGAAAATATGATAGTAATATAATTATATAGAAAATCAATGGTCTCTTTAAAAACATAACCTAGGAGCAAAATTATAGTTAAAATATCATGATGTCTAATATTATCTTTTAAATTTTAAATGATTTAGATAAAAGTAGATGAAACAAATATACAAAAACATTAATTCATTAGATCTAAGTACTAACATACATAAGTTTGTGTGTGTCTCTGTGCATAGTTAGGTATATGTGTCTTTATTTCACTGTAATTCTTTCAGCTTTCTGGATGTTTGAAAAGCTTTAAAATACCTTTTTAAAGTACATACCCAGAAACCTAAAAGAGATCACTACAGTCAAGTTCTAAAATACCATCAGTTTCCTGTTTTCTCTGTTCCTCACTTGAAACTTCAGGTAGCTTGCAGCTCCTCTCTTACTCAAACTCATTATCCAGAGCTTGAAGTCCCCTAACTGCCTTCCTGTCTCTTTGACTGCTTCCAACTCTTTTAGGGGATGGGCAAAGGTCTTGGGCCAGTGATATTTTGATATCAGTTAGGCCTTAGATTTGAAGCACCATCTGCCTCCTATAAAGAATGTTTTAAAATATAATATATAAAATGTATCTAAATATACATTAAATGTAATTTTAGTGTGAAAAGTTTGAAGAATTCTCAATAATGTAAATTTAAGATAAATATGTTGGAATTTAAACTTCATTATATTAACATATACTTTCTTAAGAATTAATTTGAGTTTATTACTGGATATGTTTATTATGCTTAGTTAGGGATTAAAATGCGTATAAATTTTGAAATTACTGTTAACTTCCCATATTTTTAAAGTCAGTTTCCCTAAATTCTAAGCATGTTTATAGATCTTTGAAAAACCTGGAGTCTATGAACTGATCACTAAAATGTGAAACCATAAAAAAAATAACCATGGGTATGTCCCTGCCCCTATGCCACTAAGCCTTTTTTACATATTTTGCATAGGCAGCCACCTATTATTAGTGTACAGTGTACATAAACAAAAACTGTGCAATTATGCTAGAGATATATAGAATAAAAAATTGTTAGAGCTATTTTTTAGGTCCTTAAACTAAAGTCTTTTCCTGGGCTAAAGAGGGGTGGGGATCTCAGGCTTTTAGCAAAATGGAACATAAGTACATGTGAGGCTGGTGGGTACTCCATAGCTATTTGTTGATTTCTGGAATCCATAGTTTTCCTCAGAACTTTCATATTTTCCAGCATTCTGCCTCCTTATAGACAGCCACGGATTCCAGCCTAACTTCTTCCTTCCAAAGACAGGGCAGCTGAGGCCAGCTAGGAGAAAGGGAACTTCCCCACTCAATGCTCATTAGAGGAGGGACTTTAAGTCTCTCCTAATTGGTAGTCCTCTATCCTAGCCCTGAACTTGGTCCTAATGTCCACTACAGTATTATCGTGTTAGTGAATTTAGGCTGCATCATCTTGAGAGAACTACCTGATTTAAACAGTTTCGATAGTTTTGAAGCCTTATAGCCACGCAAGCCTCACTTTAAAATAAATTGCCCCTTTGCTTTTGCTATGCTGTATCATATTCTAGTGGACTTCAGTAGCAAATAGCTTTTTCTTGTCTTTATTCTGCAAAACATCTTCATATTTTGAAGTGCACTCTATTTTAGAATCCCTGCGAAACAGCCATAATCACCAAGAGAAAGGAAGTAAAATATGGTGGTTTAGCAGTGGAGTCTGAAAGTCTGGATTTCCTTTTCATTCAGCCACTAAAATACAGGACAGACTCAGTGAACTGGGTAATTATCTTCGGGCAGTTATTTAACCAGTTTGTGACTCAGTTTCTTTCTATGGAAAACAATTATCCCAGGTTTGGAATCACTTATAAGTGACACTATGGCCCGTAACAATTATTATTTTTGAAGGCAAGAGTGTTCAGACAAAAGATTATAAAGCAACAGAAGTTACTACAGTCTAATATAATGTTTTCTCTTGAAAAACAACACCTCTTCTACTTAATGTGTCATTTGAACTCATAATCTGAAATTGTTCTTTTCGTGTCTGGCTTTCAACCTTATCTGTCAATCATGTAAGGGAAAACTGGGCATACTCTATTAAAATTTACATAGGTTCTGTAAACAAATCTAAAAACTGAGCTGTTCTTTTTTCTTTTCCTGTAATAAAAGGGTCTTCTATTAAGAATTAGAATAATGAAATACGGCAGTAGATCTTAAAGTGTGCCCTTCCTCACACTGCAGTTATGTAAAAGGTTATATAGTACAACAGTTATTAATCCTTCTTCACTTTGACAATTGATTTGAATTCAGCGTCTGTTGTAGACTCTTTATAATACAAGATCACAAAAGTTCAAAACTAATTTAGTACTCTTTGTTCCACCCGGCAAAAAGTGCACCTTATCAAAACCGTTACTGTCAGATCGATATTGTGCTGAAACAAAAATGCAGATTAGCTGGGAGAGGCTTCTCTTTTTAGCTGCATTCATGAATTCCTTTGGTGAAGGGGAAACAACTTCAGAAGAGAAATTTTAAACGGAGAGGAGAGGCAAGTAGGAAAAGAGGTTCCATAAAGGCTCCATTTCCAAAACTCACTGGTGTAAATTTAAGAAATTTACATATTTAAATAAAACCCTGATTGTACTTGGTGTGTGCAGATATTGAACTTGAAACTGGAGACTGGTAGTGGAGAAGACATCCATTCCCATTTGGGCAGGTTTCCCTTTCCAGTTCTATAATAACCTGCACGTATGGAACACACATCCCAGCAAAATTCTGCATAGATGCCAAAATCAGAAGTATTTGAGCAGACTGGAATGGTTTGACTCACATTAGTGATGCAAATCTATTGAATTGAGACGCTAATAAATTCCCAGTTAAAGTACAAAGCACTCATTGATTTTAGAAGAAAAAAAAAAGATCCACTTGGCTTAAGGAATGTTTACAACAAAGGATAAAATACAGCTAGCTTTGTTTTTCAATTACGTTTATTTGGGAAATTCATCAATCTTTCTACTCTCCCCTGTCTGGTCCAGCTCCATTATCACCTCACCTCTGGGGGTCAGAAGAGTGCACAACCCTACACCAGGTTAGATGAAAGAGAAGGGAAGGGAGGCAAGCATTTGTCTTACCGTCTGTGTTGGTAAAAATACACAAATACTGAAAATCCATGTTGAAATAGACAGTGGGTTTATACGCTCTCCTCAGGCACCGATACCTTCAACTGGTATGCATATTTACATTTCTGTATTCCACTATTGGATGGGAAACAGTTGCCACAGCAACCTTTAAATCACCTGGCAGCTTTGCTATTTCAATAAAGCCATGAGTTTTCCTTTTCACAGGAAAAAAAAATAAGTGGGTATAATAATAATAAATATAATAAACACTGTATTGTGTATGATGCTTTGGTAAAGGAGGGCATTTGTCATCATTCATTTTTGTTCTTCTTATACAGCAAGTTAATAGTAAAACTTGAAGATTCATTCCAGGTCTTCCCTGTCTCAATTGCTTCTCTTCCCATCCCACTCTGTTCCAACAGGACTTTATAAAAATCTTAGTGAGTTCATATTGTTTGAAAAGTTCCAGATTCTCACTGCACATTTGCATATGTGTTTTATTTTTCAATTTTAATTTACCATAATAGAAATTTACTTTACATTTTATGTTATAGTCAACAATGATGCACTTAGCATTTTTTATATAAATAGATTTAAAAATAGGCTATTTTTAAATAGGTAATTATTTTGTAGAGTTTAATTCATTTATTACGATGTAGAATTTGAACAATGTAATAAATTGAAGGCTTTAAAACTTAAAACACATCAATTCGCAGCAACATTTTGTTAACTCCTAGTACATGATTTCATTCCAAGGGAATAAAAATATATCTCTAAAAGCAAATAAACTTTCTCATTTCTAATTTCGAATTTCTTAAGGGTTTCATTTTCAGTTTCTGTGAAACTTCTTTTAGTTTCAGGTTGTGAAATTTTTTTGTTTTTAATTTTTTTTTACTATACAAACTGTAATCATTTAGCAATCTTCACATTTCTAGGTGACATATTAAAGGTATATCTTTGCTTTCTTCATTTGGACAAGCTATTTGTTCTGCATGGCACTCCAATTAACTGAAAATTTCAAATAATCAGGGAGGTAATTTTAATTTTCTTTTTTCTTTTTTTGGAAGTAGTTTAAAGCTTCTTGCTAAGTATTTTTCTAATATATATGGAAATATGCATAGGAAAAATTATATTTTTGTGGGATATATTTTAAATTCTGTACAATGAAAAGTGGAGGATGGAAACAACAAAATGTTAGTAATTATAAAAATGAGTTACACATACATGGGATCCCATTCCTACTATTCTCCCTCTACTTTTGTATAGTTGACCATGAAAATAAAACTCTAAAATATGCTTTTCTGAGGATATGTCCTAAAGAGAATTGTTAAATATAATATTCTTTGATTTGACTTGAGAAAAAATAGTTTACAATGTGTCTGTCACTTTATAAATATTATCTTATTTAACATTCCTAAAAATCAATATATGGAAGTAATATTCAAATTTTAAATATTAAAAATTACAGACAAGGAACTGACTATTAAGAAAAGATGTCATTCAAGTCTCACCTATACAAAAACCAATGGGACTTACATACTGCCATTTAATGCCTCTCACCACTTAAATCTAGAAATATTACTAAGTATGAAGGAGTACAACTTCTTTGAACTCAATAATTTGGGTGTTTGGGTTCATAAGTCAGGTATGTTCGAAGATGTAGAATTTATTTATTTTTTATTTTATGTTTTCTAGTTATTTTTATCCTTCAGCTGCCATTCTCTACAAGACAGTGAACAAGGGCCAACTTCAAAAAATAGGATTGTGAGTTAAAACAACAAACAATACCTAATTCATATACATTTATTAATATTTTAATTATTTTACTGAAAGTTTTTTATTATTATTTGCTGAATTCTAGTGATTCTATTAAATTCTAGTTATTTGAGGGATAATTGAAGTTTTAATACACACTAACATAGATATATTAAAACTTTTCCATTGCAATATTATAGAAATGCATAACATCATTGCAATAGTGGGTTTAAAATATTAAGTACAGTATGTTTCTTGGTTTCTTGAATAAACAAGCACCATTTTATAAGAATAAAAGTCATCTGTGATTTTAAAATAAATGAGTTGCACTTTAACATAGTGACATGAATACATATGCATAAATTAAAGAGTTATATGGTTTTCTACATGGCTTTATATAGTTTTTTGTCATCATGGAAAAACTGCACGCTGTTTTAAGAGCCCAAACTGAATTAGTTGCATTATCCCTGTTCAAGAAATGTATTAATTTGGCTTATTTATATATTTTTCTGAACCCCAGTCTGTTATCCTTTATTAAAATATTCTATGTCTGAACAGTGTTGGAGATACACACATATTATGGTGAGAGACATACGTACTCTCACAGGGACATATAGACCTTTTCCTTCCCTTTAAGGAAAGCAGAGATCTTTCCAAACACATGTAACTCCTGACAATTCAAACCAAATCAGTGAAGAAAACTCAAAATAGTAAGTCGAATCTTAAATTGTTTGGAGCTATCCTATTGCTATAAACATTTAGGTAGGTTTCTCACAGGAGGAAAAGAAAGGAAGGGGGACCAGTGGCAATCTCTTATGATCCACACAATTTATTGAATTCAATGAACCTATCAATTTACTAGGGGGAGGTTAGGTGACTAATGAGATAAAAACACCTTATTTCACATGTAATTTGCTTGCAAGTATTGTTTGCTTTTTAAGTATATAGTCAAAACACAATAAAGAAAAATGTATACAGGCTTTTTCACTCAAAAATTGCCAAACCCCGTTTCAATCAAAGCAGACTAGGATATTCCAGTGCTTTTTAATGCCTAAACCAGTATTCATTCTGAAAATGTATGGCTGATATCATTACTGTCTATAACTATACTTCCTATTCAACCAAATCATAATTATATTTTTACTTAATTTCTAAGAACTTTGAAAATGCAAATGAATAGGTTGATAAACAAAGAAAAGCCCACGTTTTACTCAGCAATTTATTTCCAGTGATTGCTAAGATTTTTCTTCTCATTCAGAAGTTCTCACCTCATTATCTTCATGCCTCTCATCTTCACCTTGCTTGATTCCTTAATTATACTCCATTTCATTCAGGTAGTTTACCTCCGACTTTTTTCACTTTTAAATATCAAATGCTGTGCTAACACTCTAATATACAATAACAGCTTGACATATACTGATGTCCCACTTGGAATGCCTTTTTACCTGAACACCCTCCACACAAATTTTAAGCTTTATGACCTCAGCTTACTGTACTTGCTCTATGAAGTCCTTCCTCATTTACACTAACTCACACGTTTCTTTATTTTATAACTCTTCAAATGTGGTTCTCTAATAGTGGCACAAGGACCCTTTCTTTCAAAGAATCTGTGATTTCAAAATTATCTGAAAATACAGAGGAAGAAGTTGGTTGCATTACTATATGGACATAATATAAAAATACTGATGATTAAAATGCCTGTATATTAGCAAAAATTAAAACAGTAACAATTATTTACTGTCATCTATTTTCAGGTATACATAAGTCAGTTACAGTTAGTATCTGTCTTAGTGAAGAAATAAAAACTGTCAATTTCATCAGTTGGAATCCTAGAACACACAACTGTGTAACATATTTGATGAGATGAAAAGTACTTTCATCGGGATAGTGAAATATGAAGTTGTCTTCAGGCAAAGAAGTTGTGTGATTGCTTAGAGTCCAGGCTGCTAGCCATTTAAAGAAATAAATGCTTTTAGCTGGTCATGGTGGCACACACGTTTTATCCTAGCACTAAGGAGGCTTGAGACATGCAGATCATTGTAAATTCCAGGTCAGCATGGCTACACAATGAGACACGGTTTTGAAGGAAGTAAAAATAATAAATACTTATTTTTTTACTTGAAAGACTGACGAAGTATTTTTATTAATGAGATATTTGGAAAATATTTTTCTCAAAAAAAACAAAACAATATTGTTGTCTCATTAGGAAAAAAGTGATGGCATTTGATGCTAATAATAAAAACATTGTTTTAGAGAAAATAGTATTCTTGCTGAAAACATCTCTGTTTTGTAGTCTACCAGTACTGAAAATTCGTCTTATGACCTGTACGGTGATAGGAAGGCATTTGATTGTTGACTTTTATAATATGCAACATGCTATTTAAATATATGTAAAAGTCAGTGAACATTTTCCAAGTGTCAAATTCATTAACACGATTTCACATTCTATATAACAACTACCAAGTTTTGATATATCCTTAAAATGCAATGTGCTTATATGTCTTTAAAATTATTAAAACCATATTTTCTTCAATGTTGTACTTGTGTGAGGCTGCATTTTCTTTCTATATTTCGACAAAATCAACACAGTGAACTAAGACTGAAAGTGGAAGCAAATATACAAATCCATAAGAAAGAAGCATAATAAACCCTTCGCTGAATTTTTTTTCAATATTTAGTTGGGTGAAGTCACAGTGCTCCAAAAAGCTTTGCAAAATTCATTACTTATTGAACTTTCAAGAGAGACTAAAAAAGGCTTCCAACCAGTTCTAAAAGTAGCCTCAGAGAGCAATGAGAGGTGAAGGCCTTGTGTACTGTTTTGTAGGACTGGGACTGTGAGAAGATCTGTGCTTTGAAATTCCACATTGGTGCCAAGAAAAAGTGAGTGTCCATGCTTGATTATAAGCTTTCAGAGTTGAAGGGGAAAGGGGAGAGTTTGAGAACTTTAATACTAACAATAGTTAAATATAAAAAATAGAAACACACTTTTGATTACAAGCTATTTCAACAAATAAAATGATTGACAGTAACATAAACTATAACATTCTCCTTTTGTTCAGAAAATATAGGTTTTCTTTAAAAACTCATTATTTATGTCACCATGTAATAGATTTATCATTATTCAAGTAACAATTATTAAAATAATGTTAATAAAATTCAATTTAAAAATCCCTATATCAAAGTCTGAAAGGATTACAAAAAAATTAAAAAGTTAAATTGCAAGTTAGTATTTATAATGAATATAAATACAGGTTAGTATTTATGATGAACAGAAAGTAAACAACCCTCAACAAACTAATAACAAATCAAATTTAACAGACTATTGAAAAGATGGCTCATGATTAAATTGCATTTATCTGAAACATGTAACAGCTTATTTTCCATATATAATTTTATAAATGTGATGAATTTAATTGGTAGGGTAAAAAAAATGAGCATCTCAGATAGATTCAGAGTAATCATTTGACATTTCTTTCAGCACAATTTCATCAAAATTCTTCCAGCGAATTAGATATAGAAAGAATGAATACCATCCCAATAAGTCCATATTTGAAAAGTCTGCAATGAACATCATAATTAATGAACAAAATCTGAAAGCTTTTCCTTTAATATATAGAACAAGATAAGGATGCCCAATCTCACCATTTACAACAGAATAAAGGAAATCCTAATCAAAGCTATTGGACCAGAGGAAGAAATAAACATATTCAGAGTAGGAAAAAAAAGTTAAATTTCCTTTGTTTACAGGACACATATAAATAGAAAGTCTTAAAAAGTTGCATCAAAAGCTCCTAAGATAAACAAATTTAATAAAATTACAGATACAAAATCCACATACAAAATAAATATTAATTCTGTGCACTAATAGTGAGCTGTCTATAAAAGAAATCAAGAAATTAATCCAGTTTACTGGGAACTTCAGTAAATCACTAAAATGATTAATAAAAATTTAAGCAAAAAGGCCAAAGATCTCTACACTGAAAACTGTAACATACTCCTTAAAAAAACAAAACAAAAAACTGAAGACAACATATATAAAGTAGAAAACCATCCCAGGTTCATGAGCTAGAAAAACTAATATTGTTAAAGAATTGTAATTTGTTTACATATTCAGTGAAATAACTATGAAAATACTGATATTTTCTTCCACACAAAGGTAAATAAATCCTAAAATTTCCTAGGAACCAAATGACTTCAAATGCACAAAGAAATCTGCATACATAACAAAATTAGTGGTATCATTCCACCTAACTTTAAAGTACACTACAAAAATATCTATGCATAAAACATACAGTAAAACAAAATAGTGAACCCAGAAATAAATTTGTATTATTATGTACATGATTTTCAACAGAGGTGCCAAGAGCTCACAAGGTAGAAAAGAGGTCTCATTGATAAACTCTTGTGAAACCATGCAGAAGACAGAAAATAGATGCTTTGTCTTTGATCATTTATAACACCAACTCAAAATAAAATTATCAGAGTAAAATTTAGTAGAGATTCTTCAGAGTATAGGAATGAGTAGAATTTATTTTATTTTATTTACAAATATAAGGCAGGAACCAGAAGCATGAATGGACAAATAGATGCTACATTAAACTATAATGCTATAATGCTCTGCATATAAAATAGCATTGAAGAATCAACAAACAGACTGAGAAAACATTTGAAAACCATACATGAAATGAAGTATCAGTATGCAAAATAGTGAAACAATAGCTCAATAACCTGATCTGTTTTTCCTTCTATTGAGAATAGATTTTTTTCCTCGCATGATATATACTGATTACAGTTTCCTGTTCCTCTATTTCTCCCAGCTCCTCCCTATCCCCCCTTCCACCCAGATCCACTCCCTTTTGTCTTTTATTAGAAAACAAACAGGCTTCTAAGGGATAATAACAAAATAAATATGATAAGATAAAACAAAGTCTAACACACCAGAGTTGGACAAAACAAAGAGAAGAAAGCCTAAGAGAAGGCACAAGAAACAGAGACTCGCTCATTTGCATACTCAGGAATCCCATAAAAAACACTAAACTGGAAGGACCTGTAGGGTAAAAGAACAGAAATATATAATTGGGCATGTGGGGGAAGGCAGTGTAATAATTCACAGACACTGGGTTCCTTGGAAACAAGGCCTGCTCCTGAGTCACCACTGTTTAAATCTGTCTCATCCAGGTGTTAGATGTGTATAAGAGACAGAGCTTGTTCTGTGTTGGCCATCTACTGCTGGGCATCCAGCTTATTCTTAAAAGTAGTTTGTTTCCTCAGTGAGACTCCCTTGAAGGAAACTAAATTTTCGTTTGCAAGTGGATATCAATTGGAGATTGCTTCTGGGTTAGGGACAGGGGCATATTTCTGCTCCTTGCAGCTCTAGGAACACAGCTAGCACAGACCCCTGTAATCCCAGTCCATGCTGCCTCAGTCTCTGTGAGTTCATGTTATCTTTAATCATGTAGATTTAGAGGGCTTTATTTTCTTGGTGTCCTCCATGCCCTCTGGATCTTACACTCTTTCTGCCTCCTCATCTGAAGGTTTCCTGAGCTGAGAGGGGAAGGATTTAATGGAGATAACCCATTTAGGATTGAGTGTTCCAAGGTCTCTTACTCTCTGTATGTCTGTGGGTCTCTGTAATTGTCCCTAACTGCTGCAGGAGGAAGTTTCTCTGATGATGGCTAAGCAAGGTACTGATCTATGAGTATATCAGAATATCATTATGAGTCCACTTCTTTCAGGTCTAGAACCCCAACTGGTCAAAACTTATGCTTTTAAAAGGGGAAAAACACTACAAATTTCTTAAATGAAAATTTTAAAAGGACATTTAGTGCATGAAACTATGCCAAATAACACTAGCTTAAGGAAACAATTTTAAATTATGATGACACACTATCTTACACTTGTTAGAAAGGGTATTTTTTAAAAATCCAAAATAAGTTTTGACGAGAGTGTAGAAGACTCTCCAACACTCTTAGTGGGAGTATAAATTAGTGCTACAATTAGGGAGTACTGCATGGATATTTCTTGAAGAAAATAAAAATAAAACTACCATATGATCCTGCAATCCCACTACTGAACATACATTGCAAAGGAGATGAAGTCACTACGCTAAAGAAATGTCTATGTAAAAGTTCAGCTAGAAAAAAAGAACAAGCTTTATGACATCTGTTGTGCAATATGGTAACTATAGTTAAGAACAATACATTGTAGTCCAGAAAAATGCTGAGGAGCAGATTTTAAATATCCCTACCACAAAATGACAGTTATGTGAGGTACTGCTCATATGGATTAGTTTGGCTTGACCACTCCTCTTATTATCTATTTCTATCTACATATTACATATATGTTTCAAAACTTCACCTTATATATAAAATAAATATTTTCATTCCTCAGTTAAAAATTAAAAACAGTACAATTAAACATTTTAAAACTCGGTAATTTTAACATGGTAGATGTCAATAAACAGGAGTCATAAGACAAATATTCTTCTTGTCACTTACTCCACAAGCCTGATGATCTGAGTTCCAGTTCCATATTCGTGTAAATATGAAAGGGTAGAATTAATAACATGCTTTTCTCTGATCTCTACATGTGCAATGTGGCATTGTGTACCACAAATATTCAATATCTGCTAATAATGTGAAGAATCTTAAAAACAAATCATTTAAAGGTCGTCATCACAGATATTTTACTTATGGTATAAATTGTAATCCAATTATGTTTTTATTTTTATTTTTTATTACAAAATTTAAAGTGAATGCTGTCAACCTAGATGAGAATAGTTCATTAAAACTACATATTTAAATTTATACACAGAATTATGTGTTTTGTAGTTTTTATGTAAATGGTCAATAGTATGATTTCTTGTGGCTTTTTTAGACATCATCATTGCTATTTTGGTCCCCTTCTTTTGAAATTACCCCCCCTGCTCATTCCCTATAGAGCCCCACTTTTCCCATTTCCCCTATCAGATCACTTGGATCCTGCTATTTCCCGTTACCCTTTTCCCATCTTCTGTATTTACATCCCTCTGATTATTATAAGTATTCTGTGTATGATGTTCGTTTGGGGACACACATGCCACAATGCACACAAGGAGAATAGAAAACAACCTATGGAGTCAGTTCTCTCCTTTCACCTTTGGGGACACATAACAGGGACTCAGGTCTTCACCCTTTTGAGGTAAGTGCCTTAACTCCTCAGCCATCTCACTGGCCCAGATTATGTTTTTTAACTTATCAATAATAAAGTATAACATTCTTTTATAGTTTTTAATTGTTCTATTTATTTTTCCAGTCATTAGGTTTACCTTTTGTGCTAAGTGCTATGAGAATAGTTTTTAGGCCACCATACCCTGCAACTATTGTAATTTTTGTGGAAACCTTTTCTTATACCTTTATCATTCCAAGAAAATAGGAGGAATATATTGACTTAGAATTCCTTCTATCACCTCTTACAAAAATAGTTTATGATGGTAATTTTAACTTACAACTTATAAAGTTATTAGTTCAAGATAACATTTAAGGATAAGGGAGTTTATCTTGTGTAATCAACTCATAATAATATTATTTTCTATTTTCAAAAATTTTCATACAATGTATTTTGTTCATATTCTTTTCTTTCCCCAGTTCCTTACAGATCTTTCCTGCCATTCCACCCATACTAACCCATGTTCTTTCTCTCTTTTAAAAAAATCAAAACCCAAACTTAAACACACACACACAAAACAAACAAACAAACAAAAACATTTTATTGTGACCAACCACTCCTCAGTGCATGGTGCCTGCCTTGGACTGCCATGTCCCTTTACTGAAGAAAACTGATTTTCGTTCTCCCAGCAGCTATAAGTTGCAAATAGCTTCTTGGCTAGGGTTGGGACTTGGTGTCTACTTCCCCTTTTTCTATGCTGGGATTTTTGTCTGGTTTGAAGTTGGGGAGGTCTTATGTACGCTGTCATAGGCTGTGTGAGTTCATATGTGCATCAGCTCTGTTGTGCCTAGAGAACACTGTTTTCTAGGAGTTATCTACTACATCTGGCTTCTACAACCTTCCTCCATCCTCTTCCACATAAACTCTGAGACTTGAGAGAAGGAATGTGTGCTGGGTGGTGGTGCACGCCCTTTATCCCAGCACTTGGGAGGCAGAGACAGATGGATCTCTGTGGGTTAAAGTCCAGCTTGGTCCACAGGGTGAGTTACAGGACCACTAAGACTACACAGAGAAAAACCTGTCTTGAAAAACAAAAAGGAAGAAAGAGAGAAGTAATGTGAAAGAGAGAAGGAACATGATAACGACATCCCATTTAGGACTCCAAAGTCTCTCACTCTGTTCATGTTGTCCAGTTGTAGGCCTTGGTGGTAATTATCATTTACTGTAAAAAGCTTTTCTGGTAAGGGTTGAGTAATTCACTGATCTAAAGTTACAGCTGTATGCCATTAGGAGTCATTTTAATGTTTTGCTCATTTAGTAGACTAATAATGGTCAGTTTTCTCCTAGGACCCATGGCCTATCAAATCTCAGGTTTTTGGCCATTTTAGCAGTGTTTTAGCATGGTTTCCATCTCATGGAGTAGGCTTTAAAAAATAGATGGTTACTCTCATAACTTGTTTTGCCACTATTATTACACCAGTGGGTATATATTTCAGTCAGGTATCAATAGTCACTTTCATGGTTAATAGCTGTGTGAGATTGATTATTACTTTTCTCCTCTGATAGCATATTTAATAACGTCCAGTACTATGGACACTAGTCAGTAGGGGTGAAATTTAAAATTAAGCATCAGCTCAATTTCTCCATGTTTGATGACATAAACACATAAATATGTAGTTTCTTTAGTGTAGGGTCTTATACTCAGGTTGTGGTGGGTAATAAATTATAAATATCCCATAATGTTTTGGGGGGTCTATAGGATCCCTTTGGTCAACAACAAAAACAGATGTAAACCATTCCTCATACTGGGGGTTTTATGTGGTAATGTGTGATGTGTAGTTGGACTGTTGTCTCTCCCATTGTATGGTAACTCCATTTAAATTCTTTTTATATATGTATGTATTTTAGGAAGCTTCTACAGCTTCATAGGTTCAAATATGACTATTTGAAATACTTTTTGAGTTAGTTGTCCCTCTCCATAGTTCCTCTTTCACCATGCCCTCTCATCCCATTTCCCAGTTAGTCTTTCTATTCTAGATTACCCTTTATCTCTTTTCCTTTCCTCAGAAGAGTCCTTCTCCCTTCATCCCTTTCTAGCTTTATAACCTCTGTGGATATTCTAAGTGAAACATGCAAATCTAAAAGTTCTAGAATAGTGATTTTCAAATAGTGTTTCATAAATCTTTGAAGATCCCACATAATCAAGTCATAGATCAAGGAGAGCACAAGCTGGTACTGACCTAGAAGATTCATCCCTATTGGATAGCTTTCGTTAGTGCTGGAAAGACCTATGCAAGCTATGGGAGTAAAAAGTAATTATCAATCATATTTATTCATAAACACTGCCAATACTATAATGACTGCCCTGGCAACACACGTCCACTGGTAGTTCTTCTGCAGAACTGTTTCAATCTTCCAAAAATGAAGCTCAGTACCCATTAGTTCCTCATTCCTTCTAGCTCTGTTGTCATCTACTGTTTATCTCTATCAATTCAACTACAATAGGTAATTCATGTAAATTGAATCATATGCAATATGTGTCTTGCTATAACATGCCACTTCTGACAGGAACCTCACCATTTTATATTTCAGCCAACAGTGCATGCATAAGGGATTAAGTTTTCTAACAATCTCAGTAATAACTCCTTCCAATTTAGACAGTAGCTCACAATGAATTAGATTTCTACTTTTGTGATGATTAGTGAAATTAAACCATATTTCCCTGTGATTATTGCCCATTCGTAGATTTTTTGCAGAATTTTTAAAATTAAAATAATGCATTGTGTGTGGAAGTCAGAGGGTAACCTGTGGGAGGGAAGTTGGTCCTCTCCTTCCACCACGTGGGTTCACAGAATCAAACTCAGGTTGTGAGGCTTGGCAATGGGCACTTTTACCCACTGATCATCCCACCAGTCCTATAATTTTAATGCTTGTGGATTTTCCCCATTTTTAATTGAAATTCACATTCTGTTGTTTGTTTTCAAGAGGAAAAGATAAAAAAATGATTCTCAATTGCCATAAACAGTTCAGTAAACTTTTTCACAGTTGGCAAAATTACAAGATTTGGCTTAATTGAAGTACAATGAATATGGCTGACTTTTGGCAAAAACAATTATGATGACAATATCGCCCTTTGGATATTTTTTTATGTTAGAATTATGGAAGCCCTTCATGAACTCTGGGTTTTAACCTCTAATTAAATATGTGATTTTTAAAGTTTTGCTCAGAATCTATAGGTTGTCTTTTCATCTGGTGATTACATCGTTTAATACATCTTTTCTTTAAAGCTTTCGTATCCATGTACAACTAGTTTAGTTATTACTTTTTGTGCCCTGAGTGTTATATCCAAGAAACCATCCCCAATCCAATGCCATAAAACTCTCCCTCAACTTTCATCAGAGATGTCTGTTAACACAGAGATCTACCACAAGCACTGGTACAGAGAACAAGAGACAACAGAACAGAATGATCAGCCCTAATAGGACATCAGTATTATACCCACCAAACTATCATATCAGTGCTACATAGTTATTTTATTTTATTTATTTTATTTGGTATGTTTTTAAAAGTTTTTTTAATGTAAAAAGTTTGACTTTTAAGTATGCACCTGTGAAACTGTCACCAAAATAAATTAGTGAAATTCATAATCACTTTCAGAAGATCCACACACCACATTTTTTGTGATATGAACACTCAGTGTAAGATAAAACTTTGTAGCCAAGTTCAAGCACAAAATGAAAATTGTTTATTACTAGCACTATGTTTTAGAAGAGAACATCATATAAATAAATAAAATATTGCTTTCTTTTAACTATACCTCTTTCCTTCCTGCTTATAACTTTTAGGAACTACCATATATCTCTGAGATTGAATCTAGAAGATTGTCAAATATATGAGGTCACGTAGTATTTGTTCAAAAGCATCTGATTGCTTTACATAGCATAATGTCCAATAGTTTCATCTACTGAATACATATCTCATATTCTCTTAATACTTTCATACACTGTTCATCAGTTTGTTTACAGTGTTTGCCTATCACTAACAATGTTTCATGGGACATGACATTACAGATCTCTTTCCAAGTAAATAATTATAATTATTTTAAAAATATGTACAACCTACGGTTGCTAGATTATATATAATTATCTGACCTTTCACATAAGTATCCTGAATATACAATAAAGAAAAGCTGATTTCAAAAACAATGTTTGAAAAACTACACAGTCAAATGAAAAATAATGAAAGTAGATCTTTAATATATATCACAGACAAAACTGAACTAAAAATCAATGAAGACTTAATCATAAGGTCTGAAGTCACAAAATATCTAGAAGAAATAATGATTTCTTGCTATTGGTATAAATGAAGATTTATTGGGGCTGGGTGGTGGTGACACATGCCTTTAATCCCAGCACTCGGGAGGCAGAAGCAGGTGGATCTCTATGAGTTTGAGGCCAGCCTAGGCTACAGAGTGAGTTCCAGGACAGACTCCAAAGCTACACAGAGAAACCCAACCCTGTCTCAAAAATACAAAATGATCCCAAAAGCAAATGCAACAATTTTAACACTAGATGAATAATTTTGTTAAACTAGAAATAATCTGTGCAACACTGGAAACAATCCACAAAGGGAAATACAATCTACAAAATAAGGAAAAGTATATGCAAAGTATATATCTCATCAAGGACTAATATCCAAAACTAGTAAAATTAATATTAGGTAAGTGGGGACTGGAGGGAGATATACATGCATGCAAAACACCCAGAAACAGAACACAGAGTGGGGAAGTGATCCCAACAAAGAACTCTACAAAGATAACATTCAAAGACTGACAACCATATGAAAAGTTGCTCAATATCACTGATCTTTGAGGAAGTACACATCAGAAAGGTAATAAAATATCACTTTACATGCATCAAGAATGGCTATTATAAATAAAAAAACATAACTATGAATGATTATGTAGAAAAGAAGGGAGTATATGCATATTGTTGATAGAATGTTAAGTTGGTATAACCACTATCTATGGAAATCAATATAAAGTATTTTATAAATATTTTTACTTTTCTTTATAGGTTTTGATAATTTATTAGGAATCATTTGATCCTTTTGTTCTGTGCTTACAAATCTGTTAAGTATAAACAAACACATCATTTACTTTAGTGCCAATTTTGATCCTGTGTTTAGCAAAATTCCTTTTGAACTCTTCTGCCAGAGTCACAGGAATATTATGGTTTTTCAATTTGATTTGTGTATCAGGGATTATTTATATAAGTCCTAATGAAATATATGTAATATGCTGTTAAAATATTTCAATTGATACTTTTTTCACATGTATAAACTGACTGTGTGTCTACATTATAGAGCAGGCAATTACAAAATCAAATGACCTGCTCTTGAATCCTAGTGATTTTGAAATGGTATCTTTGGTAAAATTATAGGTACTCTTTGTGCTTTTGTGCTGTCATGTTTTTAAAAGATAATAATAGTAATGAATACATATTTCAGACAATTGAAGTCAGTATTATGGTACCTAAATGTGAAAAGGATTTAGGATATGGCTCATACACAAGCAGCTCACCTATACTGATACAAGTATCATAAAATATTATATATTCATTAAAATAATATTTGTAAATAATACTTAGCAAGTTAATTAATCATACACAATGCACTTTGGCTGTATCTCTGTAGAAAGAGATTATACGTACTGTGGTGCCCAGATGTGGGGCAAGACTTTCCACATAAAACTTGAGAGAACTTAAAAAAAAATTCTAAAATTGAGCTAAGAACAGCTTTCTACTTCATGTCTTGTACAGGCTGAGATATAGAGACACCAGGGTACAGAGATGCCGTGGAGTGCCTGAGCTACACTATGGCCGGTTTGTAGTGTGCGGGCTTGAGCTAAGCAGCATGGCAGATTCCTGTTGCGGTACACAGTGGCATCTGCAAGCTGCGCAGTGCACTGCATGGTGGATTTAACTTTCATTCATACAGACAAAAAAGGGTTTATGGGCCAGCTGCAC
>LZPO01075878.1:438887-471652 GCA_001675575.1 Neotoma lepida
GCCTAATTCGATCCCATGCAGGCCCCCCAGCTATCAGTCTAGAGTCAGTGAGCTCCAACTAGCTGGGATCAGCTGTCTCTGAGAGTTTCCCCATCATGATCCTGATCCCCCCTTGCTTATATAATCCCTCCTCCCTCTCTTCAACTGGACTCCAGAAGCTTAGCCCAGTGCTTGGCTGTGGATCTCTGCATCTGCATCAGTCACTGGATGTAGGTTCTATGATGACAATTAGGTTAGTCATGAATCTAATCACAGGGTTCAGGCACCCTCTCCACTATTGCTTGCAGTCTGAGCTGGGGTCATCCTTGTGGATTCCTGGGAATTTATCTGGTACCAGGTATTTCCCTAACCCTGTAACAGTTCCCTCTATCAAGATATCTCCTTCCTTGCTCTCCCTCTCTGTCCCTCCCCCAACTTGAGCATTCTGTTCTCTCATGTTCTCTTCCTACCTCTCCTCACCTCCCCACCCCCATGATCCCATTGCTCCATTTACTCAGGAGATCTTATCTATTTCCCCTTCCTAGTGGGATCCATGCATATCTCTCTTAGGGTCCTCCTTGTTACCTAGCTTCTCTTGGATTGTGGATTGTAGCCTGGTAATCCTTTGCTTTACGTCTAATATCTATTTATGAGTGAGTACATATCATGTAGTCTTTCTAGGTTTGGGTGACCTCACTCAGGATGGTTTAAATTGGGAATCAATCCACCTCATGATCCAGCAATACTACTCTTGAGTATATACTCAAAGGATGTTCAATCATACCACAAGGACATCTACTCAACTGTGTTCATAGCAGTATTATTCATAATAGCCAGAACCTGGAAACAACCTAGATGCCTCTCAATTGAAGAATGGATAAAGAAAATGTGGTACATATACACAATGGAGTATTACTCAGCAGTAAAAAATAATGGCACATGCTTTTTAAATCCCAGCATTTGGAAGTCAGAAGCAGGCTGTTCTCTTATGAGTTCAAGGCAAACCTGATCTACATAGTAAGTTCCAGACAAGCCTGGGTTACATAGTAAGAACTTGTCTCAAAAGAAACGAAAGCTTCCTCACAAAAAAAAATTCCCAGAACCCAATGGATTCCTTGATGAATTTTACCAAAATTTCCAATCAATTCCATAGAAATCATGTAGAAACAATACAAAATTTGTTTTACCAAGTCAGTATTACCTTTATATCAAACCAGTTAAGGACACAACAACAACAAAAAAAATCTGTGAAACAACTTCACTGATAAATATAGGTACAAATGTTATTAATGAAAACATGCAATCTGATCTGAAAACTCATTAAGAATGACTATGTTAGATTGGTGCCTAGCCCAATTATCATCAGAGAGACTTCCTCCAGCAACTGATGAGAGCAGATACAGAGACCCATAGTCAAACTTTAGATGGAGCTTGGGGAACCCCAAAGAAGAGGAGGAGTAAGGATTGTAGGGAGCCATAGGGGTCAAGGACACCAGGAGAACAGGCCTACAGAATCAACTAAGCAAGGTTCATAGAGGATCACAGAGACTGAACCGGCAATCACGGAGCCTGCATGGGTCTGCACTAGGTCCTCTGCATTTATACTGTGGTTTTTATAGCTGGGTGTTCTTGTGAGTCTCCTAACAGTGGGAATGGGGGTGTTTCTGACTTGTTTGCCTGCTCTTGGGACCCTTTTCCTCCTACTGGGTTGCCTTGTCTGGTCTTGATATGAGGGTATGTGCCTACTATTATTGTAACTTGTTATGCCATGTTCAGTTGATACCCCTGAAAGACTTGATCTTTTCTGAAGGGAAACTGAGGAGAAGTGAAGATGGGGGAGAAGGGAGGTGGGTGAAAGGTTTGGGAGGAGTATAGGGAGGGCAGGCTGTGGTGGGGATATATTGTATGAGAGAAGAATAAATAAGCAAATAACTAACTAACTAAATAGACTGTTTTACCCATGGACTCAAGGTTGTTGGTTTAACATGCACAAATCAGTAAGTATAATGAAAGATATACATAGATGCAAATACAGACATAAAATTATTATCTCAAGAGATGCAAAAAAGGCATTTGACAAAATTTAACTTCCATTTATGAAAAGGTATGAAAGACACTAGGAATACAGCTAGCATATCTCAACTGCATAAAGGTAATCTATGACAACTCTATAGCCAGCATTATTGCAAACAAGGAAAAACTGAGTGGTTCTGCTAAAATTAGGACTGAGACAAGGGTATCTACTATCACTATTTTTATTCCATAGAATGATTGAAGTATTAGTAAGAACAATAAGATATGCAAAGTAAACAAAAGGGATATAAACAGGAAAAAAAGAAATCTAATGATGCCTATTTTCAGAAGATCTGATCCTATAATTAAACATCCCTGAAGACTAGACCAGAAAGAATCTTGGAGTGAGTATGGCTCAATTACCTCCTTCCATGACACTCCCTCCAAGCTCAGGCCCAGCTAGGACCCACCTCCAAGAATACTCCTGCAAAGTCTGGTTCAGAACCCTCACTTACTTCATGCCACTACTTCCTGCCAACTCCACCCTTGCAGACAAGGTATATCCATGCATGCTTTGCTTCATCTGTCCCAAGATCCTCACCATTTACCACCCATCCATGCCACTCATTCAGGCTCAGGAAGAAGCCACATCTGCAAACTATTTTCATCCAGCCCCAGGAGAGGTCTAAAGCCGTGCCTTTGCTGAGTCCAATCTAGATCCGTGGACCTGTGCTGCATTTTAGGCTCAGGTCCAGCCATGAGCCATACCAAACAACTTTCCTGTACTTCCAAGCAATTTCATGATTCTTGGGACACAAGCATACCACCAGTTACTGTTTTCTTTCCAACCAACAATCAACAGTGAACATCTGAAGGACTGACTTTTAGACTCTGGCTATCTGACCAGAAATCAACCAAGTTTAGGCAACAGCAAAATCAAAACCAAGCTTCTACTTACCATAGGAATGCTGGACTCTCCTGTCAGATACATTGTCAATGAAATAAATCCCCATGATTAGGTCCCATCACAAAAATATAAACAACGTGAAAAAAACCAATTCAATATATTCCATCAAAGACCACTAATCCTATAGAAATATTCTCCATTACAAATTTCCTGTACAAACCGCAAGGAACAGGATTTAAAAGAACAATTATAAACATTATCAAATAATTCAAGGAATTCAAGGAGGACTCAAACAAACACCTGAACAAACTTTAAGGAGGAAAGAAACCCCAAACTGAAGCCCAAGAAAACACAAACAGCTGAATGAAATTACAGAGACAATACAAGATTCAAAACTTGAATACAATAAAGAAATAGAATTAGTGGATATTGGAAGGACTACTTCAGACTAAGAGAGGAATAAGCATATCCAATAGTCTACAGAAAGAAAACTAGAGCCATAATTAGTGAGACACAAAATAGGAAAAGAACACAAACAGAAAAAAAAACCAAAATAACAGCAATCAATACACACTTTTTAATAATAACTTTAAATATTAATGGCTTTAGTTCTCCAATTGTAAGAAACAGGCTGGCTGAATGGATTAAAAACCAAAACTCTTCTTTCTATTGTCTACAAAAATAATTCTCAGCTTTAAATATAGGCAATACCTTAAAGACAAAAGATGGAAAATATATTCCAAGCAAGTAAGACCAAAAGATAAGCAGGTTTTACTATCCAAATGTCTGAAACAAATAAACTTCAAATTAAAGCTAAGAACACTTCATTATAATTAAGAGAACAATTAATCAAGAAGACATAATGATCTTAAATTTACATGCACCAAACAATTCTGCATCAATTTCACAAAAACACATTCTGCTGGACATAAAAATCGAAATTAACTCCAGTAATATTAGGTCATCTAATACCTTATTTCTCCAATAGACCAGTCATTTGGACAAAAACAATGTAACATCATTTTTACATGATACTATGCATCAACTTGTCCTAACATATATCTACAGAATATTCCATTCAAACACCAAAAATCAGAGCAATTAGCGAAACTGAAACAAAGAAAATAAAACAAAAATAATTTATGTATCTAAGAGTGGGTTCTTTGAGAAGATAAACAAGATCAACAGACCTTCAAGCAAATTAACAAAAGGAAAGGGAGAAAATAAGAATAAAAAAAAGGAGGAGATCGAAATTATCAGAATCAGAAACAACAGAGAAACATTACATCAGAATATACCAAAGAAATTCAAAACATGGTAAAGGAATATTTTAAAAATCTATTCTCCATTGAGTTAGAAGACCTAAAAGAAATTGATGATTTCTAGGTTTATCTGAACTACTAAAATTAAACAAAGAGGAAATGAACAATTTAATAGACCCACATAAGACTAATTCTACCATAAAGCTATGTAGACATCAATATTTATTGGTGCAGTATTCCTAGTAGCGAAGAAAATGAAATCAGCAACTGATGAATGAATAAAGAAAATGTGGTATTTTGTATTTATATAAATACTTATATTACATATATATTTCTATATAAATATTTATATTACATATATATTTATATATAAATATTTATATTACATATATATTTATATAAATACAAAATGCTACATTTTCTTTATCCACTCATGTGATGCAATATCATCACAAAGAAAAATAAAATCATGACATGTAGGAATTTGGATGAAACTGGAAATAATTTTAGTTAGAATAACCTAGGCTTAGAAAGACAAATAATGCATGTCTTCTCTTATGTCCAGAAACTATATTGTGTGTGTATGTGCATGTGCATGTGTGCATGCTGTATGCTGTTCATAATTCTAGAATAGTGGCCATGATGCAGGGGAAACAAACCTTGAGAGAGTGAGATAAAGCAAAGATAATGAAACACATGTGACATGAAAGCAGAAGAGGGACTATGGGAGGAAGAGAACTAGCAAAAGAGGCATAGGTATGGGAAGATTAGTAGTGGATGGGGAAAATTATGTGCAAAAGGTGTGAAACTAATAATGATAAATAAATAATAATGAATTCATTATTTATATGCTAGATTAATGTGCACTTATGTGTGGTGTATGTGTATATATGTCCCTGTTTGAACATGTGTATTTGCAGGCATATGCATACGTGGAAGACATAGGTCAAGGAAGATCTTTTTAATGTAAAAATAAATAAATTAATTAATTAATTTAAAAAAAAGATTTCATCTTCTTTCACTCTCCAGCTTGTTCTTTCAAGACAGGGTCTCTTCATAAACCTGGAGCTTACAAATTATGCAAAATAAACTGGCCAGTGAGTTCTAAGGATCCTTTCGTCTCTGCTCTCTAGTGCTATGATTACAGGCATACATCACCAAGCTTTGCATTTCACATGAGTGTTGGAGATATGAACTCAGGTCCCCATGCTTCTGCAGGAACCATTTTACCAACTGAATTTTAAAGATTCATGCATTTAAATACCTCCTCCATTTCTTCTAAATAGCTGTAATTATTCTGATAATAATTATAATAATAATAAATAAGAGTTTTTCAATAAACATGATATTAAATATGTAATGTAAATTGGTCACTCAAAATAGTTTCAATTTGATTGGGAAACTGTGGCATTCCTGAAGGAAGGGGACATTTTCTATTCATTTCTGGTTTTCCAAACATAGACTAGTGCCTGACATAAGGTAATTTTTTTTGAAAAATTGACAGAAAATTGAACTCACTACAATATATGTAGTTTTCACATGTGTATAAGATCAGAGTCAATAGCTCAAAGCATAAATGTACAGTAACATTTCATGGGATTTTAACTGTCCCAATTTTAAAAGTAATTATATTCTTAGAAAAGCATCAATAATACTAGACAAATTTTATTTAGTTCTTAACCCTTTGAGTTGCTCACCTTCTACATTATTTTTGTGGTGCTATGATCTGCAGGAACAGCATTTCCTTTATGAAATTTGGACTTTTACTTTGATAGAATTATAATAAATCAAGTCACCTCTTCACTTTAACTTCAGGCATGTTCATGAAAGTTTTTAGAAAGAGTGAGTGGATAGATTCACTATATTTATAAAGGTTCTGTTTTTAGGAAACATCATCACAATAGTAGGTAGAATTAGTTGTGATGCTATGTATGGTTGTTGGTTTCCTTTCTTTATTCACAAGTGGATAACTCAAGAATAGGATGTTTTTAATCATATGGCTTCATCCTCACTGTTGCAAATTACAATGTTAAATAAAAATATTGAATTAAACTCAATGTATTTAACCACTATTATTTTAAAGCATTATTAAATAAAATGATCTTAAACTTCAGCTTAACTAGAGTGAAAAGAATATTCCTCATAAGCTGTCTGCAGAATATTCATATCAAAGTATTCTTCATCTTTTATGGAAGAAATGAACTAAACTTCAAAGGAATGGAACTTTTGGACTATCATAAATATGTCAAAAAAATCTTAGATTTTAAGTGAAAGATCCTGTGTGTTGTCATAAAAATAACTTTTTAAACTATGATAAGTACCATTTTCTAAAGATTTAAGCACCAAAACCCAAAAAGCTTCTTGCATTTGTGTCATTGATCAGATATGTACACATAAGTAGTATATACATTATTGAGGTTTTGAAATTCCTTGCTCTGTGTGAAAACTAATCATTTAGTAAAACCAAAATATTTCTGTCAATTGTATAAAATTACCAATAGTTATTACTAATTAGGAAAGGGAAATAGAATTAATAAAAATGAATGGATGGGGGGGGTTGGAACTGGAGTATCAAGTGGGGAGGGTGAGGAGAGAGGCAGAAAAGAGGGAATACAGAAAGGGACAGCTAGAATTAAGGGCCATTTGAGGGGTAGTGTGGAAACTTAATACGTAGACGCTTGCTAAATTATTTACATATATGAAGGCAATGTAAAAGAAATCACCAAATAATGGGGAGAGATAGCCTCAACTGGCCATCTCTTGTTACCAAATGAAGTTTCCAGTACCAGGATAGGGTTTCATTTAATTGAGCTGTTGGTCAATGAGGTTCTGTGGGAATCCCAAACAACCCAGGCTATTGCCAAGACTATAAATTGCTCTACACAAACTGACAGCAGGTCCCATTGCTGAAAACAATACCTACACAACTCATTGAACTAGAGAAGTCCAGCTGGTGTGTACATAGAGATTTCACCCCTACATTCTAGTGCCTTAAGTGTAGAAAGATGCTCTGCAAGCTGCCAAAGGAGAACCATAAACACCAAACCAGCCACAGACCTTTCTATTTACAATGGTGTCCTCTCTGCAAGATATGCTAGGACAGTGAGGGAACAAGGTTTATGGGAGTAAGTAACCAAGAAGGTCTACTCCACAAAATAGAACCAAAACCCATACCAGACACTGATGGGGGACCAAGAACCTGAGACTGGATAGCTCAGGGACCTATGCCCAAACCAAATAGTACTGTTCTAAAAAAAAAAAAGTAGCAATAAAATGACTCTTAATGAGTGATGTTCTGCTATACTCATAAATCAGTGCCTTGCTCAGCCATCAGAGAGGCTTCCTCCTGCAGGGCCAAATACACACAGTGAGAGACCTTGGAATGAGTGAGAGACCTTGGAACACTCAGCCCTAAATATTTCTCCATCAAATTCCTGCCACCAGGGCTCAGAGAATCCCATGAGGCAGTGTTAGAGCCAGAGGGTATGGAGGGCACCAAGAAAACAAGGCCCTTTAAATCAACATATCAAAGCTCATATGAACTCACAACAGACTGAGGTAGCATGTACAGTGCCTGTATGAGTCTGCATGAGGTCCTTTGAATATTTAATTATGGCTTCCCTCCTAGTGTATTGATGGGATTCCTAAGTGTACAAATTAGTTTTTCTCTGATTCTTGTGCCTTCTCTTGGGCTCTTTTCCTTCTGTTTGTCTATTTTTTCCAATCCAATGTGTTAGTTTTTGTTTTATTTTATTATGTTTTATAATTATCCCTTAGACGTCTATTTGTTTTCTAATGAGAGAGGGAAAGGGGTGGATCTAGATGGGAGGGGAGGTGGGGAAGAACTGAGAAGGAGGAGGGGAAACTGTAATCAGGATACATTATGTGAGAAAAATTATATATATAATATTGGTTTTTCGAGACAGGTTTTCTCTGTGTAGCTTTGGAGCCTGTCCTGGAACTTTCTCTGTAGACCAGGCTGTCCTCGAACCCACAGACATCCTCCTGCCTCTGCCTCCCGAGTGCTGGGATTAAACACGTGCACCATCACTGCCAGGGGAAAAATTATTTATTTTCAATAAAAGGGAAAAAAGAATTATTACACATTGAGTATGGATAGGGGTCCTGTCCTGGAAATGGCTACAATCTGATCATTACCAAAACGCACTTGCAGAGTGCTGCTATACCTGGAACAAGGAATTTTAGGAAACAGTAAGACAAAAGACACTCATAATTCTTCGACAATATAAATAGTAAGTCTTAAAGACTGGAAAAATGTTCAGATAAATACCACAATTTTTTTTTACTTTATGTGTGGAAACTAGATTTTGTAAAACACACACACATGCACACACACACACACACACACACCACCACCACCACCACCACCACACCACATCACACCAGAGCAAAAATAAATGGGGATAGCAGAGGATAATCTGGAGTGAATGGGTGGATATGGTCAAATATTGTCAAAGTACATAATATTATTAAATAAAAATATCATTTGGAAGCCCCCAAATTAAAATCACTTACTCACTAGCAAAATACACCCATTTTCTAATGATAACCTTCTGATTGAATAATTACTTAAACAATTGTGATATTAAGTTAGAAAAAGCTTCACAGAGAATTTCAAAGAAACAGACAGACAGCAAAGAACACAGAATAGAGATAGTAATAGCAAAAGTGTGAGTGGTATATATTTACCTTAAACATCCACTGGATTCTTGACATGTATTTGTGATAGTCCCTCCACACAAGAGGGAAAGGATTATCCTTAAGGCAAGAAACATTCTGATATGTTTACTCACATCAAGGTATAGTGATTGTGACAAAATGACTACTCTTTCCTCTTTGCTCTGTCAAAAATTTAATACTAGATGGTAGACATAGAGAAAAATCTCAGGACTCATCTAGTCCAAAAGAAATCTCACACTTCCTTTCTCTCTCCTTTAAAATATTTCAGTCCACATATTTGTAAATGTTTACAGCAAGAATAGCATATTTTTGGAGGTTTTTGCTCTTTTGGGGGGCCCGCCATCCTGCTCCCAAATAAATTCACACACGGAGGCTTATTATTAATTATGAATGCCCGGCCTTAGCTTTGCTTAGTTTTTAGCCAGTTTTCCTTAACTTAAAATATCCTGACTACCTTTTTACTCTGGGCTTTTCCCATTCTCTAACTTCTGCAAATCTTGCCTTTACTCTGTGGCTTGCTATGTAGTTGGGAGGCTGACCCCTGGAGTCTTCTTCCTTCTCTGGCTGCTAGATTTCAGATTGCCCAGATTTCTCCTTCTATGTATTCTCTCTGCCTGCCAGCCCCAACTATTCTTTCTCCTTCCTTGCTATTGGCCAGTTCTTTATTAGACCAACAGGTGTTTTACATAGGCACAGTAACACAGCTTCACGGAGTTAAACAAATGCAACATAAACAAAAGTAACACACCTTGAAATATTCTACTATATTACCATGGACTTGCCACCATATTAGGCTGAATAAGAATATTTTGAATTTTTTGTAATATGTAAAAAGAAATGCATTTCATAAGAAAAACTAAGTTAAACTAGATAAAACTCCTTTAAATTTTACTTTATTTTCTTTGCTTTTCTAATCCTGTAAATATCTTATTTGTCTCTCAGGCAATACCCCCTTCATGTTATGATCCATGAGTTGACCATCTTATGTTACAGAAAACTTTCCGAGATAGTCCCTTTAAATTTTCGTCAGATATGACAGTTAGAAACTTGGTTTTTAAACTAAATTTGCCTACCTTTAGTTTATTGTATTAATCCTTGCCCTTGGAGTCATAAAAATTTAGTTGAATTCTTCTGCATGATAGTACTCTGGGTATTTAAGACTTGAATTCTGACGCAGATGGCTAATTTTTATTCTTCATTACACAGACATAGTCTTAAGACATTTCTTAAGATAAGCCTTTTCTGTTTTTCCCCCGTGTTATGTAAGCGTCCTTCTTCCTAAGTCATGTCCCTACTTCTTTAATTACTTTTTAATAAGGACCAATTCCACTGATTGACTAAATACAGTTACATCACAATGAAGAGATTTCTATTTACTAATGACCCTCTTCAAATGTGGTGCTGATATTTGGATTGTAATTTGAGGCAGAGTGTGGGGTGTTTCGAAACAAATTATGTTTATGTATTCCTGGTTGTCCTGAAGCTGACAATGTAGAATAGGCTGGCTTCAAATTCACAGAGATCCTCCTGCTTTTGTCTCTCAAGCATTGGGATTAAAGCCATGCACCACCATGCCTAGCTCGGGATTGTAATCCTAGAAGACCTTAAAAACCAAGATCATGGGGTTTCCTTTGTAAATGTGCATGTAAAATAAAATAAAACAGAATGGAAGCTTTCGTGATATATATTACTTGTTGCTAAATTAAACAAAATTACATGATGTTACAATTTCAGAATACTAAGCTCATAAACTAGACAGCTAGAACTACATCTAGTTTGTAACCTGATATCTGACATGCATGGGACAAAAAATTGTCGTTTCCTGTGTTTCACATGATGTATTGGCTACACAGGAGAAAACTATACTATCTTGATTTAATTCATCAATATAATCAAAAAAATAGTCAATTTTGTCAAATAGCTTAGTTGGTTTACTTTTTACTAACATACATTTGTTGGACTGAATCTATAGGTAGGCAGTTGTAGCATACATTACACAATAACATCTGCAAGTTCTTTTTCCTTAAACCCACAAAGTAACTCTTTATCTACTTTATAAAATTAGATGTGAGAAAGAATAGCACTTCTCTTCTGACATTAACTTTTATTTACTGTAGCATTCATTTCTCTTACTGCTAGGTCAGTTTCTAATTTTTCATACTTAGGATCATTTTTGCAAGGGAGGAAGTATTATTCTGTCGAAGGTTTATTTTATGACTTTCCAGTGGTTTTCAATGAAGAAGAAAAAAATGAAAGGTCCTTTCCAGCTATGTTTATTCCACATTTAGTCTTCTACCATTCTTTTCAAAAGCTCCCACCTCTTTGAGTTTTTTGTTGTTGTTGTTTGTTTTGCTGTATTTTTCTTTTTTTAATGAAAAGGTTTAAACATGATACTATTTATTGTGTTTCATTCTGGGTACTAAATCTAAGTGAGGCTGTTTAGGTAGTATGTTACATCTGAAGAGATGTAAAGGAAGCAATAGATTCATATCAATTATGCAAATAGTATAATTATTTTCTATTTCTGAAATTGAACTCTCTTTTAACTTTATGAATATTTAAAGCTTCAAAGTTCATTCATTCAATATCATACACTTTTAGTAAATTGATAACAAATAAAATAGATTATTTAATAATTAAAATTTTGCAGTAAAAAAGGCAATTTAAGGAGACAACAATATCTAACTTCTGGCAGTGTACAAATCAATTCAAGGATAATTATAAAGATAATTGATCATAATGCTGAATCTTAAACTATTACTGTCAGGAATGAAGTACGGCATAGTAGATGTTAAAGACATAGGTTTAAAAACAAAAACTCTGTTTACTACTTTTTGATTGTCAATTTGTGCATATTCAAAATACAGGCAACAATATTGAGTAATTTCAAAATTTCACAGTTTAGTAGCTTTTTCAGTGAGACAGTAATGTCTTTCTAAACTACTCTCCAAGTAACAAGTTATCCTATGTATTTATTTATTATACTATGTATTGACGTTTTTATTAAAGTTTACTTATTATTTTATGTGCATGAGTTTTTGCCTGTGTATATTACATGTGCACCATATCTATACACAGCTCACACTGGCCAGAGGATGGTGTAAGATCCCCTAGAACAGGACTTTCAGACAGTTGTGAGCTGCTGTGTAGGTGTTGGGAACCAAATACAGGTCCTTTATGAGAATAGCAACTGCTCTTAACAGCTGCTCAAGTTCTCTTTACAGCCCTTATATTTCTGTTTAAATAAGTAATTTCTTATTTTTTGCAATGGTCTGTAATTTCTCTTAGGACCATAAGCTACTTGAAGGCTGGCCTACCCCTGTTTTTTATATTGCTATGTCTCCAACAAGAAGCACAGCAAATGGTATAAAGTACCTAATTTGCATGTATTGAATGAATGAATAAAAACCATATACTTACAGCACTCTACTGATTTTGCTATCAACATGGTCTTCTTTAACTAAGGAAAAATCATTACACTTAAAATCACATTCATTAATCTAAATAAAAGGAAAATTTATGATTTTAACACTGAAAATTAAAATGACTTAATGAAATAAATTAGATCATTATAAAAATCATAATTTGTTATTTTTGTCTTTTTGTATAAAAGAGACACCTGCATATTCACGTGATATTCATTTCTAACTATCACAACAATTAAGATATATTATGGGTCAGGGTGCCCAATAGCTGATGAAGGGTTCAAAAAATGTTTTGTATATACACAATACATTATTTTCTGCCATGAAAAGAATGTCATCCTGTCATCTGCTGCAAAATGAATGGCACAGAGTATCATCATGTTAAGCCAAAGAAGTTAGACACAGAAAAACAAAGACTTCATGTTATCTGCCATATGTAGATGATAGAAATATTTATCTGAATAGAGAAGAGTCATAATTGGAGGCTGAAAGGGATGGTGGTTAAACAGAATAGAAAGAAGATGAATAACGATTACTCCAACTGAGTTAGCATTTACTTCTAGTGTTCTGCAACACAATGGTTTATTATTGTAAATTTCTTTATTTTATGAATAATTAAGTCTCCAAACACAACGTAATGTTAAGAAGACAGAAATTTTAATTACCTTGATTGATTTAGTAAACATTGTATGCATGAAATGAAAGATCAGTCTGAAACTCTTAAATACATTGTTATTGCATGTTAGTCAAATTTTTTAAAGCTTAAGGATATGAAAATGCTGACTACCCTGATCTGTTGATTACAAAATGTATATATGTGTCTATTTCAATGATATATTCCACAAGATACTTTACAATTAAAAAGTTAATTTAAAATGAAGAAATAAAACTATATACAACTGTTTTCATCTGTCAATGAGAATATAATCTAATGGCTTAGAATGTAAGTACAAAGCTGTACTTCATTTGAATTTTAAGTTATTTCAAAGAATGGTATTTCATGCATTGAATCATTGAAATAGGTAAGAATTTATTTTATTTCTCTGTATACTAAATATCCTCCTCAATTGTGACCTCAGATACTGAACCTCCATTATGTCATTACTCTAAGATGGAAAGTGACCAAATGTCAAAATGAATTCCTTTTGCTTCTGAAAAATGTTTTACACAGCAATATTTAACAGCCATATCCTCCCTCCAAAAACAAACACACACTATGCCCTAGTCCAATAAAGAGCAGAAGGGGTTCAGCAACCAAAAGCTTTTAAATACCAGTACTTCTCTTTGCGTTTTGTTGCTCCTCACCATGGTAATGAATATATTTTAAAGTGTACTCCATTAACATTGTATACTAACATAAAGCACCTCTAATAGTTTTTAGAAAATTATTGCCTCTGAAAGCTGCTAGAAGATAGATTTGTTTTAATTTGCACAGAGTGAAATTGCTTTTAAAGTTTAATCTGCATACAGGATTGTGATGATATCTGGTAACTAGTTTAGTAGCTTAAAGAAAAATATTTTCTCGTCTTTATTTTTCATAGGAACACATATAGCCATGAATCTTATTCAACTAGGAAATACGTGATGAATTTCTATATGATATAGAACAAGGAAATGTAACTTCCTGGCTTAAAATTAAATCTGATTAAATTAGTAGCCATGTTATTAGAGATAGGATAAATGTCAAGAATTCATTATTTTGTTTCAAACTTAGTTTATCATAAATCTGCCCTATGACACATAATAACTTGTACTGTTTTGCAGAGTATTTGATAAGCAAGTTCAACAGTGTAGGTGAGTGACAATGTGAGTCGCATGATAATGACTCCCCAGGGAAATCAGCTTTTTGGACGCAGACATATGTGAAAAAAAATATTCAAAAGTTTACCATTTTTACCAGTTAATATACAAAAAGTCTCTTCAAGGAGATTAATAGATCTTCAGAAATAGCACAACAGCAACAAATTTATTGACTTTTGTAGCATAAAGAAAAATATATCTGATGTCTTGTGTGTTGGAAGACATGATTTATTGTATATATCAGAACTCTTATATGTTTTTGAATGCTACAGCATGTGCTAAATGGAATATTAAAATAAGATACCAAATAAAATTTGAAAAAGAATGGCAGTCCAAATTGATTTCCTGTAGAGAGATATAAGAATCAATTAGAAAGCACAGGAACTAATTATTTTACTTTTCTATATGAAAAACATATTAAAGCATGAATATGAACAGTATCACTTAAAATTCTTGAAAACTATAAATGAACCAAGATATATTAACTTTTCAATAGAATTTGTTTATTAATATTATCATTTACTGGTTTTCTCAAAAAAGACACATTAATTCTGAAACTTAAAATTTGCTAGACAAGTAATTATTTACTAATATATGTGAAATAACTATATTTGAAAATTGTAGAAAAAAATTTTATTAAATTTAAATATGATGCTTCTCAAATGTCATAAACACTCATTTCAATATTTTTACTAGAGAAATACTGGCAAGCTGCCACCCTTGCATAGTGATATAGCAGTTCTTACAGCCTGACTCTTCCTCCTGAGTTGTCTTTGTGAATTGGCTAAGTTAATCGAGTCTTTTCCCTAGGATCTACAGATTTACAATGTTAATATTTCTACTTATCACGAGCACACATATTCTTTACTTGAACAATTTATGTGAGTAAGAACAACATGTTTTTAAAATGATTATGTTAAAGAACAGAGCCACAATTCATTCTACATAAAAACCTGACATGGTAGAGATAGAGATAATCATATATGACTTTTGCAATTAGGAACTTCATTATGCTTGTCAAACACTCCACTTTGCTTTTAATAATATATTCATATATCCCTTTGTGCACATTGAAAGTCTTACTGAGAGCATATTTCTAGACATAAATAAAAATTAGGCTTTACTTTCAAATACTTACTGTCCACATCTCTGAATATTCATTACTTACTCTGTTTTCAGGATGAAGAAGAAAGTTTTTGGTCAGTTTTATCACATGTGATGACCTTCAAGGGCACTAGCAGTCAAGAAAGAATTTTCTTCCATGTATTGGTATGTTACACACTTAACATTTCATTTCCAGTTTTACTATATTCTTTCTATCTCACAGAGGGGTTACACATTAAAATAACAGAAGCACAACTTAATGCAGTAGGCAAATTATCAATGAGCTATTACTAAAACAAAAACCAGAACCATAAAACTGATTTTCATCAAGATCTTAGCAAGAAAGAAGCCATCAGAAAAAAAAAAAGCTATTTCAACCTTGCCCATTGCTCAGTGAACTGTTCTTTAAAAGTTATTCATGGCAAATTCAAAGTAGAATGGAAAATTATATAATGTATATATGAAACATTTCTTTTCACTATTCTAATATTAAACTACTGAATGATGTTATGAATCATTCTTGAATCCATCAATTTTTACTTAAAATCCTTCTAAGAAGGATGTGCATATTTCTACAAATTTTAAACATAACAGACTATTGAAACTTATTACAGAAAAATGTACGAATATAAATTAACAACTGTTATCCAATGGCTTTTATTATTGTTGCTATTATTAGAAGAATATATTATTTGTGCTTAATTGGTTTGAAATGTGAATCCATAAGATCTCACAAGCGATAAAGGAAAATATCCATGAATCATTAGGTACAAGTCTCAACAAGCACAAAGCTTCAGAAAGTTTAACAGAACTATTTGCAGATATATTTTATGAGTCTATTATTGGTTCTTCTGTGTAGTCATTTAGGACTGTGTTTCTCAGTTTTCTGTTTATTATTATGCTTGCTCTAAAGGGATTTTGCCCATTGATCCTTAGATTCCAATCTTTAAGCCTCTTGTCAAGACAAATTAATTTCTGTGAAAACTCCCTGTGCTTCAGACAGCATCTAGGAAATTTAGGCTTAATGGAGTCTTTATATGAGTATCTTTATGTAGTTTCATCTGGATGAAACAAACAAATATTTTCAATAATTAGAAAATGTATGATAAAGGAAAGTCAATGTGTTTGTATTTCATGCATTAGAACTCAAAGTAATATATCACATGCAATAAATTTGTATGAGGAAGAACATTTTAACATTTTATATATCTAGTTTAATTCTCTGTGTATGAATATGAAATATGCAATTATTTGCCCACTTATTGAATCTATCCAATAAATGAAAACATCTATTATTTTTTAGAGAATGGAATTATAACAACTTGATATAAAATTCAATAAATTTGATGGTTTTTAGATAAAATTAAGAGAACATTAGCTATCATTTGTTACTTACAATTAGTACTATTTGCCATTGAACATCTTATTTATTTCATATGTGTATGTGTTATATTTTTAGAACAATACTCAAGAATATACTCATCAGAATTTCTCAACATAGATTTATGTGCATAAAAATAAACTAAGAGTTTTATTAACTTGTAATTTCTGAGAGGTAAGCCTTGAGTGTGAGTGCACCTTAAATATTGTGTTTTATAGCAAAGGAAAAATAATGTGTCTAAAAAGAACTATAGGCAAGTAAGTAAAGGTGGGAGCAGCAAAGGTGGCTCTCTCAGCTAAGAGCACACCAATTAGTTGTCCAGTGCCATAGGGTCAGCCTTGAAAACACATACAAGTAAGATTCTATTGACTGAACAGATATTTACTAATATATATGTATATACATATACTTATGCAATAACAACTAATGAAAGATGAGGCCATGAATTTGAAGAAAAGTGAATATGGTATATAGAAAGGTTTGGAGGGAACAAAGGAAAGGAAAATGTTATTATATTATAATTTCAAAATTAAAATAAAAAATCTTGACTATATAAACAAACAAAATAAATAATGTGTCTATTACTCAGCGCTACCAATCTCTACTCTATACCGTTTATTTTTGAGAGGATCACAAAGCGTATTTGGGAGTTAGTCTTATTTTAATATGAAATAAAATATTTTAAAGTAAGAATTATTTACAGTACAGAAATAATAGCTGAATGACTATTATATGTCATCAGGACTGTGCTATATTCTGTTAAAACTAACTGAATAAAATATTTCTGAACATAAAATTACAATACAATTATCTTCAAAAGCTGGCCCAAATGAATGCAATATTAATTGATATTATCTTTTCATTTTTCAGTACATCCAGAAAGCAATGTTTTATACTATGTAATCATGGCAAATGTTTATTAACCAGGTCTCTATAAAAATGTACATGTACATTTATTACATGAATGTGCACATTACATTTTTAATGACATAGTAGAAAAATGCAAAATTCACTTTATTATTCACCCCATATATTTATTGTCTATAAAATATTATTTTGGTTGACATTTGTCAAAATTTTATATCCACATGGATTATAGGTGCAACTGGTAAAAGATATAGTTAAGGCATGTCTGTTGTATGACATGGTTTAAATGATAAGAAGAAAGATAAAAATAGACAGGTATGAGAATTCCATTAACTCTCCCACCAAGTGAATGAATTCTTTACTTAGGTGAACAATAGTGTTAAAATACTGAAAGAATATTACTTCAATATTTTTTGCCCTAGTTATATCACAGTTACAGGACCAGCATACTTATAACTAGAATCTTCAGTGTTAGCCTTTTCTCTGATAATTTCTTAAGAGAAGTATGGAAAAATTGTTCAGCCAAACTTATTCACTCAAAATTCATAAACTAGGTAAGGAGAACCCAAAATGTAGAAGGAATAAGAGCCTGAGAAAGGGAGTGGGGAGGAAAAACACAACCAAAATTTAGTATGTAGGAAAATTTCATAAGAAAACATGTTACTTTGTATATTAATTAAAATATTAAAAAAGGAAAAATGGAAAAGGTAACATATAATTGTCTTCCTAATTTCAAGTAAATCAAAAAGTTGAGAAGTTTGGGAAGCAAGAAATAATCTCAGTATGTTGAGATCAAAATCTGTAGGGAAATCAATCATTGTACTCCAGGATGTGAAAAACATAATTTTAAACCATTAAGGTCCCCTTGTTAGGAAATCCTTTTGCTTTCATGAGCGACACTGCTGTACGTTTCAGTCATAAGGAATTGACTTTGACTGAGGTATGAACAAATATTAAATTCCTTTAAAAGTTTTAACCCAACTTCAAAGACAGAGCAGTCCATAACTTTGTATTTGGTACAAAATTTTCTATGGCTATTTTAAAAATCATATTCTTCAACAAAGAAAGAAAACTTTTGACATGATGTGCTTTTCCTATATTAAGTTTCTTTAATAGGAGTAATAGCCTACTCCAAAAATAATTATGACTATTGACAGTGCTTCCTACAAAAGACATAGACTATCAAACAAAATCCCTGTTATTAGCCATGAAAAACCTCCATTTACGTTGGTGGTCAGAGTGGTCAAGGCGAGTTCCAAGAGAAAATAAGTTATTGTTGATGACCTTCATATCCTCAAAGATGTTGAATATAAGTTTCTTCTGTTGAAGACAACACATACTTTGGACACAGCAGTCAAAAATTTGAACTGTATCTAAAATTTGAATGAGATCTAATCTGAAAGTTTTCTTCCTGTGGTCTAGCTTCCCTAGTACCAGAAAATACTATGGAAGCAGCCAAGAAAGTGAAACAATTAGCAGTCCTATTCAGCTGTGATGCCAATGAACTATAACAATGATCAGCATGACAAGATATCCCTCAAGTAGCAATAGTGTCACTCATATCTTTGTGTTAACCAACAGTTGTCTAATTGAACTTAAGCCCCACTTACTAGGAAGGAAATCATTCCTGGTAGTAGAAAACAAGCTAGCCACCTGGGGCTAACAAATTTGTGGATCTTAGAAGACAACCTACTACCAACAACTACCATCACTATACTAGATATGTATAATTCCTAACTTCAGTTTAAAATTTATCTATACCCACAAATAAGTGCAGTGCTCCCCCCATCCAAGAAGCTTCTCTTTAGAGCAAATAGAACCCATTACAGAAAACCACAACTGGAGACAATGCAGAGATCAGTAGATCTTTTGGAGCCCAGTCCCAATGGATACACCCACAACATAACTCTTGCACCTAAGGCTTGGGGAACTTTGCAGAAGAGGTGACTAAAAGATTGTAAAAATCAGAGAACCAGGAAGTCTGCTGTGAGAATATATCTTCTAGAAATGACAGGAAAACTATACCCACAATTCCCTATTGTGGAATATTATTTTAAGATGTGTTACATTCATTTATGCTGTGGAACATTTGTTTAATGATGCAAAGATGTGTTGCATTCTTTTATGTTGCATTTGTTTAACTCTGTAAAGCAGTGTTAATTTGTCTTTCTAAGACACCTGATGGTCTAATAAAGCGCTGAATGACCAACAGCTAGGCAGGAGAGAGAAATATGTGGGACTGCTAGGGAAAGAGGATAAATAGGAGGAGAAATGTAGGAGGGGCCAGCCACTCAGCCAGCCACGGAATAAGAAAGAAAAAAAGGATGTATAGAATACAGAAAGGTAAAAAGCCCAGAAGTAAAATGTAATTAAAGAGAAACAGGATGAGTTAAGTTAGAAAAGCTGGCTAGAAACAAGTCAAACTGAGGCCAGGCATTCATAAGTAAGAATAAGTCTATGTGTATTTATATGGCACCTGGGTGGTGAGCCCCCTCTAAGAGAAAAAAAAATAACCAAATAAAATACCCCAACACTAAACAAACTGTGACCAATTATAATATCATTAGGCATCCTGACATGGGAGAATCTTATGTGTCCACCTCCAGACAAACTACAGACAACTCCTGACTGCTGAGAGAGGGAGGATTAACTTCTCTCAGGAATAAGGTCCCTAATTGGTTATCTAATAAAAAGTAATCAGCCATGAAATCACATATGCACAAACCACACTAAAGGTATTCCATAGTGTATGTGTGGTGTATTATGTATGTATGTATGTATGTATGTAATATTAATATTCAAAAAGAGGCCATCAGTGTGATAGTAAGGGAAATGGAAGTTATTGGAGGGGGGACAGGGAAGGGAGGAAGTGATAAATTATATTTTAGTTCAAACTTTTAATAAAAATAATTTATGAGCATACACTTTGTTTATATATAGTAATCTGGATATACATTAGACTAATCAATGGCAGTTAAATGGGATTTTAAAGGAAATGATTCATAAAGCAAATAACATGATATATAATTAAGTTATATATCTGTAAAATAGAAAATTTAACACATAAAACTGGATTTTCAGGAACTGGAAAGAAGGTTCAGCAGATATGAGTGCTTGTTGCTCTTCCAGAGAACCCAAGTTCATTTCCCAGCATCTCAATACACAACCACCTGTAACTCCAGCTCAAGTGCTTCCACCAATGTATTCTGGACTTCACCAGCATGTGCACTCATGTGCATGTTACACACACACACACACACACACACACAGATATACACACATAATTAAAAATAAAATAAATGTATTTAAAGTGTGGGTTATAGTCCTTTGTATGATTTTGTCAAATTGTTGTTTCTAAGAAAGCCACCTCAAAGCAAAGAAAATAAGATAACTGGGTGCCCTCTTGAAGTTCTTGAATTACTCGAAACTTACCAGAAAAAAATATTTAATCTTACCAAGTAAACTACTTTAATGAGATCTAAGATATCAATACCTGAATATTAAATAAAGAGATAAAAGTAAATGGTTTGTTTCTATTACGCCCCTCAACTTGAATGGGAGGAGCCATGTTTTGTGGATCATAAATTTAGACACGTTTAGCTGGGAAAAATATCCCCTAAATTAATGTACCCTCCTCTAGCCTTATTCTTTTAAAAGATAAATTTCTTGCAGCCATCTCCTTCTGAAAATCTTTTCATAGTTTGCTCTGAAACATTTTCTTTGCCTAATCCTCCCTACTACACTTTTCTAAATCAGTAATTTTATGTTTTGTTCTCTTTAGTTTTCGCATTCAAGGTCCAGAACAAATGTCACCTCCCTTTAAAAATTGTCATCTTTTTCTAAGTGATTTAGTCACTATATTTTCTGAATTCTCATATATTTTTCCATATAATTTGAGGGTTCGCAGAGGGAGGGAAGAAAGGAAAAACCAAGCATAACGATGAATTGCAGCAGAAATGTACAGAGGTTGCTGCTAACCAAAAGCCATAGTTGAACCAAAGCACATTAAATCTGATAATTTATGTAATTCTGTACAATACTTCAGGCTAAAAATTATTCTGACTCCAAAGGGGAGGAACCATAAAACAATGGAGTTGGAGAATTAATGGAATATTTAGAGCCAGGCATAGCTAGATACTAAATAATTACTCTTTTATTTACTACATGTGTGACTTTGAGCAATTCAATTAGTTTACCTACTTCTCTAATGCCATTATTAGGATTTACGTTTTCCAACCTACACTAACAATGAGCAAAGTAATTCAATTTCCTAAACAATTTACAGTATTTTAAAATATATTTAAACAAGACAATCCTTCTTTCTAGAATGTTGTTGCTCTACCACAGCTATGATATATTCATCTAATACTTCAACATCTAATAGTTGAAATGTTAATTCTGTTACAAGTAACCCCAGGCAAAGCTCAATACGTTCATCTTTTTTACTTCACTTTGGTAACAGAAACTATTTATTGAACACCTGACACACTTTCTGAAAACATTTAGTGGGTGGTGATGCACTCCTTTAGTCACAGCACTGGGAGGTATAGGTCGATCTCTGGTGAATTTGAGGCCAGCCTGGTGTACACAGTGAGTTCTAGGATAGCCAGGGCTACACAGAGAAACCCTGTCTCAGAAAACTAAAAAAAAAAATGAAAAAAATGTCATTTAGGAAACACAGATGGACACAATTATTAAAAGTATTCTTTGAAATATAGTTATGAATGATAAAATAACAATTTACTTATTTTACAATAATGTCAAGATACAGGATATATGGTCAAGAAGCCATTTTTTTCTAAACAAATGGAACTTGAAAAGTAGAATTTGATTTATACCCAAAGTACATTATTACAGTCTTTAGAAAACATTAATGCATGCTATGCTCTACTACCATATTACTCTATTTTTTATAAATTTTTTTAGCAAATATCAACAATTATAGAGTAAACACAAAATATGTTTTAGGTAAAATGGGATGTTTACTATTTGGAAATTGAATGTTATATGTTTTTCTAATTCATTACTTGATACATTCACTAAATAAACATACAATAAATGTTAATTTTGTGGCAGATGCTAAGATTGCAAAAATAAAGTGCCCTGCCAAATGTTAAAATTATCATGCTATTAAGCAAGCACTTTTTAGACATATTTATCTGAAAGTCAACTCACTCTCTGAAGAGCTGCTTTGATGATGACAACCAAGGTAACTTAACTCAGGTTTTTTTCTGGCTCCTTGTAATGGCAAATGAAAATACTAGTGGGGCGGGAGGAGTGAGGAGAGGGGGATCTGAGGTTGGTATGTAAAAGGAGCAGAAGATCTTTTTAATTAAAAAAATAAAAAAAAGAAATTATAAAAAATAAATAAATAAATAAAAAGAATTCTCAATATCAAAAAAAGAGAAAATACTGTAAAGAAATTTTCAAATGTTTTTTCAAATAATAAAATAAAAACATAGCAAGATAATGGATTTGTGGGCTAAGATACAATAAAGAAGTGAAATCCATAGTCACTTCAGTGCAGAAGGTGTTGTGAGATCTTAAGTTATGTGAAAAAAAATCAAAGTCTGCAAGTAATATAGTCCTGAAATATATTGCAAAATTTGTACTACAAAAATAAAGTTTCCCAATCCAAAGTGGTTATGCCTAAACATATATACATATGAGCAGCACTAAATGGATTCTGCAAGTTGTATTTATATATAAATATATATATATATATGTAAAAGTAAGGTTAAAATAAGTCATAAAGGTAAGAAGGAGTAGGGGGACACCAGAGGCATTAGAGTGAGAAAAATGGGAGGGGCAATATGGTATTCATATAAGAAATTATCAAAAATAATAATAAAATAAATGTAAAGAATAAAAGTTAAACCTTCAGTGTGAAGGTAATAAGTGAAAAACTAATCCTCACAAAACTTACAGTTGAGCTTTTTGATTTTGTAGTATTCTTAGTAATCTGATTAAAAAAACATAATTTTGAGTGGAAGATATGCTGCCCTAGCCTTAAAATGATTCCTACCAAATGCCTTTAATGTTCAGAACACATTTACAAATAACTGAACACATAAAGAAATCAAATCTCATAAACTAGAAATGAAAAAAACAGGACCACAATGTCCCACACACAGGGGCTACAGATATTTTATTATAAAGTAGAAACTATAAAGCAACTAGGTTTATATTACTCAAAGAGACAGCCTCTATGTTTGATTCTTTAGCAGAAAAAAATAAGACATTTGTGAAATACCAAATTAAAAGTCTAGACGTGAAAAATAACCAGACAAATTGAAAACTTGTTGAATAGGCTTCATAATAAATTACTAACAGTTAAATATAGGTTCAGTGAATGGGAGTACAAAATTAGAATAAAACTACCTAAAATTATCTCCAAAGGGATGTTATAAAGGAAAATATGGAATAGAAGATGAAACAGAAGTGATAAATATGATACACATAACTGCAGTCACAGAAAGACGGAAGAAGAAAAATAAGACACATTCAGAACTGCAAGAAATTATGATGAAGAATTATTATTCAAAATATGAATTAATGAATTCAACTTGCTAGACAAATCCCAAGCAGAAAAGTACAAGAAATTGACATCTAGATACATTATGAAGAAATTTCATACAATAAACATTGAATAAATTTAAATTTTATCAGAATAAATAATTCACTGTTAAAGAAACAGCAGGTGAGAAAACTCTCAATGTCTTGTGAGACTTTGAGAGAATTAAGAGAATTCTACACTTAACAAAAATATTCTTTAGGAAACAAGACAAAATAATGAAATTTGGACAAAACTGACAAAATCTGATACCGTAATTCTCTACTACAGAAGTTCTAAAATATCTTCCAGTTAGAAAAAAAATAATTTCAGATGCATAGTCAAAACATATAAAGGAATAAGATGAAGAAAAACAAAACTGGTCAAAGTGTAGGGAAACTTTATTTTTAGCATTGGATTTCTATGACAGATTATACTTCATAGGAGAAAGGTAAAGAGGAAGAAAAGCAAGAGAAGAGAAGTACAAAGGTTACAATACAGTACACATCTGGCATATGAATCAGGAATAGGGAAGAAAAAAATATCATAAAGTTCTTGCAATTGCCTTGAAAAATGAAAAAATATCATTTTATTTCATAATTTAAAGATACAAACTATTATAGTTTCAAAAGAAATAAAGGACTAAAAATTAAAGGAAAACAAAGGATGAAAGGAAAGAATAAGAAATACAAGATTATGTATGTTAGAAGCGTAACTCAAGGTAGTAGATACAGTAATACTTAGTAACACTTAGCATTACTTGGATAATATTAAGGAATATTTCATTAATTACTTAAAATACAAATGGACTAAATGTCACTATTTTAAAACCATAGCTGCATTAATAACAAAATAATAACAAAAGCAAGTTACATATTATTTAAAAAACACAAATTTGAAACATAAATAAAAGCTAGAAAAATAAACTACAAAAGTAGTGTTAGAGAAAAAGAGGTCACATTCAATTATAAACGATATACTTGAGTAGAATGAAATGAAAATTCTTCATGAATATAGATCTAATACTACAAAATAAAGTGTAATAATCCTGGATACATAGACAAACTTATACTTATGAAACATTTTGAGACAGTCCTGTGTGTTATCTCAGTGTTAATTTCTTCATATATTAAAGAATCAGAACTATACAGAATATATCACACTATAAGTAGTATTCTTAAACTTAATAATAATAATAATCAGAAAATCTCCATTTAATTGGAAATGAAGAATATACATATAGGGTACACATATAGGAATATGTATGAGGAGTAGTGCCTACACGTATGTAGAGACCTGAGTTCAAATCCCCAGAATCCATGTAAAAACTAGACATATTTGCAGTTCTTTATAAGCAGTCTTCTCATTGGTAAGATGAGAAGTGGAGACAGGAGACTACTCAGAAGCTCAGGGCCAGCTAGCCTGAGTTCACAGTAGTGAACAAGGGATCTTGTTCCAACCAAGGTGGAAAATGAGGACAAGCACCCAAGCAAGTTTGTCCTCTGGCCAGCCACATATGCACTATGACATACATACCCCAATTTACACACACACACACACACACACACACACACGCACGCACGCACGCATGCACACACATACACACAAACACATACACAGAGAGAGACAGAGACTGAGACAGAGAGATTACACATACAATAGCTAGAGAGATGGCTCAGCAGTTAAGGACATTTGTTACTCTTGCAGAGGATTTGAGTTCAACTTCTAACATGCACAGTTGCCTGAAACCCCAGGTCCAATATATCCTACACCCTTTCCTGGCATCTGTAAAAACACACACATATGTGCACTTACCCTCACAAAGATGCCCACACATTCACATAACCAAAAATCAAATAAACCTTTTAGAAATGCACATACACACATATACACACACAGCACACAAAGTTTTAAAAGAATAAATATTTAAGTGGCTTATGCCAGTGGAAAATAGTAGGAAACATTTAAAACAAAATTAATATGAAAACCAATAAATTTCATAGCTAGTGAGAAGAAGATAATGCAGACTAAATAATTGGAGAAGAAAATATGGGAATTTTAATAGGCTAATAATATACCTTAAGCAACTCAGGTATTGATATCAAATAAACCCGAACAAAGTAGAAAGAGGAAAAAAATGTAGAAATTTGGAAAGAAATAAAACTACAATGAAGGAGAATAACAGTGTTAAAGTTAATTTGGTAAAATATTAATAATGAACAGATTACACTTCTGGTTAACAAGCAAGTTTAAAAAAAAACAAAAAGCCTCAACACAAGTAACCAACATACAATACATACATATTGTGGCAGCAATAATTCACATCCTATAGTCATTAAGAAGATGCTAAGACATCATTACTAATAAATGTGTGACACACTAAACTGAAATTTGAGATGTAATGACCATATTTCAAGAAATGTGTAGGCTAACAAACTACTGGGACTAAAAATAGAACAATTGGTATTTTTCTGTACCCAATAAAAAATGTAATTTGCAAACTTATTTATTCTGGTTTAAATATAGTCTGAGTGTTCCTGAAGTATGCATGTGTTGCAATGTAATTCTTATTGTGAGGCATCAAGAAGTGGAAACTTAATCCAACTACAGTGTTTAGAGATGTTAAGGAAATCATAGTACTAATGGATTTTGCCTAACTTGGACACCCAAGGCCACAAAGAAGAACAGAAATGGGTTGCAGTTGACAATTGAATACAGGAAATGCACAGTGAGAGTGATAGGGGTAGATGCAGTATGGGTACCTGAGGTACTAGCATTTTTTTCATCTAAATTGGGGTATCCATGGAGAGATGACTGTATTTAGAGGAAAGGACATTGGAGGGTAATTAACACTAGATAAGCAGTGTAGAGTCTCATAATTGAAGTATAAGAAGGAGGGGGCAAGAAAGGTTTATTTGTGTCTCTTGCCATCTGATGGCATGCACCACCTTGGGATTCTGCTAGACAGAAGGTCATCATAATCATCAGTTGTAGTCCTTGGTCTTAGACTAAAACCATGGGCAAAACCCATCTATACATTAAATTAGCCTGTCTCAAATGTTTCAGTTTTTAATCCATATAAATGGACTGTAACCTTTTCTATCAAGGCAATTCATAGCCGGATGTCTTTGCCAGTAAGTGAAAATATACTGGACATTGAAAGAATTAGTAACTCCAGTCTTACACAAGATCTCCAAAGAAGGGAGAGAAATATTACATGATTCATCTTATAAGTCTAGAGTACGCTTAATATTGAAAACTTTTGTAGTGGCTAGTGATATTAGAGAGCAGATTATGACACCTTTGCCCTTGTTCTCTCCATAAAACAACTTTACAATTATATATAGGCCAAATATGGTCATGAGATGTCCAAAGTCCAATTAATAAGTTCCTGAAGCCCAGATCAGTGCAAAGCCAAGATAAATCACATTAAAACTATTAAGAATTAACATTTTCCCACATCATTGGCATCTCTAAAATAGCACACTTTGATGCCAAGAAAGAATGTCCAATATCATGACTTTTCCTTGAGGAGTAAAGAGGAAAAGAGAAATTCAATATCTTTCCCATAAGGCTTTTCAGTAGTCCAAAAGGAACTACTTCTGCTTAAAGAAGTCATAGTACTGACGGATTGGGCCTAATTTCTGTACCCAAGGCCACAAGAAAAGCTAGAAGAGGGTACAGTAGACAGAATGACTAGAGGAAATCCACAATAAAAGAGAGGGAGAAAACAAAAACATATAGCCAGCATTCTGATAGGCACTAGCATCTTTCTCAACTAAATTGAAGTACCCACGGAGAGATGGTATATTATGAATTTGTGGAGGCTACTGAGGAGGAAAAAGAAACAATGGTGTGTAATGCTACCGTAGAATCAAAAAACTCGGAGTATTGAAAACAGTCAGCAGAGGGAGCAATAGGTTAACATCTACTGATTTAACAGAAGCCCAATCAACTGAAAGTTGAGGTGACCTCTCCTCAAATGGTTTCAAGGACCACCATCCAACCCCCAACTCCAATCTCATTGGTGAAAATATTTCTTAATAGAAAGTCATTCTTCAAAGACTGGAAGAAGTGGCTGTTTGGACAAATTGAAAGGACCAGTGAAACACATTGTCCATAAATAAAGGAAAACACATCTTCAGAAACTGATTCTAAGTATAAAAATATTAGAAGTATGATTTGGATCATAAGTAGTTCAAATTAATGAACATAAAGATGTTCCTTGGTTCCAAGAAGCAATGCAGAAAAAAATGACAGTATCAACAATCACAAAACATTCTTTTAAAAAAATAGAAAATATGGAGCTAAAGAATACTATAATAATATACAATACTATAACTGAAATAAGCACTTATGGGATCCACCAACATATTTGATCGAGCAGAAGAAAAATATTAACATCAAAAAAACATAACTTGAAATCATGAACCAAAGGAAACAAAAAAGAAAAAGGAAGAAAGAAACACTTCAGGATGCTGAGAAATAAGTTAAATGGGATAAAAGAACCAGAAGAAGACAGGTAAGAGAGGGTACAGAAAGCTTATTTAAAAATAGCAACAAATTTCCCAAATTACCAAAAGTAAATGAATTTTCAGACTAAAAGAAAAAACAACAAAACACCACCTAGGACTGTATTAGCTACATTTCCTGTTTCTGTAATCAAGTACTTGACAGAGGCAACTTAAAGAAGAAAGGGTTATTTTGGCTTACAGTTTGAATGTACAGTCAGGCCACCATGATGTAAAGACTGCAGGAGAATGAGACAAATTATATTGTATCCACATTCAGGAACCAGAGAAATTCTGATACTTATCCTTGTTCTTCAGTCCAGGATCCCACCTCATAAAATGGTGCCTTAGGGTGGATCCTTCCATCTCAACTCAAACTAGACAATCCCCAACAGACTTACTAGGTCTCTTCCTAGGTGATTCTAGATCCTGTCAAGCTGACAATCAATACTAATTATCACAGTGGTAAAGGCAAATAACTGTACAATAATAAGCATAATCAACTTGTAAAACATCACATTACTACAGTGATTTTTTCTTTTGAGTTTGCATACAAATCAATGAGTTTAAGTATAGAATTTAAAGATGTAATTTGTCTCTATTTGTTCCATACCCTTAGCCTCTGTCCTGTTACCTTGCACCTTCTTTGTTTTCTTCATCTTTCCCTTTAAATAGGCACCCTTATCTATCCATTATGACCTCTATTTTATGTTCCTGCACTTTGCTGTGTTGTAAGATCTCAATCTCTTCTTCCTTTCTTACTGTCTCTTTTCTACTTTCATATCCTATATCCATACTAACATGCAAAAACATATGTATATACACATATAATATACAGATTGCTACATAGGATAAACATATGAGACAAAACATGCAGAATTTGACTTGGTGAGGCTTATTTATTTCACTTAGTATAATGATTTCCAGTTCTATACATTTCCCGTAGTTGTCATGATTTTATTATTTTCTTTTCATTTACTGTGTGTGGGATTGAACTAAGAGTCCCATAAATGCTAGGTAGATGTTCTGCCAGTGAGCCATACCTTGAGCTCCATGAATTAGTTTTTAATTACTGCATAAAATTCCATTTTGTGTATGTGCCACATATTCTTTATTTATTCATTTGTTGATGGATATCTGGGTTGGCTCTATGGTGAACAGTGCAGCAATAAATAAGGATGTATTAGAATCTTCATATGGCATTGACTTAGAGCCCTTCAGGCATATATGAGGGTTATAACTGGATCATATCATAGTCCTAACTTTTGGTGATTTTTATAAACTTCCTGTACTGATTTCCATACTTGCTGTGCCAGCTTACAGTCCTACCAGCAGTGAATATGAGTTGCTCTTTTTCAGTGTTTTTACCAATACCTGTTTTCTCTTTCTTTCTTTGTTTTTTCAGAAGGAATCCATTTTAACAATCTTTACCCTTCACGTTGTGAAGATATTCTCCAATACTTTCAAAAGATTCATGGTTCCGAGGCCCATATCATCTGATAGCTGTGTAAATTTGCATTATTTTGGTTCACTAGTAACATTAGACACATTTTCCCAAGTTGGTTGGCTTTTTGTACTTTATCTCTTGTTATCTGCCAAATTCCTTTCACCACACAATTTTTAACCTGATAATTTTTATTATTTTTAACTTTTAAAAAATTTAAAATAATTTTTATTTTAAAATTATAGTTACATCATTTTGTCCTTCTCTTTCCTCCCCTCAACCTCTCAAATATATCACCATTGTCCTTTCTCTCTATCAGATTCATAGATGTTTCTTTAATGATTGTTACCTATTTACATATATGTGTGTATATGTCTAAATATGGAAATACAACCTTCTCAGTCTGTATAATGTACTTCCATGTATATGATTTTGGAGCTAAACAGTTGGTATTGGATATCCGACTGGGAAACTCTCCCGTGGGGAAGACTATTTCTCCTACTTCCAACATTATTTACTTGCCTATAGTTCTTTGTCTAGGATTGGGACCCTGTGAGATTTCCCATTCCATGCTAACATGTCTATTGGTGACATCACTATTCAGGACTTATTTAAGTAGTCATGTTGTTGAAACTTTGTGGATGTAGCATCACTGACATTTCCAGGAGATGCAGTCTCACAGCAGACTTCCTGTTCCTTTGGCTCTTACCATCATTCCTTCTTCCACAATGCTCCCTAGGCTTTATGTAAAAGAATTGGCTGTAGACTATAGGTTGGGGATGTGCACCACAGGATTTCTTGTTCTCTGAATTTTAATAAGTTGTGTCATTCTGTAATGGTCTGTGTCTATTACAAGAGGAGTTTCTTTATTGAGCAGTGAGAGGTACATTATCTGTGAGTATAAATATAAATACTTATAATATAGTTAGAAATTATGCTGGATGTAAGCTTTCCTCCAAGATTTGTGACCTCCCTACCTCAAGATAATTGGTTAAGTTTCCAGTACCAGGTATGATTTCTCTCTTGTTTAGTGGGCTTTAAGTTCAGTTAGAGAGCTGTTGGTTACCACCAAGATATGAATACCAACTATTCCACACTTAGGATTATTGAGTCATGCTCATTGCTATTACAGTTCATAGCTATCACAGTTTGTAGGAATATTGGTTTCTTCCCTTCCTTGAAATTTTCCGTAACAATCTCTGGTACTGTGAAAGCAAGACACCAAAGAAATTCAGAAAATTAGAAGGTAATGCTTTAAAAACATGTTTTCATTAAGCTGGAAAATCTAAAAGAAACAGATGAAGTTCTTGATTTAACCAAACTACCAAAGTTAAACCATGAAAAAATCAACAACCTAAACAGACCTATAACAAATGAGAGAATGAAACCACAATATAAAGTTTTCTGCCTAAAACATTCAGGTCCAGATAGATTCCCAGGAGAATTCTACCAGACTTTCAAAAAATTCCATAGCTAATCCCTCTTTAAAAATAATTTAAAACACAAAAAGAAACATGAACAATATGAAATTGGGATACTTCACAAGGTCACTGTTATTTACTACTAGAAACCAGAGATGAAAAAGCTGAAATGTCAGAAAAAATATTTAAGAGTCTTATTTTTGAAAAAGGTCAATTACTACTTTGAAGATATAAACAGATAAATGACATAATGAAGTCAATTCAGAATATAGACAGAAAAGTTAACAAAATGGATGAAATGATCATCAGTTTAAAGTAGATAAAATTATGGAGGGGAATTTGGCAAGTAAATTTATGCTCCAAAATAAGCAAATATCAAAATAAAATATCCAGAATAAAGCATGAAGATAGTAAATCACAGGGATAGAGTAGGACGAGATCTTAAGGGAAGGGAGCTAAAGGAGCGAAGTAGAGCAAACTGAGCCTAGAATTATAAAAGGAAGGAGAAGTTAATGCTGGCTCAGAAACAAGTTAAATAATATATAGGACACAAATATAAAAAAATGGTGGAACTAAAACTTGTATTTCTCTCACAAAGTTCTATTAAACAAGTGAATATGTAGCTAGGTTAAAAGAGAATATACATATGATAATTTGGCTTTCTCTTTTCCTGTTTCCTTTTTTTCTATAGTAACTTTTCATTTATAATGGGATGGTGTAACCTTGAGGCCTTTCCAGCATTTTGACATTCGACTTCTCAGTCTCTAGAGTACACACACACATACACACACACACACACACACACACACACACACACTACTTAAACATATACATATATATGTATATATATAATCAGAAGTTAAAGAGAAAAAGATACAGCTGGTGTCATAGAAATGAAAAAGATTAAGAAGTTCTACTATAAACAACAACAAATCAAAAAAGATGCACAGCCTAGGAGAAGGATCATTTCCTATCAAGATTTTTACAAAGACTAAATCATGAGTATGAGATCATAACAAACCTATAAATCGTAAAGGGCTTGAACAAAAGCAAATCAAAAGTTAATTACAATAAAAATTATAATACCATATAATTTCACCGGCAAATTCTACAATTTAAAGCAAAATCCAATGCCAATTCTTCTCAAAATGTTTATCCTGCCCCATCATGTCTTGTTATGCAAACTGTAAGAATAGGGACATCTATAAGTTAAAAAGGTCTTTTCACTGTCGGAGAGACTGAGAAGTCCAATTTCAAGGTGCCAGAAAGTTCTCAAGTTTACACCATCCCATTACAGACAAAAAGTTGTTATGGAGAAAAAGAAGAGAAACAGCCAAATTATCTGGCCGGGCGGTGGTGGCGCATGCCTTCAATCCCAGCACTCGGGAGGCAGAGGT
>LZPO01075878.1:508904-524217 GCA_001675575.1 Neotoma lepida
ATTACTATAAGGAAGACAATCATAGAAATTATTATTATAATTTCTCATTTTCTTTAGCTATTTTTCATATATTTTAAAACCATTAATTTTGGCTGATTCCCATATCTACATAGCCCTTCCTCTTTCTCCCTTTCACACACATAGAAAAAAGTCATGTTAAATGTAAATTTGTAAGATGCATATTAGTATCCTCCCCAAAATATTAAAAGTAACTTTATTGTACATAATTAATTTTTGATAAAAGTTTTCTCTCTTAATACAGCTACGATATGAACACAGATAACCCTGGACTCTAGCAAAGATTACTGATTGACATCATGTTTTTAAAGCGTAGAAATTAGAAGTGCTGTAACTAGATGCAGTGGTTTGTTAGGCTTCAAGTAATATATAATTATAAACCACATAAAGAACTGTGTTTTGGTGGAATTGTTGTACAGAGTAGTAGTAGTTTTTTTAATGTTTTGTCATTCTTGGTCTACCTATCAAGGTGTTAGTACCCATATTTAGTTAACATTAGTTTTGTTTATAAATTTCTAGCCACAAAAACATATGAATTTATGCATGTAGAAATTATCAGAACCAAAGGTAGAGATATGTGTCATAAAAAGTGAAGGGGAAAAAATCAAATTTGTGAGGTGTGTTGGTAGTGACTCTGTGAAGGGCAGTACACAGTAGTCACTGTTAAAGGGCAAGGCTTAACTTGCTCTGCTCACCTGTGAAGAGTAAGCAGTTCTCTGCAAACACCCTCCTTTCATCATAGGAAAGAGGCTGAGTGCTATAATCTGAGTTGAGAATGGTTGAAATTATAAGCAAATTTACTTTAGTCACCTACATTTTACATGCTATTTCAAGAGAGAAATCCTGAAATCCTCCAGATTTTACACCAAAAGTGAAACTAGCTTTTTGTTTTGTTTTGTATTTTAAAAGTAGCTCTTTCAGGTCCCCTGAGTCCTCTCTCTACCATTGGCCATGGATGACTAGCTAGTGTTTCCAGATGGTCCCACTAGCTTTCCAAGGGCAGGTCTACAAGACAACGGACCCATTTCCCACCTTGAGAACTCCAGCCTTTTGCCTGAAGGTGAAGTTCAACTGATCAAGCCCTGTGGTATGTTTTATTCCTTAGTACTCTGTTTCTGCATGACGTAGGTTGAAGTCTTCTTTTCATTAATGAATTAAAAATACATTGGAATAACTGAATATTTTAAAAATTTCAAACTTAAAAATCTTTTTTGCAGCTTTCTCTGTATATCTGATTGACACACTTCACGCTACCACATTTAAGGTTAACTTAGAGAATGTACTAAAACAATTAAAAATATAAACGCTAGTAACCTTCAAGTTTCTAGTGTGCTCTTCCTCTGTAGGCAACTCTAGGAACTTTGGAAATAGTGCAGACATTATGCTTTGCAATAGCCAACAGGCAAATCACAACAAAATGATCACTTCAGGCCACACAAAATGACCACACACAATCTGTGCAAAAAGCTCATTAATATCAATAGGCATCCTGTGCACAATTGAAGGGCACTCTGTGCTATGGGTTTCATTCATTGCTGTGTGAGAGTATGAAAGTGCATGGGCTCACCATTCAGTCCCACAAATTAAACTCATGTGACATAGGTGAAGAAAGCAAAGAAAATGCTTTTACGTACATACAATAATTGTTGGTTAAATTTGTCTTTAAGCTTCTAGGAGAGAAACGCACGCAATTTGGTTACAGAAAACAGCAATATTCAAAGCAGTTGTACATTTGAGGTATGTAAGACTTTCAATTAAAATAATTATGAATATGTGGGAAATATTTTCAGGAAAAGTTAAATTTAAAGGAGCATCTCCCAGCTGCTTCCAAACACACACACACACACACACACACACACACACACACACACACACACATACACATATGCTTTTTTACAAATTTTCCTTAAAAAGAATTAAAATAAATTGTCTTAAGCTGAGACAATACAACCATCATACAAATACCAGTCTGCATTTTCTGAAAAACAACTAAGTTGCTCAAATGACTGTGGAGAGGGTGCCATGTTTTAAATGCATTAAGGGTGAAACAGACATTCAGCACAGAGACCATTAACAGTTGAATACGGACTATTTTAACCCATTTGACAATGAGGAAGGTGATAGAAACGGTGACTCCTCTGTGGCGAAAAGACTGCAAATGATAATGTCATTGCTTTCTGATAGTATGCAAGCATTTATTTCTTCAAAGAACACATAAAAATTCAACTCACCTGCAATAAAACTGAGTACTTACTGTGAAATATTTGTTGCTTTAAATGCTTTAGACCTGCCCTGATCTTGTTCCATGCCTCTGGCTGTCAGACTTGTGCAGCACTCACTCAAAACTCAGTGTCAAATTAAGAAGTGACAAGAGGGGGGCAAGATAAATAATAGCTTAAAGCTATTCTCTACCTTTCCACATATAATGGTATAAATTTCAAAATCCAGCACTTTTAGCTGAATAAATATTCATATTTTATATACAAGTTTGTATACTAAAAATAGCAACACCATTCAATTTAATAAACATTTATTGAGTGTCTCCTATGAGCATGGCATTATTGAAGTGGAGTGTGAAGAGTGTGGAATAAATAAAGGGCATTACTTCAAAAAACAGCAATCCTTGGGGTAAGAGAGGAAGAAAATAGAAATATTCACAATTAACTGTTAATTAAATGGGTATGTAGTATTGTCAATGTAGGTGCTAACTATTTTTATTGCTGTATTATGATATGCATTCATTAGCACATCATTTCTTTGTGCTATTTTAATAATACTATATTTCTTTGTTGAGATACTTGTAATTGTTAGTTAATCAGACACTAAGTTGTTATTTGTAAGTTTGTTCAACTGAATTTCAACTCTGATCAGCTTGAATTCTATCCCTGTATACAATTTTCAAGAGAATAAAATCCAAGAATGCAATCCATGCTGGAAAAGGCCCTTCCTGTTCCTCCTCTCTCCATTTGCATAAGTGACAGGTAACCTAAGCAAGGTGAAATGCTTCCCTCCCCTATTTTCAGCTACTATACCATTAGAAGATTAGTCTGTCAAAGACTTCTCCAACTACTAACTCTTGCTTGAGTTAAGGAGGGAAAGCCTCACCAGCAGGTGCTAGAAATCAAACTCCCAAACAAGGAGATTCTGTGTGATGGTTCCACTCACAGCATGCATGTCATTGCATGAGATTTACGACACAATAAAAGCACCAGGCAAAGACAAGCATGAAAAATACATTTGGAGACAGAAATTCCTGTTAGAAATTTTAAGGACTTTGTTTTTTAAAGTGAGAAAGAAAAAACAAAACCTCAAAAATACTGGAAAAAGGCTCTTTGTTAACAAACTTTTTCTTACCTAAAAACCTGGCTTCATTGAAAATTTTCAGTAGTGCCTTTTGGTGAACTGGTAATGTATTAATTCATTCCTATAAATTTAGGAACCTGTGGAGAAATGGCATTGATATGTACAGTGTGACTATTTAGTTGACTTGTTAGAATGATTTTCAGAGCTTAAAGAAACCTGAGTCTCTAACAGAAACTCATTAAGTATGGAAAGCATTCTTTTTTCTTTTCCTTCTTTTTGAAATGCACTCAACAAAGCAAGGCTCGCAGCACTATTTCAAAATTTCCAATTATTTTGGGGAAAATATGCTCAGTGTAAAATATGTTCCCTAACATTGACAAAAGAAATAATCAGAGGAATAAAAAATCATTTTCAATTGTCCTGCATTTTCACTCTTACATTAACAACAGAGAGTAATGAGATGCAAAGGCACGCTTGTCTTAGAGGAAAGAGCTAGCAAAACAGTGGACAATGTCATGAGCATGTCTTCCTATCTAAGACTTCTGGGCAGACTTGCTGCTGTCATCAGTTATGCTCTTTGGGTAATAGAGATGAAATGATGAACTGGGGTACAGTCACATCAATGTAATGGTGGGCAGTGCTCCAATGAGTTCTTAGCTGAATAAATAATCCATTTGGGGCTTGTCAGGAGTCATCCTATGGGGCTGTCACGATAGATTACTCACTAAAATGTTTCCTTTGCAAGCATGATGACCTAAGTTTGAGCGCCAGAACCCATGAGCTGGACTTGGTGGCTGCATGTGCTTTTAATAGCAGTGCTTGTGACCCAGAGATGGGTGGGTTCCTGGTGCTTTTTTGGATATTCAGCCTAGCCTACTTGGCAAATTTCAACCCTGTGAGGTGGGAGGCTCCTGAGGAACAACATCAATGGTTGTGCTCTGCCCTCCACACACAAGTCATACACACAAATGTTAACCTCAGATGTATTTATATCAATCAATAACTTTTCTACAATATATACTGTAATTTTTAAAAGTTCTCTTTCTCTCCTCCCCTCCCATATCTCTCTCTTTCTCTCTCTCTCTCTCCCTCCCCCTCTTTCTCTGACAATTTTATTAGGGTTTAAAAGAAAAGCCTCAGGATAGGCAAGTTGTAAATCTCAGGAGCTGCCTGGAGGAGGAGAATGGAGAAGAGAAAGGAAAAGGCACTCCGCTTGACTATTTATGGCTATCTTCAGAAGCTTTGTAGTTAAAACAAATTAAGGCACATTCTTGTTTTGCTTGTTTTCTTGATTATTGTGGTAGAATCTCACTATGTAGCTTTGAACTACTGATCATCCTGCCACTACATCCTGAGTTCTGGATTTACAGACTTGTGTACTACCATGTCCACCTAAGACATCAGTTTAACAATTTTAAAAGTTGCCTCAATTATTTTCCTACCATTCAGCAATTTTCATGACTCTGTCAACCCATCATTTTCCTTAATATTCCAGAGTTGCAGTTTAATGAGCTATGTGATATCGAAGTTCTTTAACTTTGGAGCTCCAATTTCTTCATTTGTGCAATGGGAATGCTAATTACTTTTATCGAACAGAGATGTGAAAATTAAAAATATAATCCATGCAAAAGCACATAACTTCTGGCTTGATGTACAGTTAGTGTTTTGTAGCATTAAGTCTTACTGCTCTGTCTGTGTGTTTTCCTTTTCTAAATTATGTACTATAAGGTAAGGTGTGAGTTTGCTGAAATGTATTTAAGTAGAGTGGACAGAGAGTCTATGTTTTAATGCTGACTACTGTTGTGCTTCCTATCATTTTCTCCCTAGCAATACCTATGACAATCGCCATTTATATGAGCAACATGTTCAATAGATTTTCCCCAGCATTATGTATAATTCCCCAGACATTGACTGCAATACAAGAGATTGAGAGAGTTATGATCTAGACAACCTAAAATCTGTTCTTATTTATTTTAACAAGGCAAGAAGTGACACTTTGCAACATCAACTACCATCATAATCCATTCTTCTTGGCATGCCTAACAACATAGTGAAAGACAACACTGTCTTGTCGCATCAAGGTTGAAAACTGCTGTGTTTGGGAATGTGCATGTATTTCTCAATCTAAAATATGAACAATAAACACTGATATCCTCTTTACTTAACAATCATAACCACTATTGTGTCTCACACTAGAAAATAATCAAAAAATGCTTCCATTATAGAAATATGTGGAGTCTTACAAAAAAGGTTACATATCATTTCTTCTGTGTTCATTGTCATTTAGAAAAAGCAGACTCATATTAGCATATTTCTTTGCCCACTCTAAATGAATATCCAGGGTGGCTTCTGTGAAATTATAAAACCTTATATATTCTAGGTGAAAGAATAAGCAAGTGTACAACTTTGACCTTTTCAGAGCTTGTGCAGTGTGATTCACTATCCATCTCTATTCCTCCTGTTTACAGTCTTAGTAACCTGTAGAGATAAAGTGAGTATAGGCAACCAATCAAAGTGCAGAATATTGAAAAGGTTAAAGTCTATGTTTATGAGTCTATTAAATGTTTATAGTCTTTCACAGACTGCACTGGGCCTTAACACTATTGTAGCTTACTCCTGTAATGAACATTACAACAAGAGAAAAATAGGGGAAAAAAACAATTCCTTTCTCAAAACAAAATCTGTAATGAGAATACAGAATAGTATAGTATATGTTAATTTGTTCTCATGACAATAAATACAAGAAAAATGAAAAGTAATGCCAAACTCAACCACTCATTGTGAAGACTAGGATTATTCAGGGGCTGCAAGAGGCTCAGTTTAAAGGCTCTAGTCCTTAGAGTGACAATTACCTTTTACTCCTTAGAGAAAGGTAAAGACATTCTCAATGTGAGTCTATGCATAATCATGAAACATCTGACTCCTTTCTAACATTTCTAGCCAAAGAGTGATAAATAATTTTATTTTTATCAGGTAATAAGCACTAGTGCACATGTTATCATATATGTCTGCTTTACTGTTTGATATGAATTGTTATTTTCCTGGATAATGTTTTAAAGTGTCTAAAGCTTTATAGAAAAATTATACAATATATGAAAAATATTTCTTTTGTCTGAATATTCTTTAGGTTAGATATCGGGCCTTATAAAAATAATGAAAATCACCTTCTACATATAAACCACATCCAAACTAGTTGTGTTTAGAATTTTTCTTTACAGAAAGTTCAAGTATGTTTGCATAAATTCCACGGACTGACAGATGTCACCTTTAGTCATATTGGCCTGAATTAAAATGTTAATCATTTTCTTCTGTTTTTCAAAAATGATCTTAGTAAGGTTTCCAATATTATTAAAAGTCCTGAAAAATAGGTCATCAAACACTTGTTTCAAATGATGTTTCTTTTCAGGAGAACGAAATAGATGTTTTAGATTTTAAAACAATGATGTTTATAATGTAATACCAATGAAAACTACAGTAGCAGCTTGACAACATTCACATTTGAAATTACATGATTTATAATTGGAAAAGATCTTTTTGTCCATTCTACAGGCTGACACTTTGTCCTATTGACAGTGTCCTCTGTATCAGAAGCTTTTCAGTTTCATGAGGTTCCATTTATTGTCTGTTGATCTTAGTGCCTACGCTATGGCGTTCTCTTCAGGAAGTTGTCTCCTATGCCAATGCTTTCAAGGCTATTCCTCATTTTCTCTTCCATCAGGTTCAGTGTGTGTGGTTTTAGGTTAAGGTCTGTGATCCACTTGGATTTGAGTTTTGTGCAGGGTGATAGATGTGGATCCATTTGCAGTCTTCATGCAGCTACCCATTTGACCAGTCCAATTGGTTGAAGATGCTATCTTTTATCCAGTTTGTAGTTTTTGGCTTCTTTATCAAAAATCATGTGTCCATGAGTATGTTGACTTAAGTCTGTGTCTTCAATTTGGTTCCATTGATCAATGTGTCTGCTTTTATGCTAATATCTTGCTATGTTTATTACTATACTTCTGTAGTACAACTTGAAATCAGGGATGGTACTATCTCCAAAAGTTTCTTATTTTGTTTTATTATTTTATTTTATTTTAATCTCAGGATTGTTTTACCTATTCTGGCTTTTTTGTTTCCATATGTTTTTGTAATTTTTCTCCATTTCTATGAGGAATTGTGTTTAAAATTTTATGGAGGTTGCATTGAAGGGGTCCTATGGAAACCCCTAAACATCTCAGGTTATTGCCAAGACTATTGTTTTGCTCTCCATAAACTGATAGTAAGGCCCTATTGCTGAAGACACCACTTGCATATGTCATTGAACACAGAGAAGTTGAGCTTGTTCATAATTATAGCCTTTACCCCTACTGACTAATGTTCATGGTACTAGAAGATACACTGCATGCTATCAGAGGAAAAAAGCACCCACCAGCCCAGCTACATAAACCTTGTGATCTCTAATTGTGACTGCCTGCATGATATGCTAGTGTAACAGTGGCACAAATGCTGTAGGAGTAATTAATCACTTTCTGATTACAATTAGACCCACTCCATGAGATGGAACCCATGGCTGACACTGCTTAGGTGGTCAAGATCCTGAGACTAGATAGGCCATGAACCTGGGGAAAAACCAAATATTATTGCTCTGTTAAGTAACATAGCAGGAAAATGACTCCTGATGATATTCTGCTATCAGTGCCTCACTCAGCCATCATCAAAGAAGCTTCTTGTTGCAAGGAGGGAAATAACACAGAGACCCACAACTGAACAATATGCAGAGAGTGAGAAATTTTGGAACACTTAGTTTTAAATGGGATGTCTTTATCAAAACCCTCCCACCAGGACTTATGTGAAAGAGGAAGCAGAAAGATTGTGAGATCCAGGAAATAGGCACCCCCAAGGAAGCAGTATCTTCCAGACACAACTGGACTGAATGACATATGAATTCACAAAGACTGTGGCAGCATACACTGGAGTCTGCACAGGCTTAAGTCACATGGAGTCCCAGTGCTGAGTCAGCGAAGTGAACGTGAGTTGCCATTCTAACTGAGAAGCTATCTCCAATTGGCAACTACTTGCAAAAGAAAATATAGTTTTCTCCAGTGAAATCTCAGTGGGTATATTAACCACATTTAAGGGTAGGCCCCATGCCCAGCAGTAGACTGACAATACAAAATGAACTCAATAGTATTTTTTTGTAGACTTTTGTCTCATATTGCTTGTTTGGGCATTTTTTAATCCTACTTGTCTTTTGCTTGTATATTATGGTTTCTGATTTTGTATTTTTATGGGTTTTGTTTCTGTGTGTGTGTTGGAGCTTCTCATGTTATTTCTTTTTTTTAATTATGGTTTGTTTGGTTTGTTTTGCTTTCATACATTTGTTTTCTAAAGAGAGAGAAAGAAATGGCATGTAGTTGGGTGGGTGGAGAGGTGGGGGGATCTGGGATCAGTTGGGGAGCGAAACTGTGATCTGAATATATTATATGAAAATATTTTTCAATATAAATATTTTTAAATTGCACAATTTAAAAAATACATTTTCTGTTTTTTAATTGTGTTACATGCACCCAAGAATATCACAGCTCATCTGTGGAAATATGCATACAACAAATTGGCTCTCTACTCCCATTACGTAGGTTTAGAGAGTCAAACTCATGTCCCTAGGCTTATGTGGCAAGTGCCTCTACCTGATGAGCAATTTTGCTGGCCATAAAATTTTGTCATTTAGAGAATCATCTTTGTTATTCTCCTGTGTGTGTGTGTGTGTGTGTGTGTGTGTATTGTGCTGAGGCACAAATCCAGGGCCTTGTGCTTGCTAGACTAGACCTTTTCCACTAAGCTACCTTCTAATCCAACTATCTTCTTTGAATTGTGGAAAAACTAAAGTACTGAACATAAACAATTTAAGACTCAATCAAAATTTCATTTCAAAGGTAATATTTTAAACTGATTTTAGATGATATGAGTCATAATTTTCTATTTTCAACAGTTTGGGGAAGGCAGACACTACAGTTGGACAGAAAATAAAAATGAGTTCGTGAGTATTACAATGATCAATTTTTTTTTAATTTTATCTGCTCCTTCAAAATTTCCTTTTTTTTCTTTTTTTTAATTACAAAGTTTTCCACTCCTTCTACATACCAACCTCAGATCCCCCTCTCCTCCCTCCTCCCTCTTGCCAACTCCCCCCCTCAACCAACCCCCTATTCCCACCTCCTCCAAAACAAGGTCTCCCTTGGAGAGTTCCCAGAGACTGGCACACTCAGCCAAGGCAGGACTAGACCCTTCTCCCTGCGCCAAGACTATGCCAAGTGTCCCACCACAGGCACTGGGCTCCAAAATGTCAGCCCCTGCACCAGGGATGGATCCTGATCCTACTACTGCCTGGGGGCCCCCAAACAGTTCAAGCCAAACAACTGTCTCAAGCTTCCAAAGGGCCCAGTCCAGCACCATGGGGGCTCCACAGTTATTAGTCCACAGTTCATGCATTTCCACCAGCCTGGCTGGCCATCTCTGTACATTTTCTCATCATGATTTCGATGTCCCTTGTTCATAGAATCTCTCCTCTCTCTCATCAGCTGGACTCTTGGAGCTCTGCCTGGCGCCCAGCTGTGGATCTCTGCATCTGCTTCCATCTGTCTCTGGATGAGGGCTCATGGGGGCTCCTCAGCTATGGGTCCATAGTTTATGTGTCTCCACTCGTTTGGCCATCTCTGTACACCCTCCCATCATGATCTCGTTGTCCCTTGCTCATAGAAAGCCCCCTGTCTCCCATCGATTGGGCTCCTGGAGCTCGGCCTGGTACCTGGCCGTGGATCTCCGCATCTGCCTCCATCAGTCACTGGATGAGGGCTCCACGGTGGCAGTTAGGGTATTCAACCATGTAATCACTGGATCAGGCCAGTTCAGGCACCTTCTCGATTATTTCCAGTGGTCTAAGGTGGGGTCATCCCTGTGGACTCTCCGGGACTTCCCTAGCACTCTGTTTCTCCCTATTCCCGTGATTTCCCCATTTATCATGTTATCTCCTTCCTTGCTCTCCCACTCTGTTCCTTTTCCAGCTTGAACCTCCTGCTCCCTCATGTTCTCATCCTCCATCCCTCACCCCCACCATTTCCTCCACGTCACTCCTAGTCAGCCCATGTAGATCTCATCCATTTCTCCCTCGCTGGGTGATCCATGCGTCCCTCCTAGGTTCCTCCCTGTAGCTGTAGGTTGCAGTCTGGTTATCCTTTGCTTTACATCTAGTATCCACTTATGAGTGAGTACATACCATGTTTGTCCTTCTGGGTCTGGGTTACCTCCCTCGGGATGACATTTTCTAGTTCCATCCACAATGATCTAATTTTAATACAGAAAAGTTTTCTAGAATTTTTCCAAGTCTGCAGTTTTATTCTAATGGAATAATACTCTATTTATTGAATTATTAAATAGTAACATTTTCATACTATAAGTCTCTATGTTCTTCACAGAAACATTTTGACAATGGTAAAAATCACTTAATTCCTAGTAGCTTTTTATAGTAAATCTTGTCTGCCCAAGGCCTACAGTAATTTATGAAGACCTATCACCTAAAGTTTTCTTCTCTCTTGCTTTCTCCATTGAAAGACATATCCATTTATTGGATCTGTTCATTAATAGGTCACTTATTCTATTATTACAATTCCAGTTTTAAAAGAGGAATATTTATATATTTCTGATCTTGACTCACAAGCCCACTGTTTTCTAATTAAAGGTAAACTTCCTATTATTTATTTCCATTTTAATATCAAAAGTTTATAAGAGGTGTACAATTTTAATGTTATTGTATGTGTTTCTGATATAACCAGCAACTATAGCTGTTGTTTATTATATGTCATTATCTTATGTATTTTATATATTAAATCATTTAATCCCCATAATAGTCCTAATGTGCATTATCTCCATCTTTATTTTGCCAGTCAGGAAATTTAGGTTCTCCATAGAGGTGAAAACTGTATACAGTCTTAGGGTTAATATATGCTAGAGTGAGCATCAAATGTTGCTATCTGACTCTATGTTCCCAATTACTATACTATACTAACTCCTTACAGCAGTTGCATCTATTCAATTCACTTTAGTTTGTTTAGAATCTTTGTTCTCACACAATGTCTCTTTAAGCATTACTATTTTCCGTGCTTGTGTGCACGCATGCGTTCGTGCATGTGTGTGTGCTGTCTCTTATACACATCTAGATGTGTATAAGAGACAGGTGTGTGTGTGTGTGTGTGTGTGTCCCATAACAGGGTAACCTAAAAGTCCACTAGCCAGAAATAAGGTGAGTCAAAAAATTTAAAGGGCTAATACCTCTTACCTCTGACGATAATCAAAGACAAAAAGGAAATTTGGTCTTCCTAATAAAAGTAACAATAACGTCCATGCAGTTTATTTGTCTTTTTTTTTTTACAAAACTAGTTTTTGCATTATGCTCAACTAATAAAACATTTTTTGTTCTTTCTCCTAGCGTATCTATTTGCTATTGCACTTTCACCCTCGAAGTCAGGACTTGTGATTTCTTTTCCCAGAGCTTTAGAGACACCATTGTCATATATATAGGAACTCATTTCGTTGAAAGGATAAAGCAAGAACTACTAGTTATTATCACCCACTACGTATATGTACTGTGCAACATGCTGATATTGAATCATTTAAAACTTTAAATAGGAACACCTTTATCTTCATTTAAAAAAAAACAAGATTCAGAGAGCTTAAATGATGTGTACAAATTATTCATTAGCAAAACAACAACCCAAATCCATTATATTCCACATTCTAAGGAACTGTTTATGACATTATTTTGGAAGGATGAATGAATACCTAAATGATCGAGTTTCCTCCACTCTCAGTGAGGACTTGAATTTAGTTTCTTTTCTTAGTCCTAAGTTCAAAATGATTCTTAGCTTCACAAAATAAGGAAGATGAAAGGAAAACAGAAAGAGATATTTGCAGTGAAAAAATACTAGATAAAAGTAATGAGTTTGTTTATTTCTATCAAGTTGTACATAATTCTGTACGTGCTGCATTATGTATGATACCTTATTTGTCTATCTCCACTACTGCATTATGAACTCTTTCAGGATGTATGTGTCTTTCATTCATTGTAGTACTGCCTACTCCAGAGTCTGATACAAACTGAAAAGTCAAACATTTGTCTAGTAGTGGTAATTTAATATTCTGATCCTTCAATGACTTAAAACTAAATAGAAATTAATGCAAAACCATACATTATCTATAATTTGAACTGATGTATGCAACCTTTTTCATTCGACTGTTGCTTGAATATGTACTATGTGCTAGTTAATGGGTTGGCCATGAAAATAACATGGTAATCTCTACCATTACACTCTATTAGAGATTTGGGGGAGGGCATAATCAAAATCTGCAGCTATATCTCCTAAACATTTTAGTGGCTGTGTCACATAAAAACCTTTCAAAATAGCAATGAAAATGTTGTTCTTTGCATCTTCCTTTCTCTCCTCAACTTCTCAGTTCAGACCACCATTCTTTGATGATATGCCAGTGTCACATCCATTCTCTGGTTCTCCCAAATAACTTTCTATACTTACTTCCCTCAAAACTGTCTCAATTTAATTTTCATTTTGCAATCAATACACAAAAACTTACGAAAACTTTGACTTCATTATAAAAAGTTAGACTATATGATTAAGTTAACTTACATTAGTGACATGGGTGCCACATTGTTTTAAGCTTACCAAGAGCATGCACCACGTATATCCTCTTTTCCACAGTGACCAGTAAATAGCAGCAACCTAATAAATACTTACCTAAGCTTTAAGCTCTAAAGAAAAGCATTTCCCCCTCTTGGCCTGTTTACGTTTTAAAAGAAGAGCAGAGAGAATTAGGGGAATGTTAAAAGTATTCAATTTTGAGTCTCTTGGTACTACTAGCATTGTAATTCATTCCCCTTGGATACTGTGGGATGTGGATAGAATTACGGGGAAATATTCAGAATTGTATGATAACCTAGCCCCTAAATAACTCAGAATTAAATAGGAGAATTGCTTGCAATTGTAGATTGATTGGCATACTAATCAAAATTTTTGGATTAAATCAATGAAGGGGCAAATAGCAAACAACAGGTGCTTCTGACATTTAAAAGTTAAAATTTAAAGAAGCCAATGGCTTCTCAAGTGGCTGCTTTTCCTGTCCTAGATTTGACATTTTAATTATTTTCAAACCTTCTAAATGACAGACCAAATAGTGTTTATTCAGTTCAAGATCTGTAAAATAAGGATTTTATAGTCTCCTTCAAAGTCCCACTACAGTTTTATAAAAATCATAAACCCTGGAGCAATAAACAAATGTAGGAAATGTTCCAATAAAAATAAATGTTATATAGAAAGGTGACTCTAGCTCCATCTTTCTCTCTCTTATGGAGTCAAATCCTCCTGAGCTTCTGAATCTTGTTTTGTTGAACCTACTCAAGCAACCCGTGTGTAAGTTTGGGCAAAGTATGACCCAGAAACTCCTCAAGAAATGGCACAGGAGACTGTTCATTTAGAACAATATCTAGGCTGGAGATGTAGTTTGGTGGCATGATGCTAGCATAAGATATATTGCGCCCTCAGTTTGTTCCCCAACACTGAGGAAGAAAGGAAAAGTTAAAAAAAAAAAAGAAAAAAACCTAGTTTATTGTATCCCATTGTAAGCCTATTTTGTAAAAAGCCAATCTCTAACACACTACCTCTAATTATTGGCTTTGTTCCATATTTACAAGCTGTATCTTAGCAGAGCTTTAGGTTTTTTGAAGGCAGAAATATTCTGTTTCATCTTGATATTAGCAAAGCATATGGCAAATTGATTACTGCAAAATAGTTATAAGTAAATACCTACATATATAAGTATATGCATAAATAAATGTTTGTTGATACCTGATCATGATTGTTGCCTCTTTTATTAAATGATAAATACACAGTACGTATGTCACCCTAAGACTCAACATGTTAAAGAGATCTTCCTGTTTTAGGGTGTACATTTTTGATTCTGCAATTGGCTCCTGGTGTGCATAATTAGCCACTTGCCAACATAATTGGCCACTTGCCTTTTTTAGGATATTCAGTGGCAAAGTGCAGGTGCACTGTGGGGACCCATAACTAGTTGCAGCTGAAAAATAAATGCAAAAAAAGGAAGCCTAATTGTGATTCCTTGACAATTTGGCTCTAATGTTCTAACCCTCACAGCTATCAATCTTGTTAATTTTTTCCCCTTAGATCCATTGTCCGGAATTTGGTGAGATTTGGAAAAGACAATTTGTTCTAAAATATAATTATTGTAATAAGTGAAACAATAATGTTGGAAGAAAATATCTTAAAGCCTGTTTCTGCAGAACTCTATTGAGGAGAATTTCATACTTAAGTCTGCATTTCACAACCACCTTTCATTTTTGCAGAAAATTGCCATTCAAGTGAGTTGTTATTTTGTACATTATTAGGACAGATTGTACTAGATAGAGTAAACACTCCAGCAGGACATCTTTCAAGTACACTTAAAGTTTCATGTGGTAGAGATGTATCCAAAAGACAAATATATAGCTAAAGGCTATTGAGTTATTTCTCTAAATCCGAAACTAACTAACTAACTAACTAACTAACTAAATAACTAAATAACTAAATAAATAAATAAATAAACTTCAATGTAAAGATTGAAGAATCCTGTCAGCCTATGCCAACCCTATGCTCTAGAAAATTCTGTACCTATTCTAAATAGTCAACCACTAAAGGCCTTACTTGATGTATTAATTGACTATAGTTGTATTGATGCTCTGTAATAAGCCATCCTTCAAGGTCAGTAAACTGGAACACAAATCTTTCCTTTCCTTCATAGGTGTCTGGATCATTTGGCCAGCCTCTGACCATTTTTTTCCATTGATTGTATTTGGATACATTATGGATTTGATTTATATGTGTTTCAAACTATCCCCATTTTCTTTCTCAAATCAGTGGTTGCTCAGGGTATCAAATCCCCATGGTGG
>LZPO01075878.1:543936-568088 GCA_001675575.1 Neotoma lepida
TCAAACATAATCAGTCAGATAGATAATCAGTCTCTTCCCAAACTCCTAGTTTGTACAGCCTACGAGATAGAATTGTTCTAGGTGTGGGATGTCTTATAAGTGGCTCAGAAAAGGGGAAAACAAACATAGCACTGAGATTTGTAAAAGTAGAACTATTTGCATACATTCAAAATGCACTAAAAATTAAGTCCATTAATTGGAGAGATGTGCTTATAAATGTCAAGTAGTCTTCTAGAATTTCAGAATTCTCAGTATGTACTTCAGTAAACTGTGCAGCCCATGTGGGACTATAAAGGTTAATCCTTGTATATGGCTAGGTCCAAAGTTATTTTCAGGTAATGAGGTAAGCTTTTTTTTCTCTGACAGGGCAGGTGACCCCTCACTCTATACTTCACTGCCTAAGGCAAGCTGCTTGCTCACTGAACTTTTAAGCTTTTCATCTTCCACAACTCCTACTCCCCAGTGCAGCCTCCTAAGGCTGTCTTGTGCCCTGGTGCTGTGGCAATTGGACATCAGACTATATGATTGGTAATAGTTAAATGTTCCCAGGCTTCCTAGGTGTCTTAGTTACTGTTCAAATTGCCATGACAAAACACCGTGGCCAAGAAAACTTACAGAAGAAGCGTTTAATTGGAGACTTGCTTACAGTTTCAGAGGATTAGTCCATTATCAGAATGGTGTGGAGCATGACAGAAGTCAGGTAGGCAAGGCATTGGAGCAGTAGCTCATATCTGATCACAGATTGCAGGCAGAGAGGAAGAGAACAAGATTGGACCTGGTGGGCTTTTGAAACCTCAAAGTCCATCCCAAGTGACATACATCCTCTAACAAGGCCACATCTAATCCTTACCAAACAGTTCTACCAACTGGGGACCGCATTCAAACATATGAGCCTATGGGGTAGCCATTCTCTTTCAAACCTTGACAGTAGTGTAAATGAGTTTTAAAGAGTATGTTTCTTCACATGATAGCACCTAGCCACAACACTCCGTGTCATGTCGAATGACAAAAATGGATTCCTTCTCCACTGATGACCCATTTTGCTGGATGAGACACTGCATCAACACAAGCAACTGGATTTAAGGCTTGCAAGAGTTTAGGCATGTCCACCAGTTGCCCTGTGAAGTCAGTGTGTTCCCCTAGATTTTGGACTCACAATCAGGCACTCTGTGAGATCAGGGTGCATGTGGAAACATAAAGCCTGCTACTAGTCAAACTGAGGTTAGTGTGTGTACACCAAAACTTCAGCTCCACTGCCAGTAACCCCATTGGCACATGGTATCATCCACACTCTCACTTTATTTCCATATGAATTGTCAAGTGTGCACAGCACACTGTCTGTGCCAAACTTTTGCCCTGAACTTTGCCCTGGGATCAGAGCATGAGTGTTGAAACTTGAATCCCGCCTGCTGACCTGCTCTGATCTAACTGATCCAGAATCATCTCAGCCACTCCACCAGTGACTCAGCATCAACCATCCCACAGACGGAATTCATGCAGGTGCAGACACAGGAATTTGGAAGAAATCACTTGATTAATAAAAAATAAGCATGGAGTTCAAATCTCCAACCCATTTTTTTTGTTTCTTATCATTGTTGATTTTTTGGAAGGTGTGTATGTAAGTATATATATATATTATATATATATATGCATGTATGTTTTTGTTCTAATTTTCCTTTTAATTTTTCATATATTCTGTTATATATTTGCTTTTTTATTTCTCTAATTTGCAGTAAGTTAGCTTCTCTATTTTTATAATTCTTTGCAAAACTATAGATTGCTAATTCATTGTGTTTTACCCTGTCTCATCAAAAGAGACCCTAAGAGCAGAACAAAGCTCTTCAAGTGTACTGGTGCCCCTCTCACCATTCTGTATTTTAAAGCATCAGTGGAAGGCATGTCTTCTGGGCTCTCCTATTGTGCAAAAGCAGGTTTTAAACACAAAATGCATGCAACAATTCCAATTTTCCTGGGCTTTAAAAATCTCTTCATCAACCTTGATCCAAGGAATAGTAGGGATCTCCAGCTTTTTCTAAATAGGTCTTCTTTTCACAAGTACTTCAACCAATCAGTAAACTAAATGTTTAACATTTTAAACTGGGTGAGCTTCAATATTATACTTAGAGCCTCTGCATCTTAACTAGTGTTGTGTCCCTTCCCCCAGTATCCGACACCCTCAAACTCCATTCCCACACACATTCCTCAGATCTCTGCTTCAATGATTCTAAAACGCATGTATTTTAGGAGTTGTATTAGTTCCTTTTTGTTTCTCTGGTAAAATATCAAAAGTGACTTATGGGAAGAAGAATTTACTTTAGCTTCTGGTTCCAGAGGGAGAATCCATAATGACACAAAAGCTTAGAGGTCGTATTTTTCATAATAAAATCAAAGCAGAGTGTGAACTAGTAGTGAGGTAAGGCTACAAACTCTCTAAACCTTCCTCCAGTGACAATCTTCCTCCAGCCAGGCTACGTTTCCTAAAGGTCCTCCACAAATAGTGCCACCAACAGAAGACCAACTGTTCAAGTACCTGAGCCTACAGGGGACATCTCTCATTCAAACCACTGGAAGAATGTAGTTCATCTCCTCCTGGACCATACTTTGTACTTCATCCATGCTTAATCTGGAATTTAGTTATATGTCCAGAGACAATTGCATGTGTCCCATGAACAATATCAAATATTGTATTGTCTGATACCTCTTTTAGGGAAAGACATTGCCCACTCTACCTATGAGGCAGAATTAATTCCCTCAGGCAAGGGCATAGATGGCAGTACTTCATGGTGTTCAGGTGATGATGCATCCTCTGCTAAAAGTGGGGAGACTATTTTCCTCTGGTGGTATTATTCCATCAGCATATGAGAATTAATTCAACACATTCTACCTTCTTAGGTTTCTTGCACACATCACCATCCTGTCACAAGACCCCAATCTTTTCTAATCATTGTCCTCACTTTAACTGCTCACACACATTGAGGCTGGTAATTTAATTTGTGTTGTTAGTCAAGTAATCATATAATGAGAGCTTGGGTTTGTTTTTCTGCAACTTGAGCCCTGTGAGTACTAGAGAGATTTTCTTCCAGGCCTTGCTTAGAAAGATTTAGATTGTTTGTGTTCATCTGAAGCTGGCCAATGCTGTCGCTCAGCTCAGTTTTTTCTTTTGCTACTTTGTTCACGGATGCTAAAAGGAACAAGCAAGCATCATTATTTTCCTTATTTTTCCACAAATGTTCAAAAGCTTCATATACAAAGTAAAATATTCATTCTTATAATTCTGTTTCTACAGAACTACTCTAGTTACCACAGTTTGTATTAGTCAGAATTCTCTAGAGAAACACAACAGATAGGATGAATGTGTGTGTGTGTGTGTGTGATGTGTGTGTATTTATACATATTTATACATAGTTATTTTTTATTGATGTGAAAAGACACCATGTTCAAGACAATGTATAAATAATGTATTAGGGACTTTTTAACAGTTTCAGAGGGTTAGAGTCCATGCCATCAAGAGAGGGAGCATGACAGCAGGTAGGCAGTCATGGTGCCGGAGAAGGAACTGAGAAAGCTTCTATGCTAAAACAACAGCCACAAGATAGAGAAGGTGAGTATATAACTGGAAATGGCTTGGTCTTTTCCATGTGACACACCTCGTCAAAAAAGGCCACACCTTCTAATTTTTCTCAAACAGTTCTGTGGACCAAACATTCAAATATATGAGCCTATGGGAACCATTCTCATTCAAACCACCATAATATATGAGGAATTAATTAAATAAGCTTAATTGAAGTAGTAACAATAGTTGACTCTCACCCTAGAGGGTTCTGAAACACAGTGGTTGCTCATCTCTTAAGGATGAGTACCTCAAGAGTTGGAGTAGTCCCAAGGGGGCTGTCTCACACTGGAGAAGCAATCACCACAGTAGTTGCTCACTCTACAAGGTTGAGTGTCTCAGTAGTCCCATTCTGGTGCCCAAAGCCTGGAGTGATCCTGAAGAGCTACTGGCCCTTAATCAATTATGGAAGCACGGAAATCCTCATTCTGACATCAGTGAAGGAATCAGTGTTGGCAACAATAGGATAAATCAACCAAACACTGAGAGGAAATCCCAAGGAGAAAGGGGGGAAATAATCATCTTCCATGTTTTCCTATATTTTCTTCTTTTCAAAAAGAATCTGGATTGCTACCAGAATGTGCTGCTAACATTTGGGGTGTGCTTTCCCATATCAATGAAGTCAATTAGGACAATTCTTCAGTTGAGGCTCCTACTCAAGTGGTTCTAACTTGTGGAAAGTTGACATTAAAACCAATCATCATAATTGATGCATAGGCCAGGCAAGAGTGCTGCTTATTTGCTTGTTCTTCGTGGCTTGTTCAACCTTCTTTCTTATAGCCTCCAGGACTATCAGCCCAGGGGTAGAACCAGCCACTATGAGCTGGGCCCTCCCACATCAATAATTAATCAAGAAAATGCATCACAATCATGTTCATAGGCCAATCTTGGGGGTATATGGTCTCAACTGAGGTTCCCCTTCTAAAATGGCTCCAGTTTGTGTCAAATTGACATATAACTAGCCATCATAATTGACCCCTGTCAACTTGACATACAAACACATCACTATCCAACTAGAACCTTTCCTCTTTCATTTATCCACACAATAAAATGTTAATATTAATACCTCAGTATAACATAGCCACAACTTTAAAAGTCCCACATTCTTTAAAACTCAGACACTTTAAAAATTCAGTATCTCTAAAATATCTAAAGTCTCTCTAATATACCAAAGCCCCTCTAATACTCTAAAGTCTCTTTAAAATATTGTTTCTTTAAAATGGCAAAGTCTCTTAGCTGTGGGATCCTGTAAAGTCAAAAATAAATTAATTTCTGTTTTAGTTGTTTATTTTATTTTTTAAAATTGTAGTATACTTATACTAGTTCTCTTTTCTCCTCTCAAACCCTTGTACATTCTCCTTTTTGCACTCTTTCAAATTCATTGCCTCTTTATTCAATATTTGTTGTTGTATTTACAAATCCAAACTACTTTGTTTGCATAATGTTACTGGTATATATGTTTTCAGGGTTTAGCATTTAGTATTAGATAACTTCCTGGGGAAAACTATTTCTACTGCTATCTGCATTTCTTAGCTGCCTTTAATTTTTTGTGTAGGGCTGAGGCCTGATGTTTTTTTTCTCTGTCTACATTTGCATGTCAACTTTCCTGGTTCAGCCTGTATTGAGGAAGTCACGTTGATGAAATTTTATGGGTATAGCTTCTGACATTACTAGGAGATACAATCTCACAGCAAACTCCTTGTTCCTTTGGATTTTACAACCTTTCCACTGCTTCTTCCCCAGTGATCCCTGAGCTTTAGGTGTAGGAGTTGTAGTATTCATGTATCCTTTGGGAATGGGCTCCATAAATCATCATTTTGATTGGTTATAGTTTTCTGTAATGGTCTCATATGTTGCAAAAAGAAGTTTCTTTTATAAGGAATGCATTAGAGTTCTCTAAAGGAACAGATGTAATAGAATGTGTGTGCACTCTAAAATATTATACTCTAATAATATTATATATATTATATGTCATATGTATGCACACACATGTAGATAGATAGATAGATAGATAGATAGATGATAGACAGATAGATAATAAAAAAATAAGTACAATAATGGCTGTTTTCTGATGACCAAGAATCCAATAGTTGTTTAGTCCATGTTGCTGGAAGCCTCAGAGATTCATTAGTATACATTGGAATCCCAAAGAAACAGGTTATAATATTAGTAAAAGATTGCCTCAGCAGCAGGATAGATGAACTTTCCAGAGAAAGTGAGATCAAGCAGACAAAATGAAAAAGCTCTCTTTATGGTCTTTCACACGGTCTACCACCAGAAGATATAGCCCAGATTTAGGGTATTTCTAACCACCCAAAAATATCTAATGAAGAAAAATCCCTCTCAAGTGTGGCCAGCTGCTTGACTTGGGTTTCAGTTGATTCCAAATGTAGTGAAGTTGACAATCAAGATTAGCCATCACACTCTGATCTCCTTCCTCTAGTTGGAACTAATCAGCACATTCTTGATTGTTATTTAACATATAGTAATTTACTTGCTAGTGACCTTGTGAGGAAGGATGAAGGCTACCCTTATCTGTGGATACAAGGACAAATATTTAGAATGTATTTAGGGATTATGCTGGTTTAGTAAAATGGCAGTTGTAGGCTTTTGACCAAGATCCATGACTTCACTAGTTCCAGGTAGTTGGCTAGGTTGCTAATACCCTCAGGCATGATTTCCCTCATCTTGAGGAGGTCTGAAGTCCAATTAGGGAGCTGCTGGTTACCTCCAATGTATACATGCTAGCCATTGTTGCATTTCATAAACATCATAGCTAGATGTGTTGGTTGCTTCTTCAGGGAAGAGGTCTTCATGTTGGTTCCTGTTCAGGTTAGCCTCTGAGCCCTGTGTCTGAAGTTCATGCTGTCTGTAGGAATAGGGACTTACCTTCCACCTCTGGGGAGCAACCATGGGAAAGAGCAGTAGTGTTTAAAATCTATAATATTTTGAGAGTTTCTTAGACAACACTGACCTACAACTCAAAGGGAGAGTCTCATGCCTGGTGTCAGATTAATATTACATGGCTTTTGGCTATTGAAGGAGGCATTGACAGCCAAAATGGGAGGATTTCATTTAAACTATATATTAATATTTCTATACCAACTTAGAAGTATTATAATTGTTTTAGGTAGACAGTTAATAATATGGTTCCTTATGATTTTTCAGACATTCTTAATGTTACTTTACTCTTCTCCCTCTTTCTTCATTTCCCTTCCCATTCCCTAACTAGAGCCACAGCATTTTCCTATTACCCTCAACACAGCACTTGTACCCTGTTATTACCATCTCTATTGCTCTTCCAAACCACCCCATGTCCACCTCACTCCAGTAATGATCTCTTTTTACTGTCTTCACTTCTGTCATTACTCCAGGAAAAGGAAAAAAAGGAAATGGAATTTTAAGCAGAAGAAAGAACTGGTCAGCTTCTATAACCAGGAAAGGCTCACAGTGGTGGGACTAGGATACCAACCCAGCCACAAAACCTTTGACCCACACCTGTGCTGCCTGCAAGATGTGCTGGGGCAATGCTGGCTCAGAGCTTGAGGGAGTGAACAACCAATGACTGGTGTAACTTGAGGCTCAAGCCATGAGAGGGAGCTTATGTCAGACACTACATAGAGGGACAGGCACTGATGGCTCAGAGACGTACTGTAGAACCAAACCCGATTGGCAAAAAAGAAAAATGTCACCAAAATGAGTCCTAACGATAGTCTGCTATACTCATTGATCAGTGCCTGGCCAAATCAGCATCAGAGAGACTTCCTCTAACATCTGATGGGAGCACATGCAGAGACCCACAGCCAAACATCAGGTGGTGCTCAGGAACCACACAGAAGAGGGGAAGTGTTGGGAGCATAGCAGGAAGATCCTTGCCCCCATAGATCTCTAGAGAAACCAGGAATGGTAAGCATACAGGATTGTCTTTCCAATGGGAAAGATGAAAAACCTGTTTTTCTATCCAGAAAGCTGATCATTGGAAGTGATTAACAGCCTGGTGATCTGTGTTATCTGTTGGGCCCGGCCATATCAAGCTCTTAGAATCAAGATCTAAGGTGGCTAGTAATTTAAATGACACTGATAGCCAGAGGCTCCCCCAAGCTCCCACAACCAGGATCAGAGGTGGCTAACAGCCCAAATGACCTCTATGCTATCTGTACCAGGATAGACCCTTAGGCCCTTATGAGCTATTACATGTTGCTTATCTCTAGAACCTATCTTCTTGGAGGGAATGACATGTACCCTGAGGGGTTTTTTCTTTTTTTTTTAACAATCACACAATTTGCTTTAATGTGAAAAATTATCACAACATACACAAGAATAAATTAAGTAATTTATAAAACTGATAAAAAACAAAATAAAAAAATCAACCTGAAATTGTTGGAGAATAACAATGAAAAAAGAGTCCATAAATTTGAAAGAGAGCAAGAAGGGATATATGGGAGTATGTAGAAGGATCAAAAGGAATGGGGAAATGATGTAAGTATATTATAGTCTTAAAAAATAGAAGAAATAATAAGGCAACAGACACACTAAGCATGTATCACTTAATGTCTGCAATATATTCTGAGTAAGGTATCTTTAGACAATTTTTGTCACTGTTCAAACATCAATGTGTATATTCAAATAAACCTTGGTGGTAGAAATTATTGCACACATATTCTATGTTGTAGCTTATTGTTGCCATTCTTTAAGCCTGTTAGCCTACGGATAATGATACATAATTATACATACATATATACATATATAAGTACATATATGTATGTATGTATAAAGAAAATATATAGCAAAAATACTAGGTGACTAGAATTTTTCTGGTCCATTATGATTATATGGGATGCCAATTACATATGCAGTTCACTGCTAGCCAAAACCTTGTTATGCAGTACAAAGACACGGAAAAACTACAAGGCTGAGTTGAGTTTTTATGTAATTGCACTTTCTTGTGCACCAGGGATTATATTACACCAGGAACTTTGTTTTCAAATTGTACTGGGCTTAAATACTTTGTGAATAAACTGCCTATCATTAGACTCCTTGAAGTCTGATCCAGGTTGACAAAGCCAATTTGCATTGGGTTTTCATTCTTATCTCTTCAAAGTTCACTTCCCTGTACACCTGCAGTTACCCCACAGGGTAGCAAGGATTGTCAGAGCCAGAAGGGTCTAGGATGCTGGGAAAATATGGCCCACAGAATCAACTAAGCAGGGTTCATAGGGGCTCACAAAGACTGAAGCACCAATCATGGGGCCTGCCTGGGTCTGGTCTGAGCTAGGTCCTCTGCGTATATGTCATGGTTGTTTAGCTTGGCATTTTAGTGGGACTCCTAACAGTGAGAGTGGGGGTGTCTCTGACTGTTTTGCCTGCTCTTGGGATTCTTTTCCTCCCACTGGGTTGCCTCATCCAGCCTTGATATGAGGGTTTGCACCTAATCTTATTGCATATTGATGTGCCCTGTTCAGTTAATATCCCTGGGAGGTTTGTTCTTTTCTGAAAGAAAACGGAGGAGTAGTGAATCTGGGGGGAAAAGGAGGTGTGTGTGGGGGATTGGGAGGAGTGGAGGGAGGCTGTGGTTGTAATGGATTGTATGAGAGAATAGATTAAAGAAAAAAGAAAATATATATATACATGTATATATTTGGGTTAGCAGTATTAGAAAATTGAGAAATATTGTAGTAGAGATCCAGGAAAAAACAAGACAGTCATAAAATCCTACTCAGCCTTTATTGTTTGCGGGGGCTGGCACTCAGATTTTTATTGCTATCTCCCTTCTACCTATTATTTTATCTTATATTTTTGTTTGATTTTATCTTTATATTTTTTATTATTTTATCTTTATATTTTTTATTATTTTATCTTTATATTTTTTATTATTTTATCTTTATATTTTTATTACAAAACAATAAGTTGCCAAATAGCTTTTTTCATAGCTCCTTCCCTTTGGCTACCCCTCTCTCCCTGGTCACTCATCTCCCTGTCCTCCCATTCCCATTCTTACTTAAACCTGTATACCTCCAATACTCTCCCTCTCTACTTTCCTATCACCTATGTTCTAACAGCCTCCCTAGCCTAAGACATCGTCCCACCACAATGGACTCTGTTGTGGAATATTAGTTTAAGATGTGTTACATTTGTTTATGCTATGGCATATTTGATTAATGATGCAAAGGTGTGTTGCATTCTTTTATGTTGCATTTGATTAACTCTGTGAAGCTGTGTTACTTTGCCTGTCTAAAACACCTGATTGGTCTAATAAGGAGCTGAACAGCCAATAGCTAAGCAGGACAGGGATAGGTGGGGCTGCCAGGCAGAGAGAATAAATAGGATGAGAAATCTAGGCTCGAGAGAACAGCAAGGAGAGGAGAGGGAGGAGTGAGAAAAAGGAAATGAAGAGGAGGACACCAAGGGCAGCCACCCAGCCGCACAGCCAGCCATGGAGTAAGAAAGAAAGAAAAATATAGAGAATAAAGAAAGGAAAAAGCCCAGAAGCAAAATTTAGTTAAAGAGAAAAGGCATAAGTTAAGTCAGAAAAGCTGGCTAGAAGCAAGCCAAGCTTAAGTCTGGGCATTCATAAGTAAGAATAAGTCTCCATGCATTTATTCCNGAGCTGGATGGTGGNCCCCCAAAGAGTTAAAAAAAAAAAACTATAGGACCCATTCTAGTTTCCTGTCTCCTAAAGACACTATAATTTAAATGTATAAAATGAAATATTCAAAATTAGGATCCACATTTGAAAGAGAATATACAACATTTGTCTCTCTAGCTCTGGATTATCTCATTCAGCATTTTCCAATACCATCAATTTAACTTCTAATTTTATAATTTCATTTTTCTTTATAGCTGAGTAATTTTGCAAATATATACTAAATTTACTTTATCCATTCATGTGTTAATAATATCTATTTGGGTTCTATTTGCTAGCTATTATGAAGAAAGCAATTAACAAGGCTGAAAAAGTATCTCAGTAGCATAAGGTACAGTCCTTTGGGTATATGTCAATAGTGGTTTGAATGAGAATGGCCCTCATAGGCTCATTTATTTTCATGTTTAGTCCCAAGTTGAGCTATTTGAGAAGGATGAGGAGAAGGATGAGGAGGTGTGTCCTTGTTGGAGGAGGTGTAGGTTGTAAGGTTTCAAAAGCCCATTCTCTCTCTCTCTCTCTCTCTCTCTCTCTCTCTCTTTCTCTCTCTCTTTCTCTCTCTCTTTCTCTCTCTCTGTCTCTGTCTCTCTCCATGCTGCCTGTAGATCAGGGTGTATATATAACAGCTATTGCTTCAGTTCTGCTTCCTTCCATGATAATAAGGGACTAACCCTCTGAAACTGTAAGCAAGCCCCCCCCCATTAAATGCTTTCTTTGATAAGAATTGCCTTGGTCATGGTGTCTTTACACAGCAATAGAGCAGTAACTAAGACACTGTCCAGGAATGGTATAGCTGGGCCACATGGCTTTTTTATTTCTAGATTTTTGAGGAACTTCTACATTGATTTCCATAATAGTTGTACCATTATAGACTCCTACCAACAGTGAATAAATATTCCCCTTTCCCCATAACTTCACGAATGCCTGTTATTATTTGATTTTTGATAATAGCTACTTTCACTGGGATGAGTTAGAATCTCAAAGTAATTTTAATTTGCATTTCCCTGATGGGAAAGTGTGTTGAACTCTTTTTAAAATGTTTGTTCATAATTTGTATTTTTTCCTTGAAAATTTTTTATTCCAGTTCACAGCTTATTTGTAAATTGTATTGTTCATTTTCCTGATATTTAAGGCTTTTCAACTTCTTTCTGTGTTCTAGATATTATTCTTCCTGTCAGATGTATAGCTGGAAGTATTCTTCTACCATTCTGTGTGATGCCTTTATATTGCATTGATAGTTGTCTTTGCTGTACAAAAGGATTTTAATTTCGGGAAGTCCCATCTGTCAATTGTTAGCCTCATTTCATGAGCAGCCATAGATAGTCCTGTTTTAAGGCCTTGCCTATGTTTACATCTCCTAGAATACTATGCCTTTCCTTAAGGAATTTCAGAGTTTCCAGATTTACATAGATTTTTTTCTTATCAATTTGGAAATTATTTTTGTGCAGAGTTAGAGAAAAGGATCTACTTTTATTCTTCTACTTGTGGCTACCCAGTATTCTAAATCATTTATTGAAGAGACTATTTTTGTCTGGTGTGTATTTTTGGTATATTTTTCAAAAATCAGGTGGTTGTGGCTCTGTAAGCTTATATCCGAATCATCTATATTAGTCCAATGAACAATGTATCTGTTTATTTTTTGTACCATGCTATTCATATTATTCTTGTTCTGTAGTTTAACTTGAAATTAAGTATGGTAATGCCTCTAGCAGTATTCTTACTGGTTAGAATTTCTTTTACTATGTTGGATCATTTGTATTTCCATCCTAATTTTCTATATCTGTAAAGAATGGAATTGCACTTTTGATTTGGATTACATTGTAAATGTATTTTACCTTTGACAAGACAGCCATTTTGACAATATTAATTTTGTCCATCCATAAGCATGGATGGTTATTCCATCTTCTATGTCTTCCTGTATTGTTTTCTTGAGTATCTTAAGTTTTTCACTGCATAGTTCTGTTACTTCCTTTGTTAATTTCATCCCAAAGGATTTGAGGTTATTGTGAATGGAATTGTTTCCACGATATATTTCTCAGATAATTATTGCTGATGTAAAAGTAGATGGATTTTTATACATTTGTCTTGTGTCCTCCATTTTTGTGAAAGTGTTTATAAACTATTGGAATTTTCTGGTGGAATTTTTAGGATATCTTAAATATAGAATCATGTCATCTACAAATACTGATAGTTTCAATTCTTCCTTTCCTGTTTGCATCTAATTTATTTCCTTCTCTTGTTTAATTGCTATAGCTAATGCTTCAAGAACTATATTGAAAAAAGATTGGAAAGAATGGACATACTTACCTTGGTCTTAATTTTAGTGAAGGTATCATGAGTTTTCCTCTTGCTTAACCATTAAAACTAGATAATAAGGCTCCACTGAGGAAGATGCCAAATACTATGGTTGTAAGATGTAGAGAAAGCAACCTATACCTAAGTTGGACACTTCCTTCTGACTATCTAGCATTCATGGTATAGAACACGCATGCTACTGAGGGAGACAAGGAATCAATGGTGTTACCCAACTGTAAATCCTGAGAACTACAAGGCCAATTTGATAGTTAAGATGTGCTTATTGGTACAACAGGGGCATGACTATTATGGTGGTAACTATTATGAGGTTTTCTGCACAGGAGACAATACATTTCAAGTACTAAAATCTGGTCAAAAACCCATGGCTGTGGAGGTCATAGTCTCTGGGAAAGGGGACTTGTCACTGTTGTTTAGCTAAACTGACATAATGCTGAGTTGTTTTCTAAAGATACTTATGTTCATAGACAAATCCTACTTTCAGCCTTAATCAGACCAGCACCTCTTTACAATGAGTACTGGTGAATGAAGTGACTCATGGTTGCTCAAGATTCTTAGAATAAATGACAGTTGAGTTCTCAGCCCTACACATGACATTTATGTAACCCTCTCTACAGCTCAGAGAACTTTGGGGAAGAGAACGGAAAGAATGTAAAAGCCAGAAGCCTGGGAGAAGGACTATGAAATACTATATTCAGGTCATGACACAGCCATTACAAACACTATCTTACAGCAGCTGCAGTTGCCTGAACTGGGCCTGCACAAAACTGGGTCTATCAGTGGCTAATCTTAAATCAAGAAGGAGCTCATGGAGCCTTCCTCTTCCTTGCTGAATTCTTGGCAGCTAATGGATTCAGAGGAGGGACTGAGTTTCTTGGGCTCCAATGGATACTTTTAAACTCTTGGCCACATAGATGGTCCTGGCTATATTTTATAACAAAACAAAACACAACACAACAACACAACAAAACAAAACACCAAGAATGTGGGGAGGGAATCTGTGGGAAGGAGAGGGTATGATAGGAGCAAAGAGAATGAACAGGGTGGGAGAAGAGAGCTAAGAAAATGCTACTAAATACATATGTGGAACAGTCCAAAAATAAGTTTATTTGATAAAAACGTTACTAAAAATCCCATTTAGGTAATGTATCACCTAGTATAAAACAACAAAATGATTTAAGTACAAATGTATTTTAAAAAAGAAAACTAAATAAAGAAAAATAAATAAAACCAACAGAAAATAACATAGCATCAGCTAGAATATTTTCCTAGCTGGAATGAATGTGCTTTCACCAAACCTTCAGTTATCTCTTTTTAGGTGGCTCTGCCAGTACAGTGAAGGCATAAAGCCTCAGTAATTCAAAACAGGTACTCTGGTGTGCCTTCCTAATGGGAGGTTATTCTGTGTAGGACTCCTCTTTTTGAAGTAATCCCCCATTTTAAAATACCTTACCTGGTAGCTGCAGTTTTTGTATTTAATATCCTGGTGGTGTCATTTTCCAACTGTGGCTTTCTGTGACCAAAGTTCTGATTTGGTGTGGAGAACATTTTCATCCTTGTGTTTTCCTTTACTTGTGAATGTGGTCTTGCAATTTTTATCATGGAACTCCCCCACTTCTTTCTCAAACATTCTTGTGCCCACCATGGGGACTGTGCTGTCAATTGTCTATAAAGTGGTGTGGTTGGTACTTTCCATGTGTTCCTTAGGTTGTCACTCTGGGTCACTCATGTAGAGTCACAGGTTCAAGCTCCCAAGCTCTATATCTGATGTATCTTTAGCCACAGCTGCTCTGCCTGTGTCTCTGACCATGGTATATTTTACCTCTAGTGACAAATCCACAGTTCTGTCAGTCTCTCTCCAGCTCAAAGCCATTACTGCACACATCTTGAGAAATAGGCTATATCTTCCTGGTAGCTTTCATTGACTCTATCCTGTCAGGGGCAGTACTGTGTGACTGGGAGCCAATTGGTGGCTGATCCAGGTTGCAACTCTGTGTAGGGTTTTGTGAATACAGTCTGAAATTAATTCCATTTTTTACATTACTCATCATTATTTCCCAATACTTCATGTCTTTTGCGGGTTTCTGATGTTAATTTAGTCTTTCTCTCACAGGAATAGAGCACATTCTTTTACATCCTGACTCTTCTCCCTTACTAAGTCACACACAGACAGTTTCTAATCTGCCATTTTGTCCAGAATTACCAGAATTACTTCACATACAAGAAAAGGTATACACAGCAATATTTATGAAATTCTTAAACAGAATCTTTGAGGTCCTAGATATAGTTTAAATTTCTAATGAAACAGCAATGTGATAATTCAAATAAGATCTCTTAAAATAGTTTTTATTACTAGGATAGCAAGACCTATGTCTGTCCTCGTCCTATTTGCTTGGAATACATTATTTTCATCCTTTCACTTTAAGGTCCAATCCTTGCAGGTCAGGTAAGTTTCTCATGGACAATAAGAGATGTATTTTGGTTTCTTTATACATTGTGCTAGCATATGTTTTTTTTTATTAGGGAGTTGGAGCCATAAAAATTTAAAATTTATTAAAGGCGTGCAGTGATTGCTATCATTTATCCCCATTTGTGTTTTTCTTCCTATTTTGTGTTTCGGTAATTACAGCTTCATTTGTTTTCTTCTAGAGCCTCTTGGTATGTTTATTCCTCTCTTAAGTCTGTGATACTGCTTCAACTATTTTCCATAGGGGTTTTGTGGACATGAAGTGTTTTAGTCTGCTAATTTTTTTCTACTTCAATCACGTCTGATTAGTATTGCTGAGTACAGGAGTCTAGGTTTTGCATCTGTGGACTTTCAGAACCTGACTTACATGGTTCCATGCTTTTCTGGATTTTAAAGCTTGCATTGATATACCAGCTGTTATTCTAATGGGCTTTCTTTCATATATGATTTTTCTTTGACTTTTGCAGCTTTCAATTCTCTCTCTTGTTCTGTATAGTTAGCTTCTTAACTGTAATATGCCATGAGGAATTTCTTTTCTGGTCTTATGTATTTGGTGTCTCTATGCTGCTTTTGTCTGTACATGTATGTTAGTTTTCTGTTGCTGAGATTAAGACACCATGACCAATGAAATTTATAAAAGAAAGTATTTAATTTAAGGCTTACAATTGCAGAGGGATAGAGTCCCTGACCCTCATGGTGGGGATCATGGCAGTAGGCAGGAAGGCATGCCACTGGAACAGTAGCTGAGAGCTCATATCTCAATCCACAAGCACAAGGCAGGCAAAACTAACTGGAAATGGTGTCCATTTTTGAATCATCAAAGCCCATCCTCAGTAACACACCTCCTCCAACAAGTCCACATTTCCTAATTCTTTCTAAACTGTTCTACCAATTAGTGATCAAGCATTCAAATATGTGAGTCTATGGGGGCCATTCTCATTTAAACCACCACAATGGGTGTATCTTTTCTTAGTCTGGGAAAGTTTTCTTCTATGATCTTGTTGAAGATCTGGTCTATTTATTCGACCTGTGGTTCTTCTCTTTCATCTTTGCCAATCATTCCAAAATTGGATCTTTCATTTTGTCACAGAGATTTGCATGCTCCTTTTGTGTTTTTTTTAAACTTCATGTTCTTTGCTTGAATGGACTAATTCTTCTATTTTCTCTTCAAGTCCTGGTATTCAATTTTGTACATGTTCCATTCTACTTATAAAGCTTTCCCCTGAGTTTTCTAATTGGGTCATTGAGTTTCTAACTCCGTCTTTATTTCTGCTTGAGTTCTTTTTAATATTTTATATCTTTGCTAAATTGAGTTTTCCAGTCCTGAATTGTCTTTACTGTTTCATTCACCTTTACATTTCTCCTTTCTTTCACCCAGGCATTTATTGTTGTCTCATTTAAATCCATTGAGCTGGTTGTACATGTCTTCTTTCATTTCTTTGAAGTCCTTGATAAAATTTATGATTATTCTTTTAAATTGTTTCCTGAGGTTCATCTAGGTAATTCTTATGGGAAAAACTTTCTAGATGATTAGTGGATTTTAGTATGGACGTACTGCTGAGGTCTTTCATATTGTTTGCAGGGTTTTTTATTTTTCAGTTTTTTTATGTGATCTGGGAAAGTGGATTTATTTCATTGCTTGTGTATCTGACATGAGATTCTAGCCTAACTCTAATTTGGAAGCTGACTGAGCTGTGTGACTAGAGGCAGGTTTGGGAGAGCCAGTCCAGGAGCTTCTTGCTTAGAGTTAGAGCTATGAATGAAGAGTTGAAACAAGAGAGCTTGATTAATAGAGGACTTACCAGTGATCATTGGTTCAGTAGCTGTGTGTCTGAAACTAGCTAGGCCTTGGAATGTGGATATCATGAAGGCATGAAAGAGGGTCATGGGATCTCACTAGGCAATTTTAGTGCCTGAGCTGCATGCCTGGGCTTAGGGAGGAGTGCAGACAAGGCATGGGTGAGGGTCCAAATGACCTTTTATTATATGACCTTGAATTCATTTTCTCTGTATTTTACTAAGAATTTCTGCATCTATATGTATAAGGGAGATTCGTCTACAATTTTATTTATTTATTTATTTATTTGTTTGTTTTGTGCATTTGTTTTATATTTATCTGTTTTTGTTATCAGGGTAATAGTGGATCCATAAAAACAATTTGGGCCTACCACTTGAGGACCACATTTACTTTTGCATTTCATTTGGGTAACTCTGTCTATCTACCAATACAATCTCTTCCATCTGAAAACCACATAGAACCCTCGTCCAGCTCAGGTAATACTACTTACTGACTGACCCAATCTCTACCACCTGAGAATACTACAGAGATGCACACCTCCCACAGTTAATACAGACCATTTCACAGACTCCAATCTAATTATAGGAAGACAATATGGAGTCATACACAGGCCTCCTGATTACATGCTTACCAAACTATGATCTGCCATCCCCAGCCTTAGATTGACCAGAACTTACTCAAGGTAGAACAACTAGACTTGGAAATCCCTACCAGCAAGCAGTAAAAGAGAGGCCTAGCCAAAGGTATGCTGACCCCTTGGATAGGTGTCTGTTGTGAAATATTATTTTAAGATGTGTTACATTCATTTATGCTATGAAATATTTCCTTAATGATGCAAAGATATGTTGCATTCTTTTATGTTGCATTTGTTTAACTCTGTAAAGCTGTGTTACTTTGTGTGCCTAAAACACCTGATTGGTCTAATAAAGAGCTGAATGTCCAATAGCTAGGCAGGAGAAAGGATAGGCAGGACTGGCAGGAAGAGAGAATAAATAGGAGGAGAAATCCAAGAAGAGGAGATTGAGGAGCAAGAAAAGGAGAAGGAGAAGACGACATCAGTGGCCAGCCACCCAGCCACCTAGCCAGACACAGAATAAGAAGGAAATAAAAGATATACAGAAATAGAGAAAGGTAAAAGCCCAGAGGCAAAAGGTAAATACAATAATTTAAGTTAAGAAAAGCTAGCTAGAAACAAGCCAAGGTAAGGCCGGGCATTCATAAGTAAGAATAAGTATCCATGTGTTCATTTGGGAGCTGGGTAGCAGACCCGCAAAGAGTAAAAGAGGAAAAAAAACCAACTACAGGTGTCTGTTCAAGTACATAGCAGTAGATTTTTAAGAGTAGTCATAGAACCTACAGCCCTCAAAGTTCCACAAAAAGTAAACAAAGTTCCACAAAAGTAAACAAAGTCTTAATCCTCTTAATTTTAACTCTCTCCAGACCATTGTACACACCTGCTCTGAAGGAAGAATTACTTCAGATGTGCAAGACATAGTGTACAAACAAAAGTAATATGAACAAAAAAGACAACATTGCCCCCACCCCCAGAAAGTTCTCAATTCCAAAATAATGAACCCCAATGAGAAAGATCTATGAAATCTTCTGGACAAAGAATTAAAAAGAATGATTATGATTATTATCAAAAAACTCAAAGGAGACAAAAACAAAAACAAATTGAATGAAATGAAAAAGCCAATAGGTCATAGGAAAATTAAAGTCAATAAAGAGAACTGACAATGAAAAGGCCAACCTCGAGAATACTAGAAATGAAAAAACTCAATAAGCCATATACAAACCTCAGAGGAAAGCAACAGAATAGATAATATGGTAAACAGAATAAAGCAAATGATGGACAATTCAGCCAATGTCAATGAGAAATTTACAAAAAGAGATAGGAGAACTTTGAGATACTATAAAAAGACTTAATATTAGAATTCCAAGCATAGATAAAGAATACAAGAAAGTCCCAGTGAATCCTTTTAGGAAAATCACAAATGAAAAATTCCAAACCTAGAGAAAGAGACTTCTACACAGGGACAAGAAGCCTACATACCACCAATTGGACTGGACCATAAAAGAAATAATATGTTATAGTCAAAACAGAAAAGACATAAAAAAGAAAGGCTATTAAAACTACAAAAGAGAAAGTTCAAATTATTTATAAAGGCAGGCCTATCAGAATAAATCTGTTTTTTTTTTAAAGGAAATGTTTAAAATCAGAAAGGTCTGGAAATTGTATTCCAAGTTCTGAAAAATCACAACTGTCAACCCAGATTGTTATACTCACCAAAACCATGTTAATAATTGAGGGAGAAATTAAAACTTAATATGATAAAAACAAATTGAATGTAAATTCTGACATTATCTGCATGGATTAAAGTCAGATATCATAATTTAAAGAACAAGGTTCTTTTTTCCCACAACATAATATTTTTATTTATTATTTGGGAGTTTCTCATAATGTACCACAATCACACTCACTTCCCAACCTTCCCAGGTCCATCCCTCACCCTTGTGACCTCTTCCCAAAAAAAGAAGAAAGGAAAAAAAGCCAAGTCCATTTTTTGTTTCTCATATACTCACTGAAGCATGGTCAAACTCCCAGTGGCCAGCCCCTTAAAGAAAACTGAATCCTTTCCCATCCCTGCCAGAAGATATCAACTGTGAAGAGCTACACTTCAGGATCTCTATCACAATTTTAAGAGTTCTCCTCAAAGGCTTCCTTTCTAGATTGTTTCTTTTGGGGGTGAGTGGGAGTGGGGGTGGAGGGAGAGGGTGTCACAGTAGCCTTCTATGTCTCTCATTCTCAACTGTGAGTCTGCAGTCATTGATACCACTGTAAAAGAAGCTTCTTTGCCCTTTATAGTCAGCAGAAGCACATTATCCTGGACTTCCACTTTGTTTCTGGTGACAGTACTGACTGCGAAACTCAACATGGCCTCCAGGAGCAGCACAGACCATGGACATCTACGTAGCCTTTGGTGGTAACACGGACATCAACATGGCTTCCTGCAGGTGCACAGATTACAGATAATCACATGGCCTCAGGTAGCAGCACCGACCATGGACCTCAACATGGCCTCTGGAGGCAACACAGACCACAGACATCAACAAAGCCTTTGGCTGCAGCACAGACCACAGACACCATCATGGCTTCAGGTGGCAGCACAGACTACGGATATCCACATGGCCTTCAGTGGCAACTTGGGCCATGGACACCATCATAGCCCTTGGCGGCAGCATGGACCACAGACATCAACATGGCCTCAGGCATCAGCACAGGCCACACACACACATCTGTGGTGATATTTTATTAGTGTTCTAATAAATAAAACTTATCTGGGGATCAGAGAACAGAACAGCCACTAGCATGGTTGGTTATAAGTTTTTTATTGTTAATGGTCAGGGGAAAAAAAGCTAAACTAACAAAGGAGATTAGATTTAAGGTTCTTGTTCTTTAAAAAAAAAGAAAAAGAAAAAGAAAAAAGGGATATAGATAAGAGGTAGATTATTGAATCTACTCTGAAAAAAAAAGATATAGAAATAATAGGATAAAGGGGTAGATTATTGAATCTACTCTGAAAAAAAAAAGGGAAGATATAGAAATGATAAGATAAAATGACAGATTATTGAATCTACTTTTAAAAGGAACTACTTGTTTTAATTACTGTACATTGGATTAGATTATTGTATATTATATACAATTTTAGATTGGACTCTCCAAAATAGGATAAATAATGAAATTTTTTGTCTAAATTTGTCAAATGTTAAAGGACTGGACATTATTAATATATATATAATGCAGTTTTTTGTCTGAATCTTTCAAATGTTAATGAACTGGACATTGTTAATGTAATTCTTTATATATATATAGTATATACTTATTGTATATAATTTTTCTTATTATAACTTTTTTATTTTAGACAAAAAATGTGAAATGTGATGATATTTTATTTGTGCTGTAACAAACAAAACTTATGTGGGGATCACAAAACAGAACAGCCACTAGATTAGACATAGAGGCCAGACAATGGTGACATACACGCCTTTAATCCTATCACTTAGGAGGCAGAGGTCCATCTGGATCTCTGTGACTTCAAAACCACACTGGAAACAGAGCCAGGTGGGGTGGCACACACCTTTAATTCCAGCACTTGAGATCTCATGTCTTTGCTTGGGAAGGACACACGCCTTTAATCCCAGGAAATGATGGCAGGAAGCAGAAAGGTAGGCATGAGGACCAGGAATTAGAGGTTTTTGAGCAGTTCAGCTGAGATACATTTGGATGAGGACTCAGAGACTTCCAGTTTGAGGAAACAGAATCTGCAGAGAAGTTGGCGCGGTGAGGTTAGCTGTGGCTTGTTCTGTCTCTCTGATCTTTCAGAATTTACCTCAATACCTGACTCTGTTTTTTTTTTTAAAAAAGACCTTTTAAAAATTCGTGTTACACACATCAACTTGGCCCCCCAGCAGAAGCAAGGCCCATGGAACCAACAAGATTTCATGTGGCAAGACAAACTGTAGATATCCACATGGCCCTTGGCGTAGCAGGACCATGGACACCAACATGGACTTCAGTGGCAGCATGGACCATGGACATCAATGTGGCCCCCAGTGGCAACATGGACCATGGACATCAATGTGGCCCCCAGTGGCAACATGGACCACAGACATCTCCAGAGGCAGCACAGACCACAGACATCCATATGAACCTCAGGCATCAACACAGCCTGGGGCACCAGCACTGTGCCCTAGCAGTAGCATCATGAATACCAACATAGCCTCCAGGGACAGCACAAACCCTGGAGGTCTTTCAAGGAGGACAAGGTTCTTAAAGAGTCTTCCTTTACTTCTGATATCAGCTATAGTAAGATCCCTTGTTTTGTTTAATTTCTTCCTAGTCCTTTACAGATTTGAGGTTTCCTAAACCCTCTCAAGTTCTGTATAATTCACTAGAAGAACTCAAATAACTCAAGAGGCACTATGATTATCACATTTTGATAAAGATTACAAATAATCAGATAAGCAGTATATAGGGTAAAGTCTGGGAAAGTTTCAAACACAAGGACTTCTTTTTTATGGAATTAAGGAAAAGTATATCAATATATTCTCTGAGTTTTGTTGTTCAGATATATATATACATACACACACACATATATATATCTGTCTCTTATACACATCTAGATGTGTATAAGAGACAGATATATATATATATAATTATACAAGCAGAGTTGATAGCATAATTGGCCATGTGGTTCAACTCAATATGTGACTTCTCTTCTCCACAAGTCAGATAACTGAAAGCTTGACCACAAACCAAGCTAAGTAAAGAAAGTGTTTCAAAGAAAGGAAAATGATCAATTATGTAAAATACTGCTAAAATATAAAATAAAATGAAAATGGATATTGAGTGTGCATTTGGAAATCATGGAGGTCATTGGTGTCATAGTATGTCAATGGAATGATGAGAATAAACTGTAACTGGAATGCATTTGGCAGACAGTGAGATAGGAAGAGTGGAAAAAGTTAAGTATGATGCTTTTGAAGAGGTAATTTGCCATGAAGGTTATTATAAATAAGTGAAGGAGTGATGGTGGATAAAGGATTTGGCATTTAGAAATGTTTATTTTGTTGCTGATGATTTTAGTATTTAATATCTGAGCTATATTGACATGGTTGTAGGTTGAAAGGGTAATGTACAGGACAACCTGATAATGTAGAAGAAAAAGCTTTATAACTCTTAAGAATATTAAAGTAGATTATATAGGAACAGATTTTGTTAGATGGGATATAATGTTTTTTAAATAGCTTCTGTTTTCACAGTGAAACAAGAGCACACTGAATCGCTGAAACTGCAAACATAGGAGGCATATATTTTTTATCTTCTGTTTTCAAGAATCCAATATCTTGAAAACAGAAGATAAAAAAATTGTTGGAACCAGAGGAAAGGGGAATGAAAAAGAACTAGAATAGTTCGATCACCTAGATGTGCTGGGAGTCCACTTGAAACTGTCATTCTAAAATTAAAGTGAAACAGCAGATAGTGCTAATAGTCTTAACAATGTATGTGACTCTGCACATTGAAAAATGGTATTCTAGTGCCCACAGCTATCTGCCGAGAAACAGAGAAGTGTATCAGAATTTTATTGTAGCACACAGTGTTTGAAACAGTGAATTCTGCCTTCCTGTCCCCTCCAAGGCCCCTGATCTGTCTATGTAATTCCTTCTATTTCAAAAAGGAACTTTCCCTTTAAAAAAATGTCGTTCCTCTGTACAAAAAAAGCAACAGTATTTCATTCATAAATTTACTATAAAGGCTAGAAGAAAATATTTATCAAATATTATATGAGATTATTTCCACTCAGTGTCACCATTATTACCTTCCTAGTGTCACTGAAATCATGTGAGGTAGATAAAGGTTCAAAATCAGTCCAGCTGCCAAAAAACAGCTCTTTTTGATATAATTCCAGAAAACTTTGGACATAGCTTTGCTGACTTTAACAATTGTTGGAGCCAGAATGAATGGAGATGGAATGGAATCTAGAATAATCAGATCACCTGGAAATGTCAGGAAACCACTGAAACCATCATCACAAAATTAAAATGAAACAGCGGATAGTGATATTAGTGATAGCTTATTTGGGTTATAGGCTGAATAAGCCAGGTAAATGTTCACTATGACATCATTTCTGCATGAGGATACTGGACAAGACATGTTATTCTTGACACTCTATACAGATAGAATCTTATTTCATTATTAAAGAACAGCAGGCAGGGTTGGTCAGGGCTTTACCGCATACAAGTGGGGATGAAGGAAGAAATCGATGGTTACACTTTTTCAAGCATTTCCTCTATTTTTGAGATTATAGTATTGTAGCATCACTCCTGCCTTCTCCTTCCTCCCTCTGTGATGGCTAGTCTTTGTTGTCAACTTCAATACATCTGGAATTAACTAAAACCCAAGTGGCTGGGCACACCTATGAGGGATTTTTCTTTGTTGAATCATTTGAAGTGGAAAGACACACTCTAAATCTGGACTGTGGCAGCCTATATAGAGGACATGGATGTAGAGAGCTCTTGCTCTTGCCTGACTTGTCCCCATTCTGGCAAATGCGTTCCTTTACTGGTTGCATTAGAGCCTACATTTTTAGTATTCTGACATACACTGAAGACCAGATGAGACATCCAGCCATGGTTTTTGGACTTCCCCTTGGGAGACGACCATTTTTGGAATAGTCAGACCACAGCCTGTAAGCCATTCTAACAATTTCCTAATTCTATCAGTTCTGTTTCTCTAGAAAACCTTAACTAACATGCCCTACTT
>LZPO01075878.1:569828-602869 GCA_001675575.1 Neotoma lepida
CAGGGTTTCTCTGTGTAGTTTTGCGCCTTTCCTGGAACTCACTTGGTAGCCCAGGCTGGCCTCGAACTCACAGAGATCCACCTGCCTCTGCCTCCCAAGTGCTGAGGTTAAAGGCGTGCGCCACCACCGCCCGGCAATGCTCATTCTTTCTGGATACATAATGACAAACACTGACTTCTAGGAAATCTTCACCTTTTACTGGGAAACTGTTGCTTCAGGAAGGTCTGTATTGCTTTTGCCAAAGGCTAGAGACACATCATCAAACTAAACACATTAGTATTAATTTATGGGCATCATGTTGAAGATAAACTAAAGTAAAATTCTCAGTCCAAGTGAGGAAAGGCCCATTTTTGTTCATTTTTAGAGAATTTATTGATTTAAAGTTTATAGTGAAAGGTAAAAATAAACAATATAAACCATTCTTGTTATCTTTGTTCACATAGAAGACATATTATCTATTGTTCACTAAAACTGCATGGTTCTGATACCTGGTTTTAGAAGACAACCTTCACTCTTAGTTCCTCATTTTGTATAATCTCCAGACCACTAAATTCCTTGCTGCTTTGATCACTGAAGCCAGCATAGTCTTTCTGGGACAGCTGCAGCTTCAACTCAGTTAGTGCACTGGTTTTGAATTTCCCTTCTATTTGAGGCTTATATTTCCTTATTCTGTTAGGTGGTCCTGTATTGAGATTTATATATTATAACCTCATTTCTAAATGTAAAGTAAAGAGAATATTTTAGGCCAGATAGTTACTTAATTGTTGGAAGTAGAACCACAAACCAACTAGTTTTAAATGATAAATAAAATTTTATATTTACAATGTACAGCATGATGTTTTGGAAATGAATCCTTTGAAGATTGGCTACATTAAGCTAATTATTTTCAATTTATTCTTCCTAACTGAAATTTGATATTTCTAAAAATTATTTAATGATCAAGGTAAATAATCTTTCCAAGTACAAAATGCTATTTATAATAATATTAGACTATTACATTTAAAAAGTGTTAAATTACCACATAATGGAATAGGCCTAAAGATTATCATACAAAACTGCAAGAATCATAAACAGCAAGTCTTGCTCCATCAATCACTAACTCCAAGTATCATCCAGTTAATAACATGGATGTGACACTAATGTAGGAATTGAAGTTGGGTTTCAATCTGAGAGTCAGCATAGTAATTTGAAGTTGCTACCCAGAGCACTACAGTGAGGAGTTTTGAGGCTAAATACGTGTTTAGTTTCAAACCTGTGAGAAAATTGGGATGTTTTGTGATAAAATCTGTCAATAGCTGACAATTTTGAGTGCTTAAAATGTGTTCATGACTATGATTAATGTTTAAACTATTAATAGTGTTGTTTAAGAATTAAATATTTTAATAGTACTATTCCCATTTCAAAAAGGAGAGAAACATGTTTTAGAGAAGTTAAGTATTTTTTTCCATGCACTTTTTGCCAAAGGCATAGTAATGATTAGTGCTTGAGCTTAAAGTCTTAACTGATACGTGACAAAGTTTTTCAAACTTGATAGTTTCTTTTTTAAAAATGCGCTAGCCAGATGGTGGTGGCACACACCTTTAATCCTATCACTCCAGAGGCAGAGGCAGGAAGATCTCTGTGAGGCCAGCCTGGTATACAGATCGAGTTCCAGACAGTCAGGGCTACACAGAGAAAACCTGTCTCAAAAAACAAAACAAAAAAGTGTATCTTACTCTAAATGCTTATTTAAATTATTGCTTTGAGGCCAAGTGTGGATTTATACCTGTAATCTCAGCACATGGAAGTACAGACAGAAATATTAGGAGGTAGAGAACAGACTCAGCTATACAGTGAATCAGAGATTAGCCTGGGCTACATGAGATCCCATCTCAAAAAATGACTTTTTTCTATATTATTTCAATAGTTAACAAAGTAAAAATATACATTGAACTTGCAGCAGTTTATGCAAACACTGAAAAACACCAAATGAATTCCTAAATTACTTGCAAATAAAGATACAAAATAAATTTGATAAATGCTATTGTTAGTTCATATTTGTATTTTATTAAGCTGAACAGTAAACATTATTTTAATCATCAGTCCATTATTTTAATGAATTAGTTTGCTGGCACCTCAGTATACATCACTAAAAATTATAAAATTAACATTTAACAAAAATACGTATTGAATAGTTGTTGCTTATTGTTTTTTGTTTTTAAAGTACTGAATGTTACAATACCATCCATTGACAAAATATAACATCCCTTTACAATGTAAAGCCCTAGAAAGACTACAGATGGAAGGAAAATCCTTTAAAAGCATAAAGGCTATTGTATTAGTTACTGGTCTGTTGCTGTGATAAAACATCATGAGTAAAGGCAACTTAACAAAGAAACTGATATTTGCCATAGGGTTTTAGAGGACAATAGTCTATCGTAAGCTGGACATGACGGCAAATGCCCTTAATTCCAGCACTCTGGAGCAGAGGCAGAGGCAGAGGTAGGTGAATTTTGTTGAGTTCAAGGCCAACCTGGTCTATATAGCCAGTTCTAGACAGCCAGGGCTACATGATAGAGAGACATTTTCTCAGAAAAATAAATAAATGAAAAAGAATTTGTCTTGGTGATGTGGAAATATGGCAGCAAGAGACAAGAATGGTGGCAGCAACAGAGACAGAGAGTACATATCTTCAAATAGAAGCGTGAGACCAGAGAGAGCAAACTGCAAATAGGGAAATGTTATATAATCTAAAAGCCCACCTTCAATGATGTACTCCCTCCAGCAAACTTGCACCACCTAAACCTCCTTACACAATAGCACCAGCTGAGAACCTGAATTCTGGTGACAGAAGTGACACATTGAGTTGAAAACATACGAACTATAGCCAATCATTTTCTCAACCACGCTTATGTAATGAAACCCTATATAAGATTCTGGACAATAAAACTCAGGGAAGATTTCTTGTTGTGGGATATATCAATATACTATGAGGGTGACACACCCTGAATTCACAAGGAAAGGAGTCCTCGTGTTTGGAACTTTTCTAGACTTTACCCTATATGTATTTTATTTGATTACTTACAATTTTATCAAAATAAGGTAATCCTAATCATAATACATCCTGAGTTGTTTGAGTTTTATAGAACTTGAGAGGGTTTTGTAAAACCTCAAATTTGTATAAGGCTGGGCAGAAATGAAGGTAAATAAGGGAGCCCACTTACAGCTGATATCTGAAGTAAAAGCAGACTTGTTAATAACGTTTATCTTATGATATCAAATTCTAATTCTATTCATTGTGTCTGAGAGGTGATATCAAGACGCACATAGCTTCTCACAAAATCTTTGTTAAACATTCTGATACTTATTTATTGTATAGTAGAAATTGTTGGAAACAATTTACTTTGGTTATGTGGTGAAGTCATGACCAAATTTCTTTTGCTATTTAATGCAATGAATTAACTTTTAAATTTGACATTGTGTGGGTTCCAATTTATATAGAAGCTGGCACCACATTGATGTTAAATTAATGATAATTAGTAGTAACATTAAAACTACATAAATCCTTCAAGCCACTTACAAAACACATGTCACCACCTTTTTATTTAAATGAATTTTGAACATTTTATGGGCTTCAATGTTTGGAGATTTTTCAATATTAGCGCTTATAGGAATAAACATTAAGCATTTAGTTAAAAAAACTGTGTTAAATCTCAAGCAGGGAAGAAGAATGAGTAGCAAGCAGAATGCACATAAAAGGAAATACATTTTTAAATTGTTTTCAGTTTTCTTGTGAATTTAAATCTCAAGAAGGAAACAATGTGAATAGCCACTGCATGTTGTTCCAATTAGAATCAACTTAAGAAAAATCATTTATATTCTGTCAGGGATCAAATATTTTATGCTAAATTATTATTTGAATTGCAGAAAGTTATTAATTATGTGGTTTTACAGGTAGACTTGCGTATTAAGACCTTGTCAGATTAGATGCTGTTATTAAATTTTGAGTAAGCATGTTTCATTTTGGCAAGGACACTGGCACTCGGCAGGCAGGTACTTGTTATACATATATTAAGCTACATTTTTTAAAAAAATGCCATGCTGCCAAAAGAAGCCTTATAGCCACGTGTGTCCTTTATCACTCTTAGGTCAGGATGCCAGAGATTTATTTATCTTGAATCACACCTATATGCTTCCTTGATGTTTTCACCCTTTAAGGACATAGAATGCTACTGAAATTGACTTGAATAAACAAATATATTTCTAATAATTATAAAAATATTTTCTTTAAGGAGAATTAAATCTTCAAGACAGAAAGTAAAAATCTTTTCATCAATCTCATTCATGCCAGCCATTAAAAAAGGATGTTTAAATGTATGGGTCAAAAAGGAAGCAATACTTGACTCATAGACACACTGGCCCTTTGGTTAATATACTAACTTTGTGAGGCTGTATAACAAATGTATAGCTTAAATTACAGACATTTATTATCACATAGTTCCAAAGATTGGATGTGTGGGATTAAGGTCTTGGGAGTTCCATGCTTCCTCCGAAAAGAAAATTCTGTTTCAGGTCTGTCTCCTAGTTTGTGGTACCTTCTTAGGATTAAGCAGCATAACTGATCTTCACAAGGAACTATTCCTGTGTGTATCCAAATTCCCTAGTTACAAATATCGGGACATTAGTCATAATGACTTAAGAATCCAGTCTACCCCTGGTATAGCCCCATCATAACTAATTATATCTTCAATAACTTATTTCCAAATAAGATGATTTTTCTCGGACACTAAGGATTGAAACTTCAAAATAAGAATGGGAGTGGGGGAATGCACACTTCAACTCATAGCAAATAGTAATTAATAACAGAAAGCACTTCGAGTATATACTATATTTTAGGCCCCATGTTTAGGTAGTTTTATGGAGTATTTTATTTAACCTTTACTATATTTTCTAGTTTCTATTAGTGTACATATCTTATACAGTGGCCATCAAGGTTAAAGGAAACTGAGCACCTGCTAGTAAGTAATTGTCAAGATTTAAACTTAGGTAATCAGTTAACATAACCCCACTGTTAAACATAAGGCACTTCTGAAAACACAATGTGCTCTCAAATTCTGGTGGGCAATCATGAGAAATGGGAGTAACCTGTATTGTTTTGGGAGTCTTTGAGAGACCTCTGAGAGGCCAATAACTCAAAGGGATGTCTTTTATACCTGGCACTGGGATTTTACTTGGTCTATGGCTTCTGAGGTGGCTTTATCCCCTATGTAGGGTAACTCCAATTGAACTAGTTTATGTTAATATAAATATATATTATATATGAAGCTTATAAAATAGTAAGTTTCTGTATGACTTTTTCAAGCATCCTTTGTGTGAACTAGCCTTTCCACACTCTCCTCTTCTGCCCTACTCTCCCATTGTTCTTCTCACACAAACCTCCATCTTCATTATTCCTCTTTTCAACTTCATAGCATTCATGTTATGCTATCCAACCTCCTTAAGACCTTTCTTCCCTCTCCACATCAGTGGTCCCTTTCTAGTTTCTTCAATTCTATAGGTATTCCAAGTTAAACATATAAACCTAAAGATTTGATATTAAGATCTACATATGAGTCTGGGTTACTTCACTCAGTATAATACATGATGGCATGATCCTAGTGATGAAGACACAACATATTTGAGTCATGCAACATGGAGAAATTAAGTTGGTACTTAACAGGAAGTTTCTTCTCCATAGACTAGCTTTCATAGCATTAGAAGGTGCTATGTAGGCTGCTAGACTCTGTCAACTACAGCAATGACTGGTGCAGCAAAATGTGCTCATGGATGTAATAGTGACACAAATGTTATAGGACTTAGCAGCCTATTTCTATTTAGCAAAATAATAATACTAGGAGAGGGCATATGACTTAGACAGCTATAAGCCTTTGGCCCAGGGATTTCTTAACTAAATAAAATAATAGAACTAAGTTATGATCCAGAATTCTACATTCTGAGTATTTATCCAAAGGAATGAAAGCATCATCTCTTAAAGATATCTGCACATCCATGTTCATTGTATCATTATTCACAATGTCCAAGATATGCAAACAACCAAAATTTCCCTCAATGGATGGATGGATGGATGGATGGATGGATGGATGGATGAATGGATGGATGGAGAAAATGTAATACATATGAGAATACTACTCAACTTTAAAAATGATTTTCTTCCATTTGACATAATAATTGTCCTGGAGGATAACATATTACATTAAATGAACTACAGAAATGAAAAAAAATCATACAATCTCACTTACAAGTGGTATATACATCTCCATTGCTCATATTGTGACAAATAGTTTCCTTATTTTTTAATTTTTAAAATATTTTATTGGTAAATATGCATTGTATATAGTCATGGGTATGATAAAGACATCTTGATATATACCTTTGACAAAGTAGAAATACACAAAAATAGAGAGTGGAACAGTGGTTACCATGGACAGGAAAAGGGAATAGAGAAAAGAGGGATATGTAAATTATATAATAATACCATATGTAGAGGATTCATAAGTTATGAGACCTAATTATCATCTAAGAACTAAATTTACAAAATTATTATATTAGAATTTTTATTAAATAAGTATATTTTAGCAGTTCTTGTCACAAAAATACAATTATGTCAGATGACAGATATGTTGCTCTGTTTTGCTACAGTAACCTTTTCATACATAGAAACACTGTGCAAAATATAGTATAATATTAGACACTCCAGATATACACAAAAAATTTATTTTTAAAGCATAGGTGTCTGTTTTAATTAAAATAATAATGAACAATTTTATATTTAAAGTCTAGTTTTTCACCTCACTGGGTTTTCTTAAGTATATTGTTTATCTGAACCATGAAATAGAATATAATGGTATTAAAATACTTAAAACTCACCTGGATTTTTAATCATGGTAATTCTATTAATTTGTTTTCAGTCTGGAAAGGTCTTCATCATATTTAATGGCCTCAGTTTCTCCATCTATAAAGAAAAAGTGCTACCACCTGTCCTGTTTGACTCAAAGGGCTTTGTAAACGACGAAGTATAATGAAATATACAGAAAAGGGATTAACGTTCTTATTGCTTCCTTAAAACCCGTTTCTAATATTTCAAATCTTTGGAGGAATACCCTAAGTTTTAAACTTTTTATTGGCATTGGATGAAGAACACTTATGTTGGGATGAAAAGCACCTGCACTTTCTAAGAAAACACAAAATCACACCCAAGGTACACCTGGAAACAGCTGCTCATATCAAGTTTACTATCATAAATACTTGCTAGAGAAAAAGAAATTGCCTATGTACTGCTTATAACCTTGTGTGTATATTGTATTCTTTCATTTTTGTCTAGGACAGCAAGATACTTACCCAGATCCTTAAAATGTGTATGAGACAGAAGGAGAGAGATTTATCCTTCAACTTTAAGAAGTCAGAAGACACAAAAACCTATAATTTGAAAGAAAAGAAAGGGATATCTGAAGAGATTAGGCTTACCATATTCTGCGGGAGAAACAGATAAAAGGGAAGGAAAATTGAAACTGCCTCAAATATGAAATTACTACTAAAACGCTCAGAAAAATAAGTGTTTATACAAAATAAGTTGTATATATATGCATAATTTATACAGATCTGTTCTTTTGATATTGTCTAAATCATTTATTTGGTTTTTCCAAGGTTTCTGTTGCCAACACACAGATTACAACTTCATGTAACAAAAGGAAGCAACAAAAGCCCAAATAGGGGAAGCTGCTCAAAAAGTTAACACAGATAGCTAATAAAATGACAAAGCTAGAACTTTATTTATCATAGAATTATATTAACCTAAATTTACGTTTATGAAAGAACTTCTAGAAGAGTTATTAAATTGTAATTTTGGAAAATAATGCATAGGGCCAAGAAGACCACCTGATTCTATCTGGCCTTAAGAGTGTTGGCTGTGTTCTGCTTTTTAATCTCTGAAGTTCCCAGGAGGATATCAAAAAATGTTAAGCGTTTCCCTTCTTTCACACACAACTAGGAAAATAAAGATTCCAGGAATTTTGTGGTAATTTTGCCAGTTGTGACCAAAGTCTCTTTCTGACACTGTTGTTTGCTCCTAAATTCCTCTCAGAGCTAATTCAAAGCATCTTGTTCAAGAACATAGCTCTTTGTCTCTCATTTGTTTCATCTTCCATTTTGAAATTGAGTGGAGGAAAAAAACTAGCAAGATAAGTTTTGGGGGATGATTATGTTCCCAAATAATTACATGGAAGATTTTGAATACATCCCAAATATTAAGAACTTACTAAGACTTAAGGAATGCCATGTTTGCCTGAGATTTAAGTAATTATATGAGACCTTTCAAAGTGAGAGGGCACTAAAAAATGAAGATACTGAGCCAATATGCATAAACTGGATCTCTCATTCTACACACAAATGTATATACACTTTAACAAGAACATATGCAGAAAGAGTTCCTACAGTACATGATCACCATCTCACTTTGGGGTATATATACCTCTACAGTTCTGAGGAAACTTTATGGATACTCTTCAAACTTCTTAAAACACTTTTAAAGTAGGAGGTTAATGAAATTAAACACATGGGCCAAATTATGATCACTGCCCCTTTTTTGTAAATAAGATTTTATAGGGACATAGTCACATTCACCAGTTTCTATATTATATGTCACTGTAGTACAAAGACAGTGTTCAGTAGTGCCATAGATGAAAACATTTACTAAATGGCCCTTTAAACAAAGATTAACCTATCATGTTTTAGAGGAATATTTATTATAAATTGTGAGCTAATTATAAAAAATGTGCTTAATTAATTAAATGGAAAGGCATGCATTAAAGTTTAAAAATGCTAATCTCTCTAGAATAAAATTGAGGAGGCATTCTAAAAGCATTGTTGACAATAAACACAATTTGAAACAACATATCATGAACAAACATCACTCTTCAATTTTCCTTAGTATCTTTACAATCAAATCTCTTACTGTGTAGTTTATTTTTGGTTTTGTTTGTTTGTTTTGTGACCCTAAACAAGCTCATCTCTCTGGATTTAATTTCCTCAATTAGAATGTTAGACTATAATTTCTAGGGTCCTTCATATAGCTGGAAACATTCTATAAACATTTTTAATGGCAATACATCAACATGTATTATTATACTTTTTCAATTCACACTGCAAGTTCTCATTGAGCAATGGACAATCACTTTCAAATCTCTTTTGCCTTATTTTCCTTCAAGCATAAGTCTATACTTTATGCAAAACTCTCCACAAAATGTCCTCTAGAAACCTCAATAAACTGATTCAGATTGTTGAAAACTGGTGCATTATCTTTGTAATGTTTATCACACCACTACCTTCAGGTATTTTCTCTAAGGTTTGTCTTAGCAGTATCAGAACTAAAGGTGTTATTGTGTTCAATAAGTCACCACTCAAATACTTATGATGGTGCCCATAGCACAGTAAGTGATATATAAATATTGACTATTACTATGTTTAACATTTGCATTAAGCACTTCCCTTGATGTATACACATGCTAATGATCCTTAGATTAGGAATTAAGAACACTGTAATTTACTATCTACCCATCATTCTCGTTGTGTTTACCATTCCATTGCAATTCACCAGATAGACCAAATTGTCATGTTTGATTTTAACACATATCAATTTAAAGGAAATTGTCCAGAACACATTCATTTCTTTATTTTCTTCTAAATAACCCTGCTCTCCACTTTTCTTCCATATCCTACAATAACTCTGGATATGATAATTGATCATCTCATGGACATGTAATCTGGCTTCCAATCTATGCCACATGATCAGTTAGTAAAGTATTCAAATTTTGATGCCAATATTATTGATAAGAAAGTGAAAATTCATACATAAAGTGTAGTGATGAAGCATATGAAAGATTAAATGTGGGCAGAAACAAATTAGAAGCAGAATTAGTTGTCTGGGATGAGAATAAAAAAAAAAGAGAAGCTATACCAAAAGGAGATAATGCACAAAACATCAAGACCACACCGCTCTATGAAGGATTGGAAGAGGGAGCTAGGTTCTAGAGCTGCTTCTGTGTGGAAGAAACTTTTCTTAGTTCACAACCAGCATTTTTCATTTTAGCAAAATGAATCCCTGTTTTTTGTAAGGAATAATTTGCTCCAATGTCACCTCCAAAAAAAACCCCTCACCCAGATTTCCTTAATCAGATTAAAGCCCCCCTTTCACAAAGACTTCACAAGCACTTTGGGTCCAAAATGTCATTAACCATACTCATTATTTTCATGAGTGGTATGTGGATACGTATACCAGTCATTCTGATCATACTGGTGTTGGATGAGGTACCCTTCCAGAAGTTGATACTTAAATAATACTTTTTGATTCATCTCCAGTCACTAAATTATTACAGTAAAGCAGAAAACCTTCTTGTCAGTGAGAGTAGAGGGAATTCTCTCACAGAGAGAAAGTAGACATAGTCCAATATGAATAAGATTTTAAGACTTGATGACGACTGGACTAGATTTTGCAGTTACAACAATGCTTTATAACAAAACAGGGATTATCTCCCTATTCTAAAAATCAGAATATTACTCTTAAATTTGCAGTTGTACTTTGGTAGACATTAAATCAATTGAGTCTTAGATTTCCACGAATGAGTCCCATTCATATTTTTTTATGAACGGGAAAGAACTAAAGATCATTTCCATATGGAGTTGGGGGAAAGAGAGAGTTTAAGAAAACAATATTTTCCAAATGTTTAGACAATATTTTGCATTGTATACCCAAATTCTTGCTTAGGGGAAGCTAGTAAACATTTTATTGCCTACTATTAAGCAAAAGTCTTCCTTGAAGCAATAACCTATTTAATTAAAAAAAGTCTAAGGCCTAACTTTCTAAATACAGAGCAAAGTCTCATTCTCTTTTCTAAGTGGTCAAAGATAAAGCTAACAATTTTATTGTGAATTGTTTCTATTGAATATAAAACCTGTACAAGTTATTCCCTTTATTCCCCAAATAGAAGAGAACAGGAATATTGCAGCATCTATGGGGATGAAAAATTTCCATATGGTGAGTGGGCAGCATTGCCATAGGATATTATTGGGTCTTAGCAGGACATTAAAAATGAGGTTAGGTATACAAAATATTCTATGCAGACACACTAGCTAGGATAAAATTACAAGGGCTATTAATCCCTGTGCTTTAGGGCACTGGCTGATCACCAGCTGAGATCTGTAAAACATTTTATTCTTTGGTATAATATTTCACAATTAGATCATTGGGGATGAGATGAGGTATGATTTTCAGTGAAGCATCCAATTTTAACCACTGGTGGACATGAAGATAGACTCGATGTCTCATTGGCTGCATCTCTTCTTATTTGAATGTTAATTAGACTGCACAATGTGGTATTTTCCTGGGTGTATAGGTTAAAATTGACAACCAAATTACCATATTTTACTAATAAATCATCATCTTTGCAGCAAATTATAGGAAAAGAGTGCATAACAACACTATCTTGTTAATATTAAAATGTCTATATGACTAGTTGATGTCATTTTTTCACAAGTTTCTTAGTGAGAGCACTACACATAAACTGCTACAATATAAAAATAACAAAATATGTCTAAATTTAAAGTCACTTAAAATATTTGTGGCTGTAAATTGCTATCCTAAAACATATGTGAATTTAATTTACACATTAAATTTTAGTATACACTCCAATTATGGTAAGAAAATTTTGTAAGTTATAGATTAATTCACAATGAAAGATTGAAAAATAGTTCCAAATAAATCAGTAAATCTTATAATCCATATCCTTTTGTCTTTAGACAGCTATTTTGACTTAATCAAACACCTAGTTTTTAAATATTAATATTTATTTGTTGTGTATATGTATGGCATATGTGACTGTGTCTGTGTGTCTGCAGGCATATATATGCTATTGTGTATGGAGGTCAGAGTACAACTTTTGGCAGTCAGTTATCTCTTTCCAACTGGTTGGGCAGGGTCTCCCTTGTTTCTACCATATGTACACTCCAGGATAGCTGGCCTATGAACATCTGGGTCATTTTGTTGTCTGTTTCCCATCTCAGTGTATGAGGACTGGTAGTATAGACACTCACCATGCAACTTTTTAAAGTGAATTCTGGAGATCAAATTCAGATTATCATGTTTATGCAGCAAATACTTTTACTTATAGAGGCATTTCTCCAGCACGCACTTATTATATATTTCACTTTCCGTTATTTCTTTATCACTGTGATGGAGTGAACATTGAACTTGAAGCTAATTGAATTAAGTTCTTATCTCTATTCCACTGAAAAGTAGTTAGCCTAAATGGACCTTAATTATTGGTTTGTAAAATAAAATGATCAGTCTAATACAAATAAGATTCAGCCCTTTCTTTCAAGCATCCTGTTTTGTCAGTGGGAATAAGCTACTAGATATATGACCCCAAAACAATTTGGAATTAGGGTCAATCCACATGTAATAGTTTTCAAGTAACAGTTTGTGACATAATTACCTACTCTTGAAGTTTAATGAAGAGATTTTTAACTGGGTCTAACATGATAGATAAACTCATTTATTAAATATGAGTTGAGGACAAGATGTTGCATTATACATGAGTATCCCAGGCAATGGTATACTTCAAAAGTCTCCCTGTATATCCTAAAAATATAATTCCTACTCTTGATTATATCATTTAAGTGCAACTAAATTCAATACTGTCAGTGCTGCTAATTTCTTAACTGCTGTTTTGAACAAAAGCTAATTATTCAGTGATAACCAACTCATAAAATGTTTTAAACATAATCTTTGTACATAATTCATGATAAGACAATTGAAAAGAATTAAAGAAATCCCTGGAATACTTATTTCTGCCTCTGAAAAGATTCTAAATTTAATGACAAAATTTCTTAACTATTAAATCATGTGTCCTGAAAATTGTCCTCATAAGTAATTTCTAGACAGTCATAGTGAGTTCATAATGGATTCCTCCTTGCTCTGACACTGATAATGCTGAAAGGAAAAATAATAATGTCAAATGAAAATAGCCCATATTTGAATGAAAATTCCCCCAGTGTATTTCAACAAAAGCGTGTTTCTTAAGAGATGAAATTATATGCTAATTCAATTACCCTAGAAGCCTGAGCAAAGTTTTCTAGCCTGCACAGATTATTGACATCTTCATGTGAATTTTGTTTTGCATTCAGAAACTCATGAGCAATGAACTTTCAGTTACATTCTTCTTTTCTTCATTCTACATTTTCTAACATGCATTCTGCCTCTGAGACTACGGTTCTTATCACTTGTGATATGTGGAAGTTGCAGTCTGATTGAGAATACCATTGGGGTTTCCTATGATTGATATGCATGATCATTATAGCCTCACCTTTCCCCTTGTTGGCCCTTTCTGGTCATTTAAAATAGCAGCTTGGAGTTCTAATAAAATATAACTCATCACTATTTGAATGCCATACCATCTGACCACCAGACAAGAAGGTTTGGTATAATTATGGCACAGTTTTACAATGTGTAAAAAAATTAACATACTTTTAACACTAGTGTCTAAACTCATTTGGAGGAGCATAAAGTAGCTGCTTCTCTGATATCTTTATTCTTTGGAGACAGCTGATCAGCCTTTTGCTGTACTGTACGTTCCACATTAAGTCATTATCTAAGCTGTTCACTCCATTAATTCTGCTACTTTTATTAGCAAAGTTTTGGTGCCTGGTCCTGTAGTAGTGACAAGCATTCCTACAGCTAATCTGACAGATAATGACTCCATTAAGTGGTGAATACTAATTGGTTTACATCAGAGGCCTGAAATTAATTGATGTAAATAAATTAGCACCTGAGCATGTATCACCCCAGCTTTAGATTTTCAAAATACCAGTGGTTTTAAAAGCTCACATCTTCAGTAATATGCAATGCATAGAAACCTTGTGAATAATTAAAATGTGGTGATGATTCAAAATATCAAACCAGGAATAAAAATTGTTTACACCTATTTCTACACAACGTGGTGTCTGTTTATGAATTACATCTTAATAACATAGTTAGATTTCAAACTATACTCCAAAGAGCATAATTATTCATTGCAATTCTTTCTGAACTTACAAGCTGTACTTTTTAGTGCCTTAAAATGTCAAATTATGTGAATTACAGAAATAAAAGACCAACTTTTTTATATCAAAATTTGGAAAACTTCATTTTATTCTAACCTCAAACTTAAATCTAATTTTACTTTCCATTTACTATTAATTCTAAATTCCTATCCTACAAAGGATATAAACAAAAATATTTATGGAAGGAAATATGAAAAATATATATAAGTATAAAAATAACAAATTTACCACAATGCTCACATTGACAGTTTTACATATTCTTCTTTTGCTATCACTCTTGTGGATCATTATAAAAATCATTAGAAATACAATCTAAATTCTGAATTTTTTTAACATAAGCCTTTCTCTGTCACCAAATCCTCTTCTTAAGCACCATTTTATGAGGCATGAATGTTCCATTATGTGCATTTATCATAACCATTTCTCTCTTAATTTGTGTTACATATATACATATCTAAATAATACCATAAACAATATTTTTATTAAATATCATGATCACAGAATCTATTTGCAAATGTAAATTTACTATTTGTGCAGTATATTTTTGGCATGTAAAAACAATTTTTTATAAAGGTTAAGGATTTCCATAAGAAGCAGTAAAATGAAATGAGGTAATAAAAAATATCCTTTCCAACATTTAACAAAATAACAAAAACATTTTGAAATGAAAATAACTTTATGTTGATTACCATCTACTGTAAGAGGACACTTCATTGATGGGGTTGAGTATGCACTGATCTATTAGTGTAACAATATGTCATTAGGAGTCATTTTATAGCTGTGTTCACTAAGCAGAATAATAATATTAGTTTTCCTCTAGGGCCCATAACCTATCTACTCTCAGGTTCTTAGCCTCATTAAGAATATCAAGTGTGGATTCCATCTCATGGAGTGGGCCTTAAATCCAATTTTAAATGACGCCTTTATATTTTAATTTCAAAAAAGAAAAAAGTAAAGTCATATGAAAACCTACCACTGTAGATGCTTCCAAAATATATACATATAAAAAGAAGTTTAAATGGAGTTACCATATACTGGTGGAGACAATACCCCAACTAGACATCATATGCTATCCATAAAACCATCAATATTATGAGTGAGTTACATCTTTTGAATCATTTGCCAAAGTGGTCTCATAACATACCTATGCCCACAAACACTACAGGCTATATTACCAATATTATTAGTTACCTTCTCCAACTTGACACCATATTCCTCAAGACACCATATATTTATGGCACAGAACATGGAGAAATTGAGCTGTGCTCAACTGAAGCTTTACTCCTACTGGTTAGCATTTATATGTCTAGAAGTTGCTATACACACTACAGTTAGAGAAAAGTAGTTACACATCTCACCAGGCACCTGAAAGCTATAACAATGGGGTACTTGCAAGATGCGACCACTGATACAATATTTGCATAAACGGTAAGGGAAATAAGCATTCTTAACATTTTAATGTTCAATATGAGACACTCTAATATATTGCTCCAAAATATATATCTATCTATCTGGATAATTCAGTGTTTCAGTGTTTCCTTTGAGTCAGATCTTCAGCATACAGAAAAGAATATATAGAACATGAGAAAATTATCTATGAACTTTAGAAGTCTTGATTAGGTTAGTGAAAAGCTGAGTTTCCTCAGGTATAGTTTCTACATATTATTTTCATGTTAAATGATCACAGTTTCCTGTGTATAGTCTTCCTCACACGATTTTGTGTGTGTGTGTGTGTGTGTGTGTGTGTGTGTGTGTGTGTGTGTGTGTGTGTGTGTGTGTGTGTGAAAAGTGGGCATTTTGAATATTTTTAGTGTGGGAGGTAGAAATCAAATCACCTCTTCCTTAGGAATACAATTTGCTTCTTGAAGGCAGTAGTTGTTCATTTGTATAATGACTTGACAAACCACTTTTCTAAGAATTGTATCTTTTATCTTTTTCTTATGTAGTTAAGCATCGTTTCTATTATTTTCCCTCTGGTCAGCCAGAGGCTTCCTTGAATATGTGGGTCAACAAAGAAAATGACATTTGATGTCTTTAAATTCTTTCAAAACAGATGTTGCTAATAAAACACCCCATCCTGAAATGATGTAAACAATGTCTGCCCTATAGTTCCACCAGGCTGATCAAAGCACATTGCCTAGGATTTTCAAGGACAATTCCTATTACATATTGCAATGTGTGTGTGTGTGTGTGTGTGTGTGTTTGTGTGTGCGTGTGAAATTCTGTAAATTAAGTAGTTTGGGTGCCTTTAAAATCCCTTCTAGTTGAACAGTGGGAACTTTAACACCTAAAACTAATTAATTCTTATAGTTAACAAAGGGCCTAACCAGAAATACACCATTGATATAAAGATTATTTAATCCAGAGGAATTTTTCTAACAGGCCTATATATTCCAAAAGGTGATATTATTGTGCCTTAATTACCCTAGAGTCACAATAGAAAGTAGAGTCCTCGTCAATAACTTAGTGTTCTATTAGAAATTACTTAAATTAGCCAATCCTAAATTGCCTACTTTTCTTTACATGGTTTTGGCATGAAAATCCACCAAAAGATTTTAGCCCCAGTTTTCTCCTTTCTCCTGCTCTTCTTGACTTACACCACCCTGGACTTGTCGCCTGGGGTTTTATATGACATGTAGTGACTACATGTATAAAATAAACACTTCTTAGCCAGGCTGTGGTGGTGCACGCTTTAATCCCAGCACTCGGGAGGCAGAGGCAGGCAGATCTCTTTGAGTTCAAGGCCAGCCTGGGCTACTGAGTGAGTTCCAGGAAAGGCGCCGCCAAAGCTACACAGAGAAACCCTGTCTCGAAAAACCAAAATAAATAAATAAATAAATAAACACTTCTTTTCGTACTCTGACCATTGTCTCATGCTTTGCACTGCATAGACTTCACTATATAATACCCATCATGTGCACTATTTTTTATTGTATGTGTATGAGTGGTTTGCCTACATGTATGTATATGTTGCACTTGTATACCTGGTACCAAGAGAGGGCAAATGAAATTGTTGGATACTTCAGAATAGGAGTTAAAGATGGTAGTGAGCCACCATGTGAGTTATGGGAATAGAATCCAAGTCTTATGGAGTAAGTATAGCAGCTGAGCACTTAATTTCCCAGTATTAACAATGTCTCATGTACACAAAATTATAAGCACTGCATGATTGAGTAAACTGTATAACTTTATAAACAAATATCCCAGAACCTGATTTCCCGATTTCTTGATTATATATAATCTCTCAAGTGTGAACTGACCCACTGATACATTGATGCTTATGCCTGAGGAGTGGGCAAGGAACAGCTTTTGGTAGTTGAAGGAATATACAGAACTTGAGTACATACTCAGAGTATACAAGCATACACATTCAAGCAGGAGAAAATTATTTGAAATGAGAAGTACTTACATTTGAGTACAGGTTACTAATCAGTTGTGCTTTGAATAAAATTTCTTTATCTCTCTAAGTGATATCCTTCGATCTTAAAGTATTTTCAGATAAGTTTCCTTATATGTAACCATTAAATTATTATAGTGCTAATATATTTCTTCCCTTATTTTTTTAAAGAACAAATTAAAACTAAAAACATTGAAATTAATACTTAATAAAACACACATATCTGAGGGTTCAAGAATAACTCTTGAAAATAAGGGAAGCCATATGATGTTTACTTTCTAGTTCAGGGTCACCTTGCTCAGAATGATTGTTTCCAGCTCTACCAATTTACCTGAAATTTTCATAATTTCATTTTTAAGAGTTTAATAATATATTATTGTATAAATGTACCACATTTTCATTGTCCATTTATCAGTTGATTGACATGTAGGCTGTTTTCCTTTTCTGGCTATTTGGATAGCATGGCAATAAACAGGTATGCTCAGGCAACTCTAGCATAGAATATAGAGTCCTTTGGATAAATGCCCAATAAAAATATCATGTGATATATCTATGCCATCATTTGTTTTCTGGATCTTAATACTCTCTTCAGAGTAAGATGAAATCTCAAAATTTTTTAATTTGCATTTCTCTGATAGCTAGAGATGTTACATATTTGAAAAATGTTTCTTAGCCATTTGTACTTTGTCTTCTCGAAACTTTCTGTTTAGTTACATATCCATTTTTAAAACTGGATTATTATTTTCTTGATGTTTAGTTTGTTTAGTTCTTTGTATATTCTACATAATAATAACCTTCTGTCAGATATATATCTGATAAATATTTTCCATTCTGTAGGCTGCCTCTTCACTGTGTCCTTTGCTATATAGAGGTATTTTAGTTTTATGAGGAACTACTTATTAATTGTTGGACTGATGGGGATATCTTTCTGTATGCTGTAAATATGTGTTGCTCTGATGGGTTGATAAATAAAATGCTGATTGGCCAGTAGCCAGGCAGGAAGTATAGACAGGATAAACAGACAAGGAGAATTTTGGGAAGAGGAAGGCTGAGTCAAGAGATGCCAACCAGCTGCCTAAGGAGCAACATGTAATTGGGACACAGGTAAAGCCACAGAACACGTGGCGACATACAGATTAATAGAAATGGGCTGAGTTTAAGTGTAAGAGCTAGTCAGTAATAAGCCTGAGCTAATGGCCAAGCAGTTATAATTAATATAAGCCTCAGAGTGATTATGTTATAAGTGGCCATGAGACTCTTGGACATTAAAAATAGTTCAGCTTTGAGAACTGCACAACAGCGTGAAGCTAAAAGAGTTGGGAACCCCATAGTCTTTGTCTCATGACACACTGCCTAAACCAAAACTTAAACCACACATATGTTATGACATTGCTCAGGATGAAATATTTGGATTTCAAATAGAATCCATCTGTAGTTTTCTCCATCAGATCATTTAAAATATTTCTCTCATAGAACATTTGTAGCAATTTAGGATTTCAGTACACTTCATAAAGTCATGCACTAACATCACCAAAAAGTTCTTTATAAAAGACACACATAACAATTGCTGTCAATGTAAAGAAATAAGAAAACTAATTATTAGAAAGAAAATTCTATTTCTACAAATAAAAGCTGTATATTTTAGTCCTGCATTGTTTCATCAAACCTCTCAATATTCAGTTATACTTTCTTGTTTAGGTATAGATATTGATCATAATAACTGGCTTTAAACTTAAAGAGAACCTAGTGGGTGTTAAAGAAATAAAAACCCAAAGCTGGTAAACACCCAAGATTATATATTTGATAATTCTCATTGAGTGGATGCAGGAAAGAAAAGGCTCACTTTTAATGGTTCTTCCTTATTAAAATTTAATGGAGGCAAATCATAAATCAGCACCTTTTGTATTATTTTAGCCCCACTGCCTAATATATCCTGATGCTGATTAATGAATATCATTACACTAGTAAGCTTTCACAACAAAATTTAAAATGTGGCATTACTTAAACCTTTGAGCAGCAACATGTTATAACGTGGATCTTTGAATACAATAAACTTTCAGGGGAAAAAACAGAAATCATGACATCCCTTGTTCCAAAATCCATCAGGCTCAGATGAAGGTGGTTACAATTTGGGTGATTTGACAGTAAATTTAAGAGCAATCATTTCTTTTAGAAAGTATTGTGCTCTGAAGCCTGGTCAGAGTAACCTAAATTTGAGTAGCAGCTCAGAATCTTTCTTCAGTGTAAAAACAAAAGTGGCTGAGTCTTTGCACTTACTTGTGGAAACAATCAGAATTCAAAAGCTAGGATTCTGTTATTCCCATCTCACACCAAAACATTATAGTCTACATGTTACATTTAAAATCTGAGTATTTCATTTTCAGAGGAGAACTCAATATTTTGAGGAATGGAATATGACTAACACATGTTTAATTTTGATTTGCAACAAAAGACATGTCAAATTCTTGTTCTTTCATCTACATAAAAGCTCAGACAAGAAGGACTTGGCGGTCTTAAAATGTGCCAGTGGTGCTAATATAATTCCTCTTCGCTCTTTTCGACTGGACTCTGGGAGCTTCATCCAGAGTTTAGTTGTGGATCTCTGCATCTGCTTCCATCAGTTTCTGGATGAAGGTTCTACGATGACAATTACAGTAGTCATCAATCTGATTATAGGGGAAGGCCAGGTCAGGGACCCTCTCCACTATTACTTCGAGTCTTAGCTTGGGTCATCCTTGTAGATTCCTGGGAATTTCCTTAGCACCATGTTTCTCCCTATCTCCATAATGGCTCCCTCTAACAAGATATCTCTTTCCTTGCTCTCCCTCTCTGTCCATGCCCCAACTCAACCATCCCATTCCCTCATGTTATCTTGCCACTTTCCCTTACCTCCTCCCCTCCCCCCACGTGCCCTATTTACTCAGGAGATCTTGTCTATTTCCTCTTCCTTAGGGGATCCATACATGTCTCTCTTAGGGTCCTCGTCACCTAGCTTCTCTTGTAGCTTGGTTATCATTTGCTGTACATCTACTATCCACTTATGAGTGAGTACATACCATGCTTGTCTTTCTGGGTCTCAGTTACCTCACTCAGGATGATTTTTTCTAATTCTATCCATTTGCCTGAAAATTTCATGATGTCATTGTGTTTTACAGCTGAGTAATACTCCATTGTGTAAATGTACCACATTTTCTTTATCCATTCTTCGGTTGAGAGGCATCTAGGTTGTTTCCAGGTTCTTCCTATTACGAATAATGCTGCTTTGAACATAGTTGAGCAAATGTCCTTGTGGTATGAATGAGCATCCTTTGGGTATATGCCCAGGAGTGGTATTGCTGGGTCATAAGGTAGATTGATTCTCAGTTTTCTGAGAAACCACCATACTGAGCACATGGGTCAAGATCATGATGGAGAAACTCACAGAGACAGCTGACCCGAGCAAGTTGGAGCTCACTGACTCTGGACTAACAGCTGGGGAACCTGCATGGGATCAAACTAGGCCCTCTGAATGTGAGTGACAATTGTGTGACTTGGGCAGTTTGTGGGGCCACTGGCAGTGGGACCAGAATTTGTCCCAAGTGTGTGAATTGGCTTCTTGGAACCCATGCCCTATGGAGGGATACCTTGCTCAGCCTTGATTCTGGTGGTGAGGGGAGGGGCTTGGTCATGCCTCAACTTGATATGCCAGACTTTGTTGACTTCCCATGGAAGGTCTTACTCTCTCTGAGGAGCAGATGGGGGATGGGGAGAAGGTGGAGGGTGAGCGGGAAGATGGGAGGGGGAACTGCGGTTGGTATGTAAAATGGAAAAAAAATTTAAATAAAGAACAAACAAACAAAAAATGTACCAGTGGTGAAGTTTAGATGGAAATCTAACTTTCTCACTCCTTTCATTGTAGAGGTTTCCAAAGCCCACACCATTCTCAGTTACTTCTCTCTGCCTCAAAGAGCTCTCAGCTAATGCTCCATCCAGTACCATGCCTGCTTGCATGTCACCGTGCTCCTTACCATGATATACATGGAATCACCCTCTGAAACTGTAATATTCAAATGAAGTGTTTTCTTTTCTAAGATTCCTAGGCCATGGTGTTTTGACACAGCAATAGAAAAGTAACTAACACAATTACATATCAGAGAAAAGAAGTGATGAAACAGACTCTGAAACCAGAATAGCTGGTACAGCTTGTACAGCGGGTACAAACTCCAGCTCTGTATTTACTATGTGACCTTGGTTATAGATCACATTATTTATATGGTTTCCAGTTAATTCATATATTTCTTTTAAAAGATAATGGAATCTACTTCATAGCATAGGGGAGCTGAATCATACTTGCTCTCAACACGTAGTTTTAACTTTAATGTATTTTTAAGGTTGATCTCAAATATGGTTATTATAGGGGTTATTATAGGGGTTTGATTACTAAATATAGAAGGGAAATGTAGTGAAAAGTTAATTAATATTTAATTATATTTCAATAGGCGTAAGATGTTATGGTGTGCTATAGAACGATAGTGTGACTATAGATAATGGTAATACACTGCAGATTTCAAATCTTGTTCCATGTACAATGAAACATGACAAAAAAAGAAAACTAACATATTAAAAATTAAATTTAGTTTTGATAAACAGAAAAAAAGAATGAAGAAAAAATTTAAAAGATTTCAACACAAAGAATAAATATTTGAGGAGATAAATATGTTTTCATGATTTAAATATTGAAATATATATACATATATATATAAAATCAAAACCTTATAAGGTTTTATACTTTACTTATCAGCTAAAATAAATGCAATGAAGATTAATTTAAGTAATGAACTATGTGAATGTACAATTAGCCAAATTACATTAAAGAAAACATAAAGAAATACTAATAATTCATGAATTTGCTCATCTTATCACCCTAAAAACATCAGAAACAATCTACAATTTGTCAAAATCAGGTTTCTTGACCCCTTCCAATAAGAGATTGAACACTAAGTAATTTGAAAAAAAAAATATTTCTCTAACTTATTTCACCAAAGGATAAGATGTAGTCACTTTGTAGACTTTTATAGAAGAATGAATCATGAAGGAAATTAAATAAAATGGTGCTTTTTATTAAGGTGCATGAGTACATGTGTGGTGCATACATGTGTATAGCATGTGAATGCAGGCTTGAGCTCACTGTTGAGTATCTTCTATCATTCTCCACCTTAATTTTGAAACATGGTCTCTGTGCTGAGTAGGTTATGTCAACTTGGCACAACCTAAAGTCATCTGAGAGGAAGGAAGCTCAGTTAAGACTATGTCTCCATGGAAGAGGAAAGGATAGATTTGGGAGGGAAAAATGGGTGAGAGGGACTGGGAGGGGAGAATGGGGAGGAAGGCTGCAGCTGGGACATAAGATAAAATATAAATACATGAATAAAAAATTTTAGAAAAAGAATATGCTCCCAGGCCTGCCAGAAAAAAATCAAGTAAGCCACCAACAGACCTTCTCCTATCTCTTTACTCCCCCAGATCCATTCCCACAGTCTCATCTATAGTGCTGCAACAGAACACCAGATGCAGCCTCCCACAATACACATACACATCTCCTGTGAATCCCACAGATCTTCCCTCCTAAACTCCTTCACCCCTACTTTTTGCTTTTTCCCAGACCTGAAATCAAGCAGGTGACCCCTGCTAAGCCAAGGGCCACTCCCAGGGTAACAAGTGTCTAAAAAGCAGATTCACAGTTCTCCTACTGCTCCTAAGATCCACTCCCCCAGTCTCATCCCCAGCTCTGTAGCTGGGAATGTGCTGTTGTCTCCCTTTCCCCTCTAACCCCATGCCCAGTGGATCGTATAGATCTTCTCCTCTAATCTCCCTTCTCCCACCTCACCTCACGAACCAGCCTCCAACACCAGTAGATATTCCCTGTGAACACACAAGCTGAAGAGGCCAGGAAAACAGGCAACACAGAGCCATCACACTTTCTGAAAATCAAGAGAGGAAATAGAAACCAAGGAATGACATACCCACCCAACAAAGTCAAATCCAGAAATCAGCACCTAAACTTTAATCATCCCAAATATAGATGCTGAGATGCAGTATCAAACACAGTCAACAACAACCAGGGCAATATGTCTCCAATAGAGCCCACTATCCTACCACAGCAGGCTCTAAATATTCCAATATAAGCTGAAAAATTTAAGAATTTGAACAGGAACTTCAGAGGTAAGTTTCACCAACAGAATACAAGAGATGGAAGGAAAAATCTCAGGCATTGAAGATACCATAGAAGAAATGGATATATTGGTCAAAGAAAATATTAAATCTAAAAGAATCTTCAAATACCCAGGAAATCTGGGATACCATGAAAACAGCAAACCTAAGAAGAATTGGAATAGAGGAATGAGAAGAAACTCCGCTCAAAGGACCAGAAAATATTTTCAACAAAATTAGAAAGAAAGAAGCCAAAGTATCCTTATGTGCTTATGTGCAGATGATATGATAGCATACATACCTGACCCTAAAAATTCTATTAGGGAACTCCTACATCTGATAAACCCTTCCAGAAAATGGCTGGATAGAAGATTAAAAAAAAAAAAAAAAAATCAGCAGCCCTCCTATATACAAGTGTCAAAGTGACTGAGAAAGAAATCAGAGAAACAACACCTTCCACACTAACCTCAAATAATAGAAAATACCTTAGGGTAACTCTAATCAAGGGAGTGAAATTTTTGTATGATAAAAAAATGTCAAATCTCTTCAGAAAGAAATTGAATCAGATATCAGAAGATGGAAAGATCTCTCATGCTCATGGATTAGTAGGATTAACAGAGTAAAAATGGCCATCCTACCAAGAGCAATCTACAGATTCAACACAATCCTCATTAAAATACCAACACAATTCTTTACAGACCTTAAGACAACAATTATCAACTTCATGTGGAAAAAACAATGAAGTCAAGATAGCTAAAATAATCTTGAACAACAAAGTACTGGAGTTATCACCATCTCTGATTTCAAGTTGTACTACAGATTATGGTACTGGCATAAAAACAAACTCTTTGATCAATAGAAATAAATTGAAGACCCAGACATAAAACCAAACACAAATGGACACCTGAATTTGATAAAGAAGGCAGAAATACACACTGGAAAAAAGAAAGCATTTTTAACAAATGGTGCTTTTCATGGATGTCTGCATGTAGAAGAAGGCAAAAAGATCTACATTTTCATCCTGAAAATCTTATGTAAGGCAAAGGACACTGTCAATTGGACAAAGTGGCAGACTACAAAATGTGAAAGTATTTTTACCAACTCTACATTTGATAGAGTACTAATATCCAAAATATATAAAGACTTTAAGAAACTAGATATTAAAAAACCAAATAATCCAGTAAAAATGGGGAATATATCTAAACAATGAATTCTCAATGGAAGAATCTCAAATGTCCGAGAAACACTTAAAGAAATGTTGAAAATCCTTACTATCAGAGAAAGGCAAATCAAAACTACTTTGAGATTCCATCTTACACCTCTCTGAATGGTTAAAATCAATAACACAAGTGACAGCTCATGCTGGAGAGGATGTGGATCAAGGGGAACATTCCTCCATTGCTAGTGGAAATGCATATACACCCACTTCAGAAACCAATATATTGGTTCTTTAGAAAGTTGGGAATTGATCTACCTCAAGGCCCAGCTATACCCCCCTTCGGCATATACCAAAAAGAAGCTCCATCCTACCACAATGACACTTGCTGAACCATGTTTATTGTGGCTTTATTCATAACAACCAGAAACTAGAAACAACTTAGATGTCCCTCAACAGAAAAATGGATGAACAAAATGACGTACATTTACACAATGGAGTATTACTCAGCTATTAAAAACAATGACATCACAAAATTTACAGGCAAATTAATGGAACTAGGAAAAACATCATCTTGAATGAGGTAACCCAGACCCAGAAAATAGAAATATACTATATGTTCATTTATAAGGGGATATTGGCCATTAAACAAATGATAACCAATCTATAATCTGTAGACACAAAGAGGTTACATAAAGAAGAGGAGAGTCTAGAGGGGGAAATAGAATAGATTTTATGGATGAACTGGGTGTGGATGGGGACTGGAAGGAGAGAATTAGGTTTAGAGGGAGATGGGGTAGAAGGAAATAGTGTGGGGAGAGATGGCTGGAATTGTGGGGTCATTTGGTGGGTGGTGTGGAAACAGTGTGGTAGAAACTTCCTGGAATCTATGAAGTACTCCTAGTAATGGGGGATATGGAGTTTCAACTGGCCATCTCTTGTAGCCAGGCAAAGCTTTCATTGGAGGGACGATGTTACATTCTATTAAGTTGTTGGTCAAGGGATTCCCATGGAAATCCCCAAACAACTCAGGTTGTCTTAGTTAGGGTTTCTATTGCTGTGAAGAGACACCATGACCACAGCAACTCTTATAAAGGGAAAAAAATTAATTGGGGTGGCTTACATTTTCAGAGGCTTATTCCACTATCATCAAGGCAGGACATTGTAGGGTACAGGCAGACATAGTGTTGGATACATCTTGATCAGAAGGCAACAGAAAGTGAACTGAGACACTGGATGTGGCTTGTACGTATATGAGACCTCAAAGCCCACTTCTGCAGTGACACACTTCCTCCAACAAGGCCATACCTACTCCAACAAAACCACACCTCCTATTAGTCTCCTTATGAGCTTATGGGAGCCAATTACATTTAAACTACCACACAGGATGATGCTAAGACAAAAGGTTGCTCCTTTCAAACTGATAAGAGTTCCATAACTGAGAACAACATCCACATAGCTAATTAAACATGGAAAGGTCAAGCTCGTTTTTACATGGAGACTTCACCCCTATATTTGATTTTTTATGATGACAGAAGGCACTTTGCAGGCTACTGAAAGTGAAATATGGACACCAACTAAGCCAAAAAACCATTGACCTACAATCTGTCCCGCCTACAACATATGCTAAGGCAATGGTGGTGCAGAATTTGTGGGAGAAGCGAACTACAGTCAGATTTGACATAAGGCCTACTCCACAAGAAGGAACTCTTACACAACACTGCTTGGGGACTAAGAACCAGAGACTGGCTAGCCCAGAAACCTAGGGTAAAACAAAACACTATTAATCTGCCGGGCAGTGATGGCCCACGCCTTTAATCCCAGCACTCGGGAGGCAGAGGCAGGTGGATCTCTGTGAGCTCGAGGCCAGCCTGGGCTACTGAGTGAGTTCCAGGAAAGGCACCAAAGCTACACAGAGAAACCCTGTCTCGAAAAAAAAAAAACAACAAAAAAAACCCACCACTATTGATCTAAAAATAGTAATAAATCGTTCCTAATGGTATTCTGCTATACTCATATAGATCAGTGCCTTATCCAGTCATCATCAGAGTAGCTTCCTATGGGGGAAGATGGGAACAGATGCAGAGACCCACAGCCAGACATTATGCATAGAGAGTCTGAATTGGAAGTCTCCATCAAATCCCTTCCCTCTGAGTCCAGGGAATCCCACAGAAGAGGAGACCAAAAGACTGTAAGAGCCAGAGGGGACTGAGGACATCAGGAGAACAAGGCCTTCTGAATCAACTAAGCAAGGCACATTATGGGCTCACAGGGACTGAAGCAGCAATCATATGGCCTACACGAGTCTGCATCAGGTCCTCTGCATATACATTATACCTATTATATTAGTATTTTTATGGGACTCCTGACTGTATGAGTGAGTCCCTGACTCCAGACTGTATGAGTGAGTCCCTGACTCTTGTGCCTGCTCTTGGGACTCTTTCTCATATGTTGAGTTGCCATGTCCAAGTTTGTTATGACAGTTTTTCCTTCATCTTATTGTATGCTATTTTGTCATGTTTGGTTGTTATCCCTTAGAAGCCTGTTATTTTCTAATGAGAGTCAGAAAGGGAATGAATCCAGAGGAAAGGTGAGTGGTGAGGAACTGGGAGGGAAAACTATAATCAGGATATATTGTTTGAGAATATAATCTATTTTCAATAAAAGACAAAAAGTATATGCCTCTATAAGATCTGGTTGTAGACAAGCTTGTAGGGCATTTTCTTAATAGTGATTGGTCAGGGAGTGCCCAGCCCATTGTGGGTAGGGCCATCCCTGGGATGGTGGTCCTGGGTTCTCTAAAAGACAGCAGGCTGGACAATCCATGATGAGAAAGCCAATAAGATACACTCCTCCATGGTGTCTGCATCAATTCTTATTTTAAAGTCCTAGCCCTGTTTGAATTTCTGTCATGACTTCCATCAATGATGGACTAAGATGCAGAAATACAAGCCAAATAAACCCTTTCTTCCCCATCTTAATTTTGGTCATGGTGTTTCATTATAGCAATAGTGTCACTAAGAAAGACATCCCCCAAGATCTTTGCACCTATGTAATACTTGCCACAATGAGCAATTTTGCTTCTTTGATTGCACTGTATTATAAAGCACATTGGACCTGAACATCAAGGTGGGCCTGACCTATTCACGCAAGCCTTTTAATTCTGGGTCTAGGTGTCAGAGACTGCAAGTTAAATGTTTAAAACATGAGAAGGATTTATTATACTGATCCTGGCATGGAAGATGGAGGAGTGACCTGGTAAGACTGAAGTGGCCTCTAGGAACTAAAAACACCCCTTGACTGACAACTAGCAAGGAAACAGGTACCTGACTTCTACCTCTGCAAGGAAATGAGTTCTTTCAGGAAAACAAAATGAGGTTAAAGTGAACACTCGTTCCAAACTTCCCATTTTAGAACTCAGGCAGGTCAAAACCTCAATTTCAGACTGTGTTAATGATTATTAAGCTCATCCATCCTATTGATTTCCAGAATTGTGATATTATAAATGCATGTTGCTTTAAGATATTAAGGGTGCATGATGACTTGTTTTGTAGTAATTTTAAAAAGAATACAGTTATTCCCAAGTGTCATTTGTTGTTGCATTTTCCTCACTGTCAGCTATAGTAAATCTCATAAAGAAAAAGGGCTATTCACTGTTTCTTGAGAGAAGCAAGAAGATATCTGAAGGAACAAAATGTAAAAACATAAGAATCCTCATTTATCAACATCAGTTTTTAGAGCACTGCCAAAATTAGAGTGGCAAGGGGCTTTATGTCTTATAAAATACACAATTAGACTATCTTCAAAAACTTGGCACCCTATGCTAGAGTCAACCTTATCTTAAAACTAACCTCTTGCAAGATGGTTACTCAATCTCTATATAAAATTTCTGACCTCAAGTGCCTACAATACATAGAATGGGAGATATTAGCCCCTGCCTCAACAAGTGTGAAGCAGAATGTCAAATTCACAGTGGCCCTTGCATCTCAGCTAAAGTCCTGATGCTGGAGAGTAATAAAATTGAATGGAGTTTCTCCACAAATATACAATAAATTACCTCTTCTTCATGTATGTTAGGTTGTTGTGGGCAGTAAGTATGATAGTGTGTATAAATTACTTAGAACATGATAGGGGCTGTTATTCCTATTAACTCTCATTTTTACCAAACACTACTACTGTTCTTTGACTAGTCTTTTATAATCTATAAAGTATATTTACACATTATCTCAAACATACTATGAATTATGACAATGACTGGGTCTAAACCTTAGGTGTCTAATCTGCAGATTTATAAATTTTAGCTATGTGATAATACCAAAATTAATGGTTGTTTATTGAGTACATTAAATACGACTGTATTGTGTTAATATTTTTACAGTTATTCCTTTTCAGTATCTTAAACAGATCAATGAAGAAGAAATCATGATTATTGTTTTCCAGGTAACAAATTTTAGGCGTTTTAGAAGTCCCATTTAGAAATCAGAAATTAGGCTCAGAAGCTTTAGTATGAATATGTAGGAGTACGTACTGTGACACTGTTTACTAATCTCAATGTCAGTGACCTATCTTCTGTTTTCCTTGTTGAGGTTGGATTAGTCACTCCACATAGATACCAAAAATATTAGGTTGATAAACTGAAGTGGAACCTTTTTTTAAAAGATTTATTTATTTATTAATATGTATACAGTGTTCTGTCTGCATATATACCTGCAGGCCAGAAGAGGGTACCACATCTCATTATAGATGGTTGTGAGCCACCATGTGGTTGCTGGGAATTGAACTCAGGACCTCTCGAAGAGCAGCCAGTGCTGTTAACTGCTGAGCTCTCTCTACAGCCCTGAACTGGAACCTTTTTTGTTGTTGTTGCTGTTGTTGTTGTTACTAACCATTCACCCAACCTGATTCTAACAACTGGCCTTGAAAATAGGCAGCTAGATCAGCAAGCAAATACAGGATCTCCAACTTTTCCTACATAAACTTCCATGAACAAAACCACTTTTTATTAGCCAAATAAGGGCTATAGCACAAATAGAGTTTCTGTACTTCCTTTCATTTTGGTATGATTTACAAGTATTCTGAAGTAAAGATTTGTTATATTTGTCTTTATCCTTAGCTAAAATGAACTCTTCATTTGTGGAATGTGAGTTGTGTGACTTTAGATAGATTCTGTCTTCTGAAAGTTAGAGAAAGCCTTTCTTGTCCCCAACATCAATGATCAACAATGGGCCACCTTTTAAAGCTTAATTTTCCCAACTTTTATTGTCGTTTAGATCCTTATTACATTGTCTAATCCACTTTCAATGAAAGATAAAACAAAGACATCAACTAAAATAAAAATTAGAAGCTTATTGACTCCCAGGGCTAGATTTTGAGAATTAGAGTACAAAATAGGGCAAGCTCTTTATTAATTATACTAGTATCCTATGGAAATATTTTTCCAAAAAGGGTTTCTGAGTTTGATTCATATCTTAAATCCTCATAGCAAACCATGAGAGCATAGTCCCAGATAATGTATCTACAACTCCCACACTTAAGGCTAAGGAATCATTGTAGAAAGGGAGTCAGAAAGATTATAAGAGTGAGAGTATCAGGAAGTTTGCTGTGAGATTGTGTGTCCTAGGAATGTTAGAAGCTACACCCATAAAGTCTTACCAATATATCTGCCAAAGCATGAGTGAACAAGGATGACACCAATAGCCATGCCAAAGTGGATGAGGAAAAGTAGCCCATCAGATCTCAATCCTCCACAAAGAAATACAGTGAATCAACAATCAAGGAAAGATGTGAGCATGAGAAATAGTCTTCCCCAGGGAAGAGCACACCAATTAGTTGCCCAGTTCCAAATGATTATCCATGAAACATACCTACAAGTAACATTATACAGACTGGGCAGGTTTTATAAAATGCAATTGGATAATACATAATTTAGCAAATATAAAATTATTAAACCATAAATTATTAAAATATAAAGTTATTTTATTATTTATAAATAATTTAAAATTGGCTAAAAATATTTATATATATACATATATATGCAAGCAATAATAATTAATGAAAAGAAAGGCTGTGAGTTTGAAAGAGAGAAAAGGGGTGTATTTGGGAGGGTATGGAGAGAACAAAGGAAAGGAAGAAATATAATATCATAATATCAAAAAATAAAGAAATAATTTTGAAAAACCATGATCAGGTCTCATGTGATCAGTTTGTGAAGAAGCAGATCAAAGAAGCCAATAATACCAACCATTCGCTTCTTCCCAATATTCCCTCTCTAAATATTTACTAAATATATGCTGTGTACAAAACATCCATCTAAAAATTGGGTTCAGAATTTTTGCTTCCAAAGAGAAAAACAGAACTCACACTTAAGCAATAAACTATCCGATTATTCATTCAGTTTTTTTAACCTAAGACATAAAGGAAAAGCATAATAACTGAAAAGAAGTTCACAGTCAATGCTTTGGTTTGAACTGTGACCCTCAAAGGCTGTATTTGAAGTCTTTGCAACTGATACACCCTGTTGGGTGTCAAAATGTAGCTGGAAGTTTCTCTGGTCCCATCCAGGCCCACCCACGGTCCTGCAGCTGCTTATCAAATAATTGCTCAGAGGCTTATATCAGCTACTAACTGTATGGCCTATGGCAGGCTTCTTCCTAGCTAGCTCTTTCATCTTAAATTAACCCATTTCTATTTATCCATTTATTACCATGTATTCTGTAGCTTTACCTGCATCCCATTACATGTTCCTCCTTGGATAGCAGTTTAGTGTCTCCTGCCACTTTCCTTTCTACTCTCACTATCTCTCTTGGATTTTCCCACCTGGCTCCATCCTGTCCTGCCATAGGCCAATGCAGCTTTATTTATTAGCCAATGGGAACAACACATATTCACAACATACAGAAAGACATCCCACATCACACATCCTTATAAAAAGATGAATCTGGAGATGTATTTAAAGACAGATACCGATAAAGGAAGTATAATACAAACTTGAAAAGAATGTGTTACAAGTCAAGGAGAAAATCCTAAAGAAAATACTTCCTTTGAAGGCCATAGAAGGAAGGCTTGCAGCTATCTAGAGTTCAGACATCGGGCCTACAGAATTGTGAGACAATCCATTTCTATTATTTAAGATACTCAGTTTGTGGTCATTTGTTTTAACAGCTGTAGCACACATATTCAGTTTATGTATATTGCCATATGTATCCATGAACCTGCATACATACAGACACATACAACTTCAGAAGTCTTAAAACAAAATTCATCCCCCAAAATTTATGCTTCTATTTCTTAATTTCAAGCAAAAATACTTCTATTCTTTAACTACATAAAATTATAAAGTCAATAGGTCTATTGCAGAAATCACAGAGATTGTTTGTATTACTAATGATAAATCAGTCTAGACATGAAGTTGGATATGAGTGATTAAAGAAAAATTTGAATGTCACAAAGGAGAAATGAGAAAGGACAAATGCTAAAGGAGATTCCAGGTGCTTCTTATTTTGTTTGTGAATGGCATTCTCATAGAGATGTTATTCAGCGGCCCATATGTAATCCATGCACTGTGGCACGATATTTTTTAGTATCAAATTCCAGTGAGCCAACAAGTGTGTGCAATTTGAACCTCAGCTGCTCCTTAGGGGCAAGAGGAAGAGATATATTTGACTGTGATATATTTCTGTTCATGAATGACTTCTCAGGTATTTGGGAGAAGATACTTTGAGATGGCATTCCAACTGGAAATTATTTGCTTCTTGTACAATTCCAAAGCATCAGTACAAGTAGACATATTTGTAGAATAATGTATATGAATACATGTGCTAAGCCTACTGTTATATGTCATTTCATTATTATGATACTATTTTGTTAAATGTTGAAAATTTGTGTGGGGGCCATATATTTTGCCTATACTATAAACACATATAGTCTATATATGGGTGAATTCCTCTTTACGTCCTTAAGTAGGAATCATAGAAATTATCAGTAAATCTTTCTGCTCAAGATACCCGGTGGGGACAGTCCAAGGTGCATTGAAGCAGTCTAAAGAGATAAATCAAAGTTTTATGACATCTTTAAGAAAATTTCTGGAAAAAAACAAAAGTTACTGGATAATTAAAAATCTGGTGAATCCTTTTAAAAATGTACAAATATTCCTTCCTTCTCTCCAGCTAC
>LZPO01075879.1:9306-23266 GCA_001675575.1 Neotoma lepida
AGGCTGGAATGTTAGATCAAAAGGAAACTCCATGGCCTAGGGGACAAAATAGCTACCTGTAGTGCTTATTGGCATATCAGGAAAGGTGTCTGTTAAAACCAAGTAGACCCAGATCTATCAACAGCAAGATTCATTAGCTGAAATAGTTCTATGGGTATGATAGGTCACTCAACCTGGTCTATGTAAAACAGAGGTTATTGTATAACTTTAAGAGAAAATTGTTGTTTCTATACAAACTACTCAGAAATCATTAGAAATAATCTGGCTGTACTAAAAAAAAATTCAAGAAAAAAAAAAGGAAACCTGAGATGAAGTAAATAACTGGTCCCCATTCTCATTTCCAGGTTCCTTCTAGAGAGTAATTTTGATGTAAGTCATTAGAGGGCCTTTGGCCCTTCTGCTTCTGCTAATTGCTGTTGGCTCTTGCATCACTGATGCCTTAAATAAATGATAATTTCTGTCTGGGTACCATTAAGCTGATGTTTACTAGATTCCAATATAAACAGGTACCCATCACAAAGCCAAGGATTTGACTCAAGATAGAATTCAATGGGGGAATGTGAGAGCCAAAGTTACAGTGTAAGTTTTAATTACTATGCCTAAAAGATTCATGAAACAAAAATGTCTTCAATCTGCAAGCCTCTTGCTCAAGGACAGATAGTTCCTGAAATGCTAGAGGGCAATAACAAGCCACATGTTTTCACTCCCCTAAACAAGTTTGTTTGACCCATCTGCACTGGATGTGCTTGATCATGTGTGGGTGGGAGGTTCACAGGCAGGAAATACATCAGGATGTATGCTTGCCCCTGACTGGATGTAGGCTGGAGGTACATCAGGATGTATGCTTGCCCCTGATTGGACCTGATGGGAAATGCAATGAATTGTGGGTTTTCTTTCTTAAGCTCTTGTAAACCATGACTCAGGGCCATTTTCTAGGAACCTGGGTATGGACCTAGCTAGAGCCCATCCACCTGGCCAGTATTTAATTAAAGCTTGCTTCAAATTTGGCTTTAAACTGTGGTGATGATTTTATTTTACATTGGTGGGATTAACTGTAAAGAGCTCAGAACCTTGACTGGCACCAAGGAAGTGCCCAGTGGANTTCAGTCACTGAGGCTGGACGTCTCAGCAGTCCCAGTCTGGTGCTGCAGTCCCAGAGGATTCCTGGAAAGCAGCTGATCTCCAGTCTGTGCTGGAATCCTGAAGATGTTGGTTCTGATACACACAAAAGAATGCCTGAGCAACAGGATAGATGGACTTGCCAGCAAGAGTGAGGGCAAGCAGGCAAAAATCAAACNCTTCCTTCTTCCTTGTCCTTTTATGTGGGCCACACCTTTAAAAATCTAGTTGAGAAAACCCCCTCACACAAGTGCTCAGAAGCTTGGGTTTGAGTCGATTCTAGCTGTAGTCAAGTTGACAACCAAGATTAGCCACCACAGTAGCCAAGGATTGTAAACAGATGTTTCCTGTCCCAACCCCAGGTCCCAAATAACTGACTCAGAGGCTGAATATGAATTATATGAATATGAATTATAAATGCTCGACTGATAACTCAGGCTTGTTACTAGCTCTCACACTTAAATTAACCCATATTTCTATTTATTCTTTGCCACGTGGCTCATGGCTTGCTACCTTATTTTTTTTATACGTCCTGCTTGTTCAGTGACTTGCTGGCAGCTCCTCTGACTCCACCCTCCTTCTTCCCAGAGTCCTCTGTGTCTGGCTGTCCTGCCTCTACTTCCTGCCCAGCTANTGGGCTGTCAGCTTTTTATTAACCAATGAGAGTAATACATATTCATAGTGTTGAAAAGCATTGTTCCACAGTATTTCCCCCTTTTTGTCTAATTAAAAATGAAGGTTTTAGCCTCAATATAGTAAAACTATACACAACAAAAACAGTTATTAAGTAAGAATTATAGTAACACTAATCCATTTGCATTTGGCAAAATTAGAGAAAATACTTAATTATCTATCTTATCTTANTGAGTCTAAAGTTTTCTANCTAATTTACTTTCTATTATAACTAAAGAAAACTATAATTATAACTATTTAGTCTTCAACTCTATTAAAGACCCCAGAAGTGTGAAATGTTACCTTATGACAAGGGATATCAGGCTGCCTGGACAGTCACCCAAAGTTCCCCTGTAACTTTGGAGAATCCGTCTTTGGCCTACTGGCCTAGCATATCTAACAGACTTTCTTGTGAAGCAGGGAATTTTGAAGGACTGTCCTACCTTGTCTTGGCAAAGTTCGGCAGTCTTTTTATTGAGTCCTGCTGGTCCAGTTTGGACAGTATCTGTCAGCAATTGAGGCAAGGGCAGTTTCTTTGCCCACATGGCTAGCTTTTGCCATAAAGAAAGCAAACTCCACATGGAATTTTTTTTTATTAAAAGATTTTCTTATTTTACATACCAACCACAGAACCCCCTCTCCTCCTTCCTCCCTCACATGGAATTTTTTTAATGCCCAACATCTTCTGTGAAGTAGATTGGTGCTGCCAGGAGCAATTTTACTGTCATAAAAAAACCTTATGTTATTAAAACATCTTAAATGCCATATTCTGTAGATCTTTGAAGTGTTTGAAGACCATCTATCTAAATATATCTGTTTATGACCTTGAAAACATACCTAAAATGACTATAAATTTGACTATCATAGATGATTATTAATCTGTACTTTTTAATTATACATTACATTTTTAAATGANCTGTATAAGCACAATACCCCAAACAAGAGTAGAAACATACATACAGCATAACAGAAATAACTTTAAATTTGCATCAATAAATTAAAATCCACACCAATGTAAAATATTTTGAGATTAACAGTTGTTTTTTGGATTAAAGTGTATTCAATAATCTACCTTTTGTCCTANCATTTCTATATCCACCCTTATCTTTTTAGAACGAGATCCCTGAATCTAATCTCCTTTGCTCAGCTTTTTTCTTGACCATTATCAATAACAACTTGTAACCAACCCCCTTAAACGATGGCANAGATCCATACCTCATTGAATGACCAAAAACTGCCCACCCCACCTCTTGGGAATGTGGGCATCCTATTTTTAAAATTACTTCCAGTATTTTCTATGAATTTGTCAAGTGCAAATGGACTAGACATTGTTAATGTAATTCTTGCCTGTATATATTTGTATATTGTACTTATTGTATATAGTTTTACTATGTTAGCTAAAACCTTTGCTTTTTATTTAGACAAAAAAGAGGAAATGTGTGATATTTTNATTGTGTTCTGACAAATAAAGCTTGCTTGAAGTCAGAGGGTGGAGCTCCATAGAGGTTTGGAGGACTGAGGACAGATAGCGTACAAGAAGTGGTAAGGTGGGCCTGAGAGAGGATCTTGGCCTTTTGGATGGAGGAACGGAAGAGGTACGAAGCAACTGGCGGCTGCTCCCTGTTCTCTGATCTTTCAGGTTCTTACCCCAATATCTGAGTCCTGATTTTTTATTGATAAAGATTAATTAGATTAATGCTTCAAAGGATGACCATGAGCTTCTCATCCCCCTGCATCTACCTCCCGAATGCTGAGCTCANAGGCATGCACCACCACACCTGGCCCTGAGTACAATAGTTTTTAGCTTTGGTTAAATAAACCTATTGATAGGATCCTTTCTACATGTTTACATAAGCCAGGCATGGTGGCACATGTCTGTCATCCNAGCATTTGGGAAGCTGAGTCAGGAGGATTGCTGTGAGTCTGAGGCAGCCTGCTATATACAAAATAAGACCCAGTTTCAACCAAAAAGTAAGAAGGAAAGAGAGGAGAGGGTGGAGCCAGGGCTTCTTCGTTGGGTCAGTATTTCCTTTAGGGCTTGTGAGATTTTAGCTATTGTTAATCTCTAACTATAGCTGCCAATGACCCTGGCCCACCTTCTCCTTTACTTTCCTCCATGGACTGAGCACAGTACTATGACAGGGTAAAGTTCCTCAGTCTTGTCTCTNCTGGAACCATCTTTGATTTAAGCTGGAACTGGCCCCACTCCTTTTCTACGTCCCCTGCTGTGAACAGTCCTGTGGGAAAACACCCAAGACTGCTCTAGAAAACCGAGGGCAAAATACCCAGCTAATGGCATGGGTTTTGATTTATGTTAAACTGCTTGNTTGCTTAACTTCCCCCTGCAACTGCCAACCAAGATGTAGTTTTTCTGCGTTCTTTACCTTTAAAAGCTCGCTATAAAATGCATTTGAGGCTGCTCTGTAAGAAGTGTTGTCTCCAGGCAGTCCCCAGCCTGCTTAATACAGACAGACTCTCAATCGGGACTTTGGTCACACTGAGTGGTCGTTGGGCTCTGCCCTGCAACAGTAATAACAGGAGATACATAATAGGACATATCTGCCATTAAGTCCAGCACAGCGCTGCTGGCATCTCCAGGTGAATCACCATCCTTGGCACCATCTGGAAGGCACCGTGTGGTTTATGCTTTGCCTGGCATATTCGGCCCCACCTGATATCAGGTGCGGTCTGTCACCCACCATTTTCTAGCCCTAACTCTGGTGTCCCTGGCGTCTTTTCTTTGTAGGTGAAACATCAGTTTCATCTCAACCATTTTTAGCCATCAAATGCCACATGGGTTTGCTTTGAAAGAGCAGCCCTGGTGTGTTAGTCAGCTTTGCGTCAGTGCAACAAAAGGCCTGAGGTAATCAACCATGTTAGTCAGCCTTCCATTGCCGTGACAAAATAACCGAGGAATCAGCTGTAATTAGGAATAACTTATTCTTGGTTCACAGTTAGCTTCCTTGTTTCTGGTCCTGTGGTAGGACAGTCTTGACAGCAGGGCGAGTGAAGTGGAATGGAGTTGCTTAGCCCACAGTGGACAGGAAGCAGGAAGAGAGAAAGAAGGGGCCAGGAAGAAAACATACCCTTCAAGGGCATGTTCCCCAGTAACCTAATTACTCCAACTGCATCCCACCTGAATCCCCACCATCTCCCAGGAGCCCACTGAGCTAGGAATGCACAGGTGGATCAGTCCAGCCTGAAGTCAGAGCCCTCAGGATCCCATCATCCTCCGGAGCCTCACCTCTGGACACAGCTGCTTCAGGGAGTAAGTAATGTCCAAGCCATAAGAGCAACTGCAAGGACGGAAGGCGTTTGGCTCATGTTTTCTCCAGACTTTAGGTCCATAGCTTCTTGGCCCTATTGCTTTAGGCCTATGATGGCTCCCTGTGCTATTGTGGAGGGGTGGAGGCCTCTTCACCTCACNGTGGCAGGGAGACAAGTCAAGAAACACAGAGAGGTGCCAGGTCCCAGTATTCCCTTAAAGAGCACACACCTTTATGTCTGTAAGAGGGTGTCGGAACCCCTGGAATTATAGATAGTTGTGAGCTGCCATGTGAGTGCTGAGAATTGAACCCAGGTTCTCTGGAAGAGCAGACGGTGCTCCTAACCACTGGGTCATCTCTCCAGCCCCCTGGTGTAACTTCTTTTTACTAGACCCATGTCCAAAAGGTTGTTACCTCCCAATAAGGTGACCTAGGCTGGTGACCACACCTTTAGCACATGGGGCTTTGAAGGACTCCTATCCAACCGTAGCAACTGGCACTTAAAATCTAACTTTATTTTTTCAATTATTTCTATTTTTGATTTATTTTTGTTTTATATGTGAGTGGTTCCCTGTGCCTGTTCATATGTGCGCCATGTGTGTGCCTGGTGTTGGATCCCTGGAGTTGGTTGTGAGCTGCCATGTGAATACTGAGAACTGAACTCTGGTCCTCTGCGAGAGCAGAAACTGCTCTAAAGCCCTGCACCATCTCTCCAGGCCCTGAAACTGTAACTTTGAAGGGAGGTGTGATGATATACACCTGTAACTCCAACACTTGGAAGATAGAGGCAGGAAAATCAGGAGTTCAAGGTCATCTTGGCTGCATGGGCTACAAAATGACATCCCATTTTGAAAAAAAATAAAGGAAAACACAAAACACCATTTCTCCACCATCTTTGAAGTTAGACTGTTAAGACCAGAGAACAACTTGGGTAAGAGCCAGCTCACACCTACTAAGGACATTTTCCCCTTTGGCCTCAGGATCTGACACTTGCCTTTCTCCTTCCATTAAAAAAAGTGGTCACAGAGCCGGGCGGTGGTGGTGCACGCCTTTAATCCCAGCACTCAGGAGGCAGAGGCAGGTGGATCTCTGTGAGTTCGAGGCCAGCCTGGGCTACCGAGTGAGTTCCACGAAAGGCGCAAAGCTACACAGAGAAACCCTGTCTCGAAAAACCAAAAAAAAAGAAAAGAAAAAAAAAGTGGTCACTAAGTCCAGGAATAGTGGCTCATCCCTGTGATCCCAGCACTTGAGAGCTGAAATTATAGGATCTTCATGAGCTGGAAGCCAGCCTGAGGCTACAGAGTGAATTCTGGGTCAGCTTTGCCTAGGGAGAGACCCTGCCTCAATAAATTAGAAGCTGCTGGAAATTCTGTCCATGTCTTAGGAGTAGAGGTGCTAAAGAGACACTGCTGGAGAAAGAGATTCCCCCAAAGCCCATCCCCCAAAAAAGGAATGATTACAAGAGTCTGTCTTGGTCCCTTTTGTGTTGATATAGCAGAATCCAAAACAGAAGAGAGAGGGGTCATCCTCAGTAGCCACCAAACCTGCTAATCCCTGTAGCGTTCTCCCCTCAAAAGTTGATAGCGTAAAATCATTTAAGAGATGGGCTAAAGCTGGATGTGGTGGCGCACACCTTAGATCTTAGTGAATCTCCTGTCGACGAGAGGAGATATATAAACCAACCATAAATGAGAGGAGACAGAACTAAGACAGCAGTTGAGGACAAAAGATCCAAAGAGGAACAGGCTCACTCTCATTGCTGCTGTTACTTAATAAGTGTGTTGAGACAGTGTATTCCCAGTGTGTCACAGAGACACCAACACAGTGGAATAACAAGGCTCCATTTCCCCACGCAATGACCACAGCAGGTCACGACTCAGAGGATCTTTGAGTCAGAGGCCAGCCTGGTCTACAAAGCAAGTTCCAGGATAGCCAGGGCTACACAGAGAAACCTGTCTCAAAAAACAAAGACAAAGACAAACAAACAAAAACGTTTTGTTTTTGACTCTCATGACTTAATCACCTCCCAAGCCCCACCCCGACTCCCTCACCATTACATTGGTGATGAGGGTTTTAACAAACGAACAGGGAAGGACACCAGCCTTCTGACTTAGCAGCACTTAAGGCAAAGGAATTGACTGGAATCAATTCCTGTGATACTTTCTCTGCTGGAGTTTTCCATGGAGCAGATGAGCTCAGGTTCCCCCTGCCCTGGTCCAGCTCAGCCCGCAGTTCTGAATCCTCGGGAAGTTTATGTATTAATTTTCCTTGCAAAGTGATCGCTAGCTTTCTGCAAGATTCTCCTTTCCAACACATTCATCTCCTCTTAAAACTTGAGAGAGTTCTCGAGCCTTCCCGAATGAGGTTGACAACCATGGCTTCTTTGCAGTCTGCACACCAATGTTAGACTGCCCCCCTGTGGCGATCACAGGTAACACCTACATGATCTTTTTAGGAGACAGCAGGCATAAGAAATCAAGCTGTCTCCATTTTGGATGTATACACACACACATACACACAAATCAATGAATGTATGTTAAAAAATTATAAAAGATCTTCCTTTAAACAAAAAAAACAACTTGGGGCTTGGGAGATGCCTCAGCCATTCAGAGCCCTGGGTGCTCTTCCAGAGGATCTGGGTTCGACCGCCAGCACCCACTCCAGTTCCCTGTGGTCTAATGCCCTCTCCTGGCCTCCACGGGCACTGCATGCACATGATGCAAAGACACCCATGCAGGTAAAGAAAATAAAGCTAGAAAGAACTTGCTGAAAGTTTACTTGTTTCCTGTTTAATATTTTGGGGCCATGGCTAATCTCAAATAACTGGAAATCTATAAAGCAAAAGCTTGCATGAGGGAGGGACTGCGTAGAATGGTTGACACCCCCACCCCAACATCTGTCTACAGTCTGAGGGGGCTTATGGCAAAACAAAAACCAACAACCCCGCAACTTCTGTGCTGAGTGACATGAGGGTGGCTGGCTTGTGGAACCCCTAAGATGTGACATATGGAGTCTCCCTTAACCCAAACTCTTAAGGTCAGAAGTTTTTGGGATTTTGGAATATTTGTATGTACCTAATGAGATATCTTGGGGATCAGAAACTCATTTCTGCATTATATACACCAAAACACAGAGTCTGAAATTAATTTGATAAAATATTTTTAAATTAATTTTTTATTTACTATCATCTATTTGTGTGTGTGAGAGTGATTGTATGAGTGTGTGTGAGTGATTGTGGGTGTGTGTGTGAGTATAAGTGTGTGCACCTGTGCTATGGTACACGTGTGGAGGTCAGAGAACTGGTGTTCGTTCTCTCTTTCCACTATGTGGATCCCAAAGATTGAACTTGGGTCATCAAGTGTGGTGGTAAGTGCCTGCTGAGCCATCTCACCAGGCTTCTATAGAATATACTTATTTTTATCTTAGATGATATGCATGTGAGTATGTGCACATGAATACAGTAGTCTGAGAAGGCCAGAAGAGGGCGTCAGATTCCCTGGAGCTGGGGTTACAGGTGGTTGTGAGCTGCCTGATGTGGCTGCTGGGAGCCAAGCTCAGGTCCTCTACATGAACAGTACAGGCTCTTAGCCTCTGAGCCATCTCTCCAGCCCCCAACAGTGCCTATCCTCCACGACTGTGAGCTGAACAAACCTTTATTATTTATAAATTAACTGGTATCAGGTATTTTGTTATGGCAACAGTGATGAAGACAGCAGATGTTTCTGACTCAGTGCAGGGGTCTCAAATGGCCTAGTACTTTTCATTTTCCTCATAACTCTGGAAAGTTATGGTAACCAGTAAGGTCCTGGATTCAAGTCCTAACACTGTCTTTTTCCATCTGTGAGAACTGAGACAAGTGACTGCCAGGATTTCATGAGTAGATGCAGGTAATGTGAGATCCAAAGTTACATTTTAAGTTTTAATTACTATGCCTAAGAGATCCATGAAACAAAAATGTCTCTGATCTGCAAGCCCCTTGCTCAAGGCCAGATCCTGAAATGCTGGAGGCTATTGTTTATGGGAGATAACAAGCCACATGTTTTCACTCCCTAAACAAGTTTGTTTACCCATCTGCACCAGATGTGCTTGATCAAGTGTGGGCAGGAGGTTCACAGGCAGGAAATACATCAGGATATATGCTTGCTCATAGCTGGATGTAGGCTGGAGGTACATTAGGATGTATGCTTGCCCCTAATTGGACCTGATGGGAAATGCAATTAATTATGGGGTTTCTTTCTTAAGCTGCTACAAACCATGACTCCAGGCCATGAGTAACACAGTTGGTGCCACCACANTTGCTGCCTGGTGAAATGTTTATCTAATTATTCTTTATCAATAAAAACCCAGGAGTCAGATATCAAGGTAAGAAACTTAATGATCAGAGAAACTGCAGAGAAGTGCCCAGTGACCTCCTCTCTCTCTCTCTCTTTCTCTCTCTCTCTCTCTTTCTCTCTCTCTCTCTTTCTCTCTCTCTCTCTCAATCCAACATCGCTGAGATCCTCTCTAAGTCCCACCCTACTACTTCCTCTCTCTCATCTGTCATCAGTTGTTCAAAAGCTCTATGGTGAATTTTGGTCAGCTAGTAGCTAGCTCTGCCCTCTGATTCAAAGCAAATTTTATTGACAGTCTTGGGAGCGTTAGAATATGATCAAAATATCATACAACATTTCCCCCTTTTTATCCAAATAAAAAGGGAAGGTTTTAACTCTGACAGAAAAATTACATACAATAAGAACAATTATTCAGGTAAGAATTATATTCATAATGTCCAGTCCATTTGCATTTGGCAAATTCAGAGAAAATATTCCATTATCTATCCTATCTTGGTGAGTCCAAAGTTTTGTACTTAATTCACTTTCTATCCTAACTTGTATTACCAATCCAAAACTAATTTTTTTACCTCAAAACATTTTCTTAGATAAGCAATTTAAACTTTTATGTCTCTCAAACTTATACACTTTACACCTCTTTTGTGAGTTTCTTTTCTGAATTTGGTAACAAGGAAAACTGCAGCTCTAATTATTTAGTCTTTAATTCCATCAAAGATCCCAGAAGGATGTAATAATGCACTACTTGAGTAAACAGGAAGTGCATTGCAAGCAACTTCCAAAACTCTAGCAATGACAGAGACATNTGACTGCCTGGATAGTCACCAAAAATTCCTCTGTATCATAGGGGTATTCATCTTCAGCCTACAGGCCTAGAACATCTGACAGACTTTTCTGTGAAGCAAGAATTATTTGAAGGACTGTTCTATATTGTCCATAGTAAATGAAAAGCCATGGATCCCTTCAAAGTTAATCAATATCAGATTTAACCCGGGGAGACCTCCTGAAGATCTTGGCTGCAGACATGCAGGAGGAAGCCAGGAAAAACTACAGGCAGAAACATATATGCTGATCCCTCTACATGGGAACAGCTCTGAGACTGGATGAGATATGATAAATCTTGTTGGCTACAGAGTCCTCACAACAGTTTGGTTATACAGTCTAAACAGACTTATAAAATTGACAGATGTCTTTTACCTGCTCATAAAACATAAAACAAATCCTCTTTTGCTGACTTGTGCACACTGCATATTCCATACTTGTGTTAATGCAGACATATATGTTACCTTTAAAAGTTTGTATGTTTTCAGAACAAAAGGACTGGACACAAATAAAGACAAGTAGCCCAGGTGATCCAGCCTCTCAGAATGCCTCAGTTACAGTTTCCTCAAAAATCTACATCTATGGGCTGGAGAGATGGCTCAGGGGTTAAGAGTACTGGCTGCTCTTTCAGAGGTCCTGGGTTCAATTCCCAGCAACCACATGGTGGCTCACAACCATCTATACTGAGATCTGGTGCCCTCTTCTGGCCTGCAGACATACATGCAGGCAGAACACTATACACATAATAAATAAATAAATCTTTTTNAAAATATTTTTAAAAAATCTACATCTACAACAACTTCAAAGCTGCTAGCTGAGATGGTTCAGCCTCACAGACTACTCCAGCCAAAACTTCAGATAAGCTCTACACTTTCCCATCACACAGAGACTAAACAAAAACATAGTACAGCTAGCTCTCCCAGAAGCTGACAATTATGCCAGTTTTCTAAGAGTTGCCTAGAGATGCTGTTGCCCCCAGACAACAGAAAGNAATCTAAAGAATACAAGGCCCTCATTCCCAAGAGGTGGGGTGGTCATTTGGTATATGTTTGTCATTGTTTAGGGGGTTTGTTTGCAAGTTGTTATTGGTCATAGTCAGTGAGGAAACTAAACAACAGAGGTTAGATTCAGGGATCTTTTTCAATAAATAAATAAATAAATAAATAAATAAATAAATAAATAAATAAATAAAAAGAGGGGGAGGGATATAGCAAAGGGGAGATTATTGAATCTACTTTTAAACTAAAAAAAACTACTAGTCTCACATTTCACATTGGTATTGATTTTTTGTTTGTTTGTTTGTTTTTTTGTTTTTNGAGACAGGGTTTCTCTGTGTAGCTTGGTGCCTTTCCTGGAACTCACTTGGTAGCCCAGGCTGGCCTGAANCTCATAGAGATCTGCCTGCCTCTGCCTCCTGAGTGCTGGGATTAAAGGCATGCGCCACCACCGCCCGGCTGGTATTGATTCTTATATACTAATACAAATTAAGATTATTTTTTATTATACTGTAAATGTTTCTACTTTTGTTTAAGGTATTATACCCATGCAGCTCATTTATAAATGTAATGTATAATTAAGAAATATATGTTAGTAGTTAGTCATCTATAATAATCAAACTTGTAGTCAGGTATGTTTTCAAGGTTAAGCCTAGGCTTATTAGCTCAGATATACTTAATAGATAATTGTCCTCAAACTTTTCAGAAATCTGATGACTATGGCTTTTTAAATGTTTAATGGAAAAAGCTTACTATAACAAACAGAGGCTCCCAGCTCCTAGCAGTGACCGTAACGTCTCCAATGAAGATGATGGGGCACCACAACAACTCCACCTAAATTGTGGTAATGCTAACCACTGGGAAAGACAGCCCCATTGCTGCACCTGCCTCCAGCCCCTGCCCAAATTGTGGATAACTTGGACACTGGAGAATTGATTGCCCCACTTTGCCTAGACAAAGTAAGATCAGTCTGCCCCATGTTCCTCCTCCATAAGAAAGCCTCTCACCTTTTAGGCCTAGGGGCTGAAGACTGATGCTGTCCTATATCTCTGCCTCCAGTGCCATGGAGACCACAGGAGGCTGGGATGATCATCTAGGTAATGGACTAGTCTCTGTCATTTTAATTGATACATAGGTCATTTGGATTATATTTCATGCTATAATTTATCCTTCACAGATTTCTGATGGTATTGANGACTAGGCTAACTATAGCTTTGTCAGCTTAGCAGCATCAGGCAACCAGGTTCTTCCCCAAGGCTGCAGCCAGCTTGTTAGATCATTTCATTTGTAAAAATCAAGCCTCAGGTATCTTGTTGAGAAAAGGTAGACAGGTTTGCTTTGCTAACAGGCTTCATATTAAAAGACAAACAGGTTTCAGGTATAACTTTCCACTAAAGGAATTTAAAATGATTTAAAATGATTATTCCTAGCAATACCTGCTTATTTCTCTGGTAAATGATTAGATGGAAGGAAAAAATGTTAAAGTCTATGCAAGTTTTAAGAGTCTAAAAAGTGTTCTAAGGTATATAAATGTCTGAGGATATGACAGTCTATATAAGCTCTGAAGGCCTAAGACATATGAAAGTCTGAGGATGTGAAAGCTTAAATAAGTTTTGAGAGTCTCAGTAAATGATTTAAGATATAAATGCAAGTTGTAAAGGTATAAATAAATGATTTAAGGTATGTGAAAATGGGAACTGTTTCAGATTTCTTTCCCCTTCTATGCTATTGTTACACTAGGATTTCAAAAGTTCAGAGTTTTAACACTGATCAATGGAGTTCTGATAAGCTGGTAGAGCACTGACTANTCACTGTTCAGTTACAAGGTCAAGATTTTAGATTCTTTTTGATTGTCTGCCAAGTATAGACTTAAAGGTGCATCTCATTGGACTAAAGACATCTCTGTCCAATCTATATCTGGCTCTCTGGACAGAGAAAAATGTTCATGCTTTTGATCCCAAATCTATCGCTTTTGCTAGGACTCAAGGGTGTGAGCCTACTCCAGCTGTTTTACAGATACCTGTTACCTGCTTTTTCTACAATGTGGATTTCAGTACAATATTGGTAATGCTAATATATCTAAAACTTGTANGTCTTTTTGTAAACTAAAACATTCATGTAAGCTTCAGACAATCAAAAGAGACGTAAGTCTTGGATCCACTTCTCACACAAGGTCAAAAGGATTCCAAATAAGTACAGCCTAAGTTTCTCCACCTGTTTATTCCTGAGGATGGTATTTTTTTCTTTCCTGGTCTTGGGATCCCTTGCCTTTCTCAATTACTAGGATTAATGGGATTGAAATTTCCAAATGTAAGATTTACTTTTAAGTTCCTAAACTTTAACTTCTATCCCTAGTCTATATCTGTCTCAGCAGATTTCCACTTGACTGACAGACACGTGCAAGCATCAGCTGCTGACTACAACCTGCTCCAAACTGCAAGCCCTGGACTTGATGAAAGCTGATGTGAACCAGTCCAGCCAATGTGAATGCTCCCTGTCTCTTCAGCTGGGTCGGCAAACCAAATATTTCTAATGAATGTTCCATTGCCTGAATTCCCTCTTTGCCTTTGACTAGCATCCAGCCTTCCTGGGCCCTGACAACAACATGCTAGTTTCAGCAGGAAGTAGTTACAGAAGAGAGTACGTCACTCCTTGTCCCCAACAGGCTGGAATGTTAGATCAAAAGGAAACTCCATGGCCTAGGGGACAAAATAGCTACCTGTAGTGCTTATTGGCATATCAGGAAAGGTGTCTGTTA
>LZPO01075879.1:32582-55792 GCA_001675575.1 Neotoma lepida
GTGTGCCACCGTGCTTGTGTGGAGGTCAGGGGGCAATTTGCAGGAGTCACCAGTCCTTCCACTCTAGGGGTCCTCGGGCTTGAACTCCAGTTATCAGGCTTGGCAGGAACACTCTTACCTTCAGAGCTGTCTCGCCAGCCCAGATAAAAATACTTTAAAAAAAAATATTCTTAACTTAGGAAAACAGTAAGTCTCNCTTCCTCATCCTAGAGAAACCACACCCATGCATACATTATAAGACTCTAATTTGCAATCTCATCAAAGTTTTCACTGGGTAGGGATAATAGTGGAAGGTGAATGCACCGTGGTGGTGGTGGCGGCGGAGGCGACTGCTGGGGAGGGAGCCGGGAGCCGAGCATCACTTCTTGGGCCTCAGTTCCCTTCAGAGCCTTTGTTCAAGACCAGCTGGACCCAGGTACAGCTGGAAAAGGGCCTGTCTGTCTTCCATATCCGTTGGCAAGGAACCTCGCCAACTCCTTGACCTCTGGGGAAACTCCCTCAGAGCATCTCGCCGGGACCCTCTGCGACAGTAGGTGATACCAGCTTCTCCCACCCGGCCAGCCAGGCTTGCTCGCTAAGCTGCCAAGTGGGTAGCAGCAAACTCAGGGGGCTCCAAACCTTAAGGAGTGCAAGCGAGGCTCCACCTTGGAGCGTGCCAAGAGGAAGAACCCGCAGCCAGTTCAGCTGTACCCAGCCACCGACGGACCCCTTCCATCGGGCGCCGTCCTTGTCACCCTCCCCAGAGATCCTGGACAGATGCCCACAGACAGGACAGGAGCCTGCGGGGAGGGGCGGCGGTAAGACCCAGCAGCACAAGTGCAAGTAGCAGGAAACCGGTTCCCAAACCCAGAGACTCAGCTGCCCGCCGGGCGGAGTCTGGAAAGCCTGCGCTAAGCGGGCGGGGTGCATGGCCCTTTGTCCCCGCCCCGGGGGCGGAGCCTAGATCCGAGCCCGCAAAGCCTGGTCCTCGCAGTAGCTTAACCTGGACCCTTACAATCCCTACGGCGCCCCGACCTTGGGATTCCGGTCCTCGCCGTCCTTCGACCTCCTAGCCCCGCATAGGCTCAGGTGCAGCCGCCCCGCACCGGGCCTGGCGCACTGGGCTGCGGCAGCCATGGCGCGAGAAGACTCCCCTCGGGACAGGTGAGGTGGGAACCCCATGTGGTGCGTACCGGGGCACCGGTGGCCATAGGCCTGTGAATTACCGCTGGTCTAGATGCTCCTCGACTCCAAGACCAACGGGACTACAATTCCCATCAGCCGATTCCCTTGCTGCTTGAGTGGGGTTGATGGGGGTTGTAGTCCGTTCTACCGAGGGGCGGCCTCGGAGTCGGCTNGGGCGGCCCAGGCGTGTGTCCTCGGAGTGACCTTCTGACTGATCCCCCCACAGCTACCACCTGGTCGGGATCAGCTTCTTCATTCTGGGACTGGGCACCCTCCTCCCCTGGAACTTCTTCATTACCGCTATCCCGGTGAGACCCGCGGCCAGTGAGCAACCGCATGGCCACAAACCTCCATCCCTCCAGCCGCCTTGGACTGCGGTTCCCAAGCCGCTTTCCTCACCACGCCTTCTATGTCTCACCTTCAGCGGAAGCACCAAGCCTCACAAAGGGAACCGCCTTTCTCCTGTCTAGGCAAACTTTTAGCAATGTCCAGATCCCCTAGGGGCAGGGCCATCTACGCAGGAAGTCTGACCAGCAAAGGAGCTAACAGCCCATGTTCTTTGTCATTATTTCTGGCCAGTCGCTCCAAAAGTGGATTTTCCAGTCCTTTAGCTTTGTTTGCAATGACATGAATTACATTTGTTCAACTACTATTTAGTGTGCAACTACTGTGGACCAGGCATTGCATGCATTCTTTTATAGAAAGGCAAAAATGGGTAGTTTGCGTTTTCTCTGGGACAGGGTTATTCAGACATATTCAGTGGGACAACTTTCCAGGTGNCTGTGGAGTGCCTGTGTCAGTGCTGGACCCTGGATACCCCAAGATGAATCAGCTACTGAACTTGAGAGCCATAGGGCCAGAGTTATTAGTAATGTAACATAACACGTGTCATTCCATTCTAGCCTGAAGCAGAGTGCTAAGGGTTCGAAGAAGAAATTACTTCTGCTTCATAGAAGAGATTTGTAGATTGGAAACTGAGCGGGCAAAGGGTGGGGAGAGGGAATTCAGACTGCAGGCTTATTTTAAAAAGTGTCTAGAGCCTGGAGCGTACCAGGATGGTGCAGAAGGAAGACATGAAAGGGAGTCTGGGATCAGATTCGAGGGTTCTAAACCATGAGATCTGCCTTGTAGGCCATGGGAAGCTAAGCAGAAGAGTGGCAGGATATGTGTGCCAGAACCTAAGCTGGGGCCTGGCATACAGTAGGTNTTCAATAAATACCCATGGGATGAATAAACATAGAGGCTGTTGCAGGTGTGGGAGTGGGGCTGGAGCCAGGACACTGAAGAGGAGATGTGACCCAGATATGTAGCAAGGCCTTGGGCTCAGTCCCAGAATTCTGCCATTAAATTCAGTGCATACCCATCCTGGTCCATCTGTGTGCCAGGTGCTGGGGACAGTGCAAAGACAGGCCCAAAGAGTTTAGCCAAAGTGTGAAAGGAGAAAGTGGTTCCTGACTCTACACTATCTCCTATCTGGCAGTACTTCCAGGGGCGGTTGGCAGGGGCCAACAGCACAGCTGAGACCATGAGCGCCAACCACACCGGTCCCACAGACACTTACAACTTCAACAACTGGGTGACGCTCCTGTCCCAGCTGCCTCTACTGCTCTTCACGCTCCTCAACTCCTTCCTGTATCAGTGGTAAGAGGCAGTTGTTGGACCCCAGCCTCCTTGCGGAGACAGTCATAGAGGCCAAGAACACCTCCTGCTTCCTGTCTTTTCCTGTCCCACCTCATTACTCCAGCCCCACTGCCCTGCCCCCATGCCATCTTCCCCAGCCTGGCCATCTGATGTCTCTGCCCCTTTCTGAGCAGCATCCCTGAGGTGGTGCGTATTCTGGGCAGCCTGCTGGCCATACTACTGCTCTTTGCCCTGACAGCAGCATTGGTGAAGGTGGACTTGAGCCCCGGGCTGTTCTTTTCCATCACCATGGCATCCGTCTGGTTCATCAATTGTAAGTACATCTGCCTTTCCCGCCAACTTCTTCCTTATGCTGGAACAGCCCAACAGATCCGTGAAGGAAGACAATGCCTTATCACCCAAATCACCCCCCCACCCCCTGCCAAAAGAAACTGATCTCAGAGAGAGGGAAGTCACTTGTCTCAGACCCATAGTGACCTAGGAGCAGGCCTCTTAGTCAGAAGTCCCACAGACCAATGGTTATCTCAAAAGAGAAATAGGCTGGGTGTGATGGTGCACGCCTTTAATCCTAGCAGTTGGGAGGCAGAGGCAGGTAGATCTCTATGAGTTCAAGACCAGCCTGGTCTACAGAGTGACTTCCCGGCTATTGAAAGCTACATAGTGAGACCCTGTTTCAAATAAACAAACAAACAAATAAATAAATAAGAGAGAGAGAAATAGATGGGGGATGTTCTAGCAGATTGCCCTAAATCCCCAGGAAAACCCACGCCTGCCTAGCCTGGACCAAAGTTTCCCATGCCCCTTATGGACACTTCCTCTCAGATGCCTCCAAGGTGGCCTGAGTATTGGTCCCTTCCCTGTCTCTCCACAGCCTTCTGTGCAGTGCTTCAAGGCAGCCTCTTCGGGCAGCTGGGTACCATGCCNTCTACCTACAGCACCCTCTTCCTCAGTGGACAAGGCCTGGCTGGGATCTTCGCTGCTCTTGCTATGCTCATGTCCATGGCCAGTGAGTCCACTTGGTGGCTGGAGGGCTGGGTAGTCTCTAAAGTTTGGGGAAGAAGAGATGGAACACAGAAGGAAGATGCCAGGGTTCTGGGGTGGAGACTGAGGAACAGGGCTCTTGGGCTTTTTACTAAGGGAGAATGAGCAGGTGACACTACAGGAAACCATGTGGGACTGTGGAACTTGCATCTCCTCTGCAGCTGAAGTTTCTGTCACAGGTGGTGTGGATGCCCAGACCTCTGCCCTTGGGTACTTCATCACACCCTGTGTGGGCATCCTCCTCTCCATCGTGTGTTACCTTAGCCTGCCCCATCTGGTAAGCCTGCCCTTGGGCTAGACACCCCCACCTTAGGGAATTTTGGACAAAGCTGTGGGAGAGTCCAAGGGAGAGAGATGAGCCCTCAGTTAATGCTGATCCCTCTAAAGGAGGTGTTGACTGAGGTACAGTCTTAGGTGTGGTTTCTATTGCTGTGTAGAGACACCATGACCACCGCAACTCTTATAAAGGAAACCATTTAATTGGGGTGGCTTACAGTTTCAGAGGTTCAGTTTGTTATCTTCATGGTGGAGCTTGGTAGCTCACAGGCAGACATGGTGATGGAGAAGGAGCTGAGGGTCCTACATCTTGATCTGTAGGCCTAAAGAAAGTGAACTGAGACACTGGGCATAACTTGAGCATAGGAGACCTCAAAGCCCACACACAGAGTGATACTTCCTCCAACAAGGCCACACCTCATAATAGTGCCACACCCTTTGGGGGACATTTTCTTTCAAACCACAACAGGGACCTCAGCCTCCCAGCCAAGGGTGTGGGGGAGGGCTCCAGACAGGCCTCGGGCAGGCCTCGGGCAGGCCTGACTTGCTGATTCTCCTGCAGGAGTTTGCTCGCTACTACCTGGCCAAGAAGCTGTCCCAGGCCCCAGCTCAGGAACTAGAGACCAAAGCTGAGCTCCTCCAAGCCGGTAAATCCCAGGACCTTGCAGGGGAGGTGGGAGAGAGAACAAGTTCAAGTAGACTCCTGGGAATGATTCCCTTCTGTCCCCATGACAGCCCCATCTTTTTTAGCCTTGTGTGAGCAGAGGCAGGTCATGAAGGGAAGCCATCCCTGNTACCCTATGGGTCTGTTTCCTCTTGAGCAAAATGGAGAAGCCACAGAGAGCATTCTGGATCCACAGTCTCTAGGCTCTAAAGCCCTGGGCAGATCAGTGAATTGCTCTAGTCTCCATTTCTTTTTTGTTGTTGTTATTGTTGTTTTTTCTATGTAGGCCATGCTGGCCACAGACTCAGGAATCTGCCTGCCTTTGCTTCCTGGGTGCTGAGACTAAAGGCATTTGCCACCATGCCCAGCTTAACCTCCATTTCTTCATTGTAAAGAGACAATGAGAGAATCCATCCAAAATGTTTAACTCATGGCCTAGCACATAGGCAGGATAGCAAGTCAGAGGTCTAGGTAATAGAGAGTTCTAGGCCAGCCTGGGCTAGAAAAAGATCCTATCTTCAAAAACAAACCAACAAAAACATGTAAGTGCTGGGGTGTAATTCAGTGACACATCTAACAGCCCATGAAACCATGGGCCAATCTCCAACACTGCAATAAATAAACCAATAAATTAATAAGCAGGCTATTAACACTATTAATCTCCTTCTCCTGCACTTTGGCTGGAAAGAGACACTTTTTTCACCACCTGGATTTCCTTGGTTTTGGAGATTTGAGCCATAGGCCTGATCCCCAGCCTTCCCTCTCCCCTAGATGAGAAGAATGGGATTCCCATCAGCCCCCAGAAGGCAGACCCAGCTCTGGATCTTGACCTTGAGAAGGAGCCAGAGTCGGAGCTGGAACTGGACCAGCCACAGAAGCCAAGAAAACCTTCAGTGTTTGTGGTCTTCCGGAAGGTTCGTTGTCTTTTGGAAGGTTCAGCTAAGAGATGGCTCCTAACCATCTGTCCAGGGACATTTTCTCCAGCCCTGGGCACCAGTGCTTACTTTCTGGTGTCATTGGGTCATAGTGGCTTGGGGATGCAGTGGGTAGGGCTGGGGCAGCAGGGTTGGGACTGCCCTGCCCACTCACACCCTGCCTCCGGCTCCCAGATCTGGCTGACGGCGCTGTGCCTTGTGTTGGTCTTCACAGTCACCCTGTCTGTCTTTCCTGCCATCACAGCCATGGTGACCAGCTCCACCAGCCCTGGGAAGTGGAGTGAGTGTTGGGGTGAAGAGGGCCTGGGGGAGTGAGGGGAAAGAACAGATGGGGATCGGGGTGACTGTCCACTCTCTCTTCCCCAGGTCGGTTCTTCAACCCCATCTGCTGCTTCCTGCTTTTCAACATCATGGATTGGCTGGGCCGGAGCCTGACTTCCTACTTCCTATGGGTGAGCTGGTCTGGGCTGACCCAGCCAAAGTGTTAGGAAGTAACGGGACCAAAGGGTGCCCAGGAACATAGAAAGGTGACCTTCAGTAGTCCCCCTGACCTGACATTGGAACAGCCCTCTNACTGGCAGCAAGTGACTGGCCCCTGGAATGGACAGGCCAGGCTGGGATGAGTTCCTCCAAAGCAGAAGCCACCACATCTAGTGGAGTGCCATGTCCCTAGCCCCAGCCCAGNACTCTGCTTTGTGAAGATTCTTGTATCTGGTGAGAAATTGGACATGATTCTTAGTTAAGGGATTGCTGTCAGTGGGGCATTGTTTCCTTATGTGAAAGCTCCCTGGGAATGTAACAAATACAGGAGCAGCAACCTAAGTGCGGATACAACCCAGAGACCCAGCCTACCACTTGCTTGGAATCCCATCTGGGAGAATTGGCCAATGGGTTCTAGTTGTAGTTAGGTTGGAGAAATACATGCCGGTGCTCCAATGCACAATGACTGTAGATCGGCCTGCCTCTGCTTCCCCAGTGCTGGGATTAAAGGCTTGTGCCACCACCAGCCGGTGGCCTAAATGCTCTTATTATAAAGAAATGATCTGGGGCTGGAGAGAGAGCCCAATGGTTAAGAGCAATGGCTGCTCTTCCAGAGGACCTGAGTTTAGTTCCCAGCACCCATGTCACTTTGCTCACAGTTGCCTATACCTTTAGCTCCAGGGGATCAGATAGCCTCTTCTGGCCTCCTAGGGCACCTGTACACGTGTGGCATACCCCCCACCTAGCTGCAGGGCCCACACTCACCTGAACCTCTGTCCCAGCCAGATGAGGACAGCCGGCTGTTGCCCCTGCTGGTGTGCCTGCGCTTCCTGTTTGTGCCACTCTTCATGCTCTGCCACGTGCCCGAGCGTGCCCGGCTGCCCATCATCTTCTGGCAGGACGCCTACTTCATCACATTTATGCTGCTCTTCGCCATTTCCAACGGCTACTTGGTGTCTCTCACCATGTGCCTGGCACCCAGGTCTGGGGAGCAAAGGGTTGGGTGCTGGTGATGGGGAGGGCCTAGCTCAGGACAGGTATCTGCGAAGGGGGACCATTGACCCTAGGTAGCTGTGCCATCCTATGGGACAGGCCTTCACCGTGGTACTCACGCCAGGCTAGGGACTGGGGAGGTTACCTGTCTAGGTAGCCCAGCTATTTTCTACAGGGGCAGTATAGCTGGAACTCTGAGAAGAGTAAGCATGGCAGGAAGAACCAACTGGGACATTCTGTTGAGAAATAAAGTGATGGAATCTAGAACCCTATAAAGTTGGACCCTAAAGGTCCAGAGAGATATTCTTTTTCAGCAACTTAGTTTTACAGAGGAGGGAACTGAAGCCCAGAGAAAGACCAGGTTATAGTGACACAGGGTGGGGTCAGACCCAGACTAGAACCCTAGTGCAGAGGGACAGCAGAGGGCCCAGAAACTGTCTCTAAGGTCNGGCCTAACCTTCTCTATATAAGCTTCTGTTTCTATGTGTTCTAGGCAGGTGCTGCCACATGAGAGGGAGGTGGCTGGAGCCCTCATGACCTTCTTCCTGGCCCTGGGACTCTCCTGTGGAGCCTCTCTCTCCTTCCTCTTCAAGGCTTTACTCTGAGGCCCATCAGTGCTCCCCACAGCCCTCTTCATCAGTGCTCCCACAGCCCTCCTCGAAGTGCTGCTTCTGGAGCTGGGACTTTCCCGAGGGAAGGACCTCTGCCACACTGGGCCTCTTGGTCTGTGGGTGCCAGGAGGGGTCAGAAACTACCTTGGCTCATAGCCACATTGCATATGGTGAGGAAGAATACACCAGTGGTCATTCTGCCCCTCACCCAGGAGTGAAACGGGACACAGAAGGATGGACCTCACTGAGACACACAAAAGAGCATATTGTAAGGCAATAATCAGGAGAAAGAGGGCGCAGGGCCAGGGTCTTCCCTGCCACCAGGACTTACCTGTTCATCCAACAGCCCACTGACCCCAGGGAGCAAAGCCACCTGCAGGCCTTGCTGAGGACACCCTGATGGCCTCTACCTCAGCTCAGAGTGGAAACTGGGCCAGCTCCAGAACAAGGCTTCCACCCACCTCCCCCCAAGGCCCACGGGTACGGCGTGAGGTGCCATGGAAGTTGAAGGGAAGAGAAAGCTCAAGCGACCAACCCCTGAGCCTCCCACAGTGTTTTTTCATAGCCAGTACTCCCTAGAATCCAGATGGGCCTGTCTAACAGAAAGGCAGCTAGCTTGCATGTGTTGTGTGTGCACTGCACTTTACAGTTTGCAAAGTTGTTCCACAACCACTCTCTCACAGAAACCTCAGTGAGGCCTTTAGGACAAGCTGGGTGGGGACTGTGCCTCCCTGAGGTGTAACTTGACTGGTCCATGGAGAGTGAGGCTACAGCCTCCTCCTTGTAGGTGCTGACCTCCAGCCCNCCACTTGCTTCTCTGCCTCGAAGGTCTCCAGGCAGGTATCATCTTTTCACCCAGTTCCTCCTCTGACCCTGTTCCTGAGACCAATAAAAACTGTTGTTTTTATGATGGATTCCTGGAGTGTTTACTTCTAAAGTCCTGCTGGTTCTGTTGGCTTCAGTAAACTAGGTGAGGTAGGGATGGCTCTCGGGACCTCTTGACAGATGAGAAGACCAGATGGGTTTGCAAGAAGCTCTGGAGAGATGGCTTAGGGTTAAGCTGCTCTAAATCACACAGGTTTGGTTTCCAGCTTCATGGTGGCTGAGAATGCTGTAACTCCAGTTCCAAGGGATCTAACACCCTCTTGTGGGCTCTGTGGGCACCAAGCATACACGTAGTGTACATACATGTGTGCAGGCAAACACTCATGCACATAAAACAAAAATAAATCTAAAATGAAGGAAGCAGTGGCTCTGCTCCGGGCAGAGCTCTTGGCTGAATAGCTAACTACTGCTATCCCCTCTCTTGAGCCCGGCTCTCCCCTGCTTCTTTCCCCGTGTTGCTCATTCCCAGAAATCTTAGCCTCAAAGAGGTAGTCAGCCTGAGCAGGGTCCCTGATGGATGGAGAAGAGGTCTACTTCATCTTTATACACATGTACCACCTGCTCTGCCCAATAAGGTTTCCTAACCTCTACCTTCCATGAACATTCATGGAGCACATCACATGCTGCGAACCGCAGAAAGTAGTATTGGTGATACTAGCTTTTGAATATTAGCTGTTTCCTACAATAAATTTCTTGTGTGCTGTTGTAGCTTTCCCATTTGATTCTTTTCCCAAGAACTTCTAACAGTGTGGTGGATCATTTATTGAGCACAATTTTCCCCTATACAATTTGGGGTATTTGGATAACATCCCCCAACTGTGTGCCTTTCTGTAATTATCTCCATTAGCAAGTATCCAGCCAGGGCCATCTCTGAACAAAAGCATTTTATCTGAGATACTTCTCAAACATCCAAGGACAGACTGCAGATAGATAAGCATTCAGACCACCTGCTAGCCTCCTGACATAAGGTAAATCTCCACACTGAGACACCCACCAAGGCTAGGTGGACGTTACCTACAAAGCTTTGCTTCTTGTGCAAATTAAGCTTAAACCCTCCTTTCTCCCATGGCTCAAGTCCCCCTTTAACAATTAACCCAGAACAAAAGGGGTTTTACATACCAGGTACATCAAGCTGTGACACAGGCTACCTAGTACACTTTCCCTGNCCTGCCAGAAAACAGCCGAGATAACTAAGATAAATTCAGCTCCAAAGGAAAAAAAGGCAGTTTTATTTTACTCATGATTTATAGTGACATAAAACTCCTAACATTTTACCTAAGCACTTCTAAGAATATAGTTTGAGCACATAAATTCCTTTTTTTTTATTTATTAACCGAATTTAGCCCTTAGTTGACCCCACCTCCTTTAATCACTCCCCTTTTGGGTTGTAAATGAAGCTGACAATCACTGCTCTTTGTGTGGATCTTATCACCTCTCTTTATGACCCTGAAAGCTCATATTGCATTGTAAAAGTATTACTGCTTGTAAGTGTATATTATACCAGTACGCCCACAGCACTGAGAGACTTTAACTCAGATGAGGACGAAGATGGAAAGAACTTAGATAGGACAATGAGAGGAGAGTAGAAGAAGGAACAGAGGAGCTAAATATGAGAACAGAAATGAAGCTGTGTAGATGGATTTTGACTTAGAAGAATAAAGTGAATGGACTCAAGAGCTCGGTGTACTTAGATTCATTCAAATCCCTCAGATTAATTCTTGCCTCTGGTAGCGTCTCTTCTGGAACTCTGGGAAAAGACTGTAAAGGGCTGGACCCTTGTAGTCTTTGATAACATACCAGAGACTGAACCAGTACAGGGCACTTGCTTAGAAGCCACAGGCTCTTGATATCTTAGAGGATGGGAAGGCAAGCTATGATTTTGGAAGCAGAAATAAGCCACAAGGCAGACATTAATAAAGGTTTATTTCTTTGGCTATTGTTCGTAGATACCTGCCCTGGCTGGTCTGGAGATTGAAACAAAGAGGTCCATGACCCAAGGCCATGAGAAGGAGAAGGTAACCTCGATACAGCATACGGTACAAGACTTTAGAAGAGGATGCCATTGATCCTACCTGGGAGGTCAGGGTTGGCATTACCCAAGCTGGACTTTGAGGAATGAGCAAGGGCTTCCTGGGCTATAGGGGAAGAAGAGTGTTCCCTTNAGAGGTGCCAGATAGCGAAAGACACAAACAATGGGACTTTCTGAAAGAAGCCTAGGGGATGAGGGGAGGGAAGAGGAGAGGATGAGGCAGGCATAGGTGACAGGACAGGTGAAGACCGACCGGGCTTTATGTAAATGATCCTTTAGAACTTTGTCCTACAGTTAAAGNACAGCAGTCACAGGGCTTTCTTAGTGGAGTGTCATAGCCAGAGTTGTATGTGGACAATAACTTGGGACAAAGGAACAAGAAGCAGAGAGACCACAGCCAAGTGTCCCTGTAGCTGGGGAACAGCAGAGTGTGGATGTGGACAGGAGTATGGCTGTTTCGTTAGAGGCTGCTTCATCCCACAGCTAAGCGCTTTAAGGCTGGCCCTGCATCTGTGGCTCAGATCCAAACCTTTGAGTGCTGAGCTTGGAACTTAAGGAGTATGGCATTTGATGCAGAGAGCAGAGGCAGGCCTTGGACCCAACCCGGGAAAGTAGCTGGAGTCACAAGGACTCTTGGCAAAGACCTTCTGACTGACACTGATAGTCCTGGATCCCAGTTCTTTCAGAGAACTCTCAGCCTGGCAGACTCTCCTGGGGCCAGGAAAGTACCCCTCCATCCACTTACAGGCCAGGCAGTCTCAGGAAACCCACAGGGACAACTGTCACCTGGAGCAAGACACGAGTTGGGCTGAGCAGTGGAGGACCAGTCCTGGAAAAGGACACTCACGGTGCAAATGTCCTGATGTCACATCTAGAATTTCCATCTTCCCACCCAACTTTCCACCAGACTAGGAGAAGGCCGACTTTAAAAAATATATATAAAAAAAATTCATGTGTATGAGTGATTTGCCTGCATGTACGGCTCTGCACCACGTGTGTGCCTGGTGCCCACAGAGGCCAGGAGAGTATCAGATCCCTTGAAACTGAAGTTACAGATGGCTTGAGCTGAGATGTGGGTTCTGGGAACTGAACCTGGGTCCTGTTCAAGAGCAGCCAGTGCTCTTAACCACAGAACCATCTCTCCAGCCCCTATTCTCCCCTTCCCTGTTTTGAGATAGGGGGGCACTGTGTTACTCTGACTGGACTGGAACTCACAGAGATCTGCCTGCTTCTGTCTCCCAAATGCTGGGGCTAAAGATGTGCGCACCACACCCAAAGGAAGCTGGCTTTCCCTTAGGAACAAATGCTTGAGCAGATGGGCTGCACCTGTCTGTCCCTTCCCTATTTCTCAGTCTCCTGCTCCCACTACCTCCTCAGCCCTGATACAGTCTGCCACCAGACACTCCCTCATTCGAAACAGCCTGTTACCATCAGCAAGCCCTTGGAGGTATCAGTGTGGGGAGGACTTATAGGAGGAGCCAGCTTATAGGAGAGACACAGACATTTGAAACACAGTCTTGACCTTCACAGTGCTGNCTCTTTTTATAAGGAGGTTGGGTAGTACTGGTTAAAATTCTGCTAATGAGAAGCATTTAGCAGTGGTGGAAGTGCATGCCTGTAATCCTAGCACCCAGAAGACACAGGCAGGAGGATCAGGAGTTCAAGATCATCTTTGGTCACATAGGGAGTTTGAGGCCAGCATGGACTACATGAGGCCTTATCTCAAAAAGAAACAAACAGGGTGGAGAGAGACAGCTCATAGGTTAAGAGCACTGGCTACTCTTCTGGAGGACCCAGGTTNAAGTCATAGCACCCACATTATGGCTTTTAACTGTTAACTTCAGTTCCAGGGGACCTGACATCCTCTTCTGATTTCTACATGTGATGTACAGACACACATGCAGGCACATAAAGTAATAGGTAAAATGGTTAGAAGGTGAATTTAAAAAACAACAACAAATCAAGCCAAGTGATGGTGGCGCANACCTTTAATCCCAGCACTCGGGAGGCAGAGGCAGGTGGAGCTCTGTGAGTTTGAGGCCAGCCTGGTCTACAGAGTGAGTTCCAGGACAGCCAGGGCTACACAGAGAAAACCTGTCTCGAAAAACAAAATAAAAACAAAAACAACACAAATGAACAATAATAGCAAAAACAACAGAGAAGTCTTTTCTTTTTTTTGGGAGGGGGGGTTCAAGACAGGGTTTCTCTGTGTAGCTTTACGCCTTTCCTGGAACTCACTCGGTAGACCAGGCTGGCCTTGAACTCACAGAGATCCGCCTGCCTCTGCCTCCCAAGTGCTGGGATTAAAGGCGTGCGCCACCACCGCCCGGCAACAGAGAAATCTTTGACACCTGCAAATTTGTGATCTCCTTCCCTGGCCACCCACCACAGCCTCACTTTCTGCTTTGGGTGGGGCTGAAGCCTTGGTCTAGCTAGAGTCACTAGGCCAAGGCTGTGGATGGGTGTTTTGCCTGCATGTATGTCTCTGTACCATATGTGTGCCTGGTGCCCTCACAAGTCAGAAAGGGGTGTCATGTCAGATCCCCTGGAACTGGAGTAACAGATGATTGTGACCACAATGTGGGTGCTGGAAGTCAAACCTGAGTCCTCTAGAAGAGCAGCCAGTGCTCTTAACTGCTGAGCCATCTCTACAGCCCTTGAATTGAGCTTTGAGTAAGGAGCAGTTACCCATTAGCTAACCAGAGGCCTTATGCTATAGCCTAGTCCAGCTTCCCTGGTGAGAAGAACCAACCAGCTCATCTCTCTTGGGATAATGCAGCCCCATCTGAAGCATGATCCTAGTTAGACTTAACAAGTCAAAACCTGGAGTCAGATATTAGGGTGAAAGCTGAAAGATCAGAGAAGCAGAGCAGGAGAAACAGAAACTTCTTACCTCTACCAATGCTTAGGCTGAATGGGGAAGATCCTGTCTCTATAAATCCTCAGACCGAAAGGGCCAAGCTCCTGTCTCCATCTCCCTAGTGCTGGGCTCAAAGGCATGAGATCCCAAGCTCTGTTTCTCTTTTAGACAAGTTCAATCTCCTGTAGCCCACGGTGGCCTTAAACTCCTGATCTTTCTGCTTCTTCCTCCCAAGTGCTGGGATTAAAGGTATGTGCCACCACTGCCTGGCCTCTATGGTTAACTACTGGCTAGCTCTGCCCTCTGATCTACAGGCAAGCTTTATTTGTCAGAACACAAACAAAACATCACACAACACCATCACATGGAGGTGACGTCTTGNGGTAATCAGCCTATTACAAGGAATAGGTGAGGAGATGTCAGTGCATGACAGAACAGGGCATTCCTCTCTAGTCATAGCTGTTGCCACAATACTGTAGGATGGACCTGGATAGCATCCTGGTTCTTTCTCAGGGTTTCTCAACAAAATCACGGTTGACTGAGGTCACTTGACAGGGCTTTTATTTCCTCATGTTCTAAAGACTTAGTCAAGCTTCTCCCTTTTTTAGCTCTGTTTTACAGAGTCAACTGAAGTTCTCCAGGGCAACGGAAGTAGTGACCAGCAGTGCATTCCTCAGAGGGAAGAGGCTGGAAGGAACAAGGACTGTGTTCAGAAGTGCAGCACAGGGAGTGGACTGAGCTGTTGCTGCCCTGTGACTTCTTCAGGGAAGCTCTGGAGGTAGCGGAAACTGGGACTGAGATGTTGAAACTGTGTGACAATCTGGCAGATGAATCTGCAGGTGCTAACTGCCTCTGAGCCTTGATACCCCATGCTGTTTTGTTTTGTTCTGTTGAAACAAGGTATCTCTATGATATATCTCTGGCTGTCCTGAAAACTCACTCTGTAGACCAGACTGGCCTCAAACTCTCAGAGATCTCCCTGGCTCTGTCTCCCAAGTGCTGGGACTAAAGATGTACGCCACCACGCCCAGTCAGACAGCCATGCTTTTTGAAGAAGGCTTTGTAGGATTGAAACCTCAGGTTTGTCTGCCATTGTGGACTCCTTGAACAAAGTGGAATGAATGAAGGCACCAAAAGACAAGAAAGGTCAGAAGTAAACTCTAAGAAAGTTGTTTCAGGGTGGGGAAGATGCCTCAGTGGGTAAAGCGCTTTCTGGGTAAGCATGAGGTGCTGACTTTGGATCCCAGCACCGGTGATAAAGCCAAGCATGTCAGTGCTTGCCTGTAATCCCAGCACTGAGGGGCACAGATCCCAGGTTAGCCATCCAGTTTAGCCAAGTTGGTGAGCTCCAGGTTCAGTAAGAGATCCTGTCTTGAAAAATAATGTGGAGAGTGACAGGGAAAAACACCTGAAGTCAATCTCTGCCTACATGTATATACACACTTGTACACACACCTGCACACACACACATGCACACCCATACATACACACACACACATCTGAACACACATACACACACCTTCACATACAGACACACACCTGCAAATACCTACACATACACACATATACACACCTCCACACACACACCTGCACATACATACACACACATGCACACACACACCTACACACATGTACACACACACCTGCACATGCACACACACACACACGCACACATATGTGCACACACCTGCACACATGCCTGTACACACTGATGCACATATATACACACACATACACAGAATGGAGACAGAGGCAGGTTTTAGCTGAATGTCTCAGAAGGACCAATGCTGACTTCTATGTTTATTTCTTCAACTTTTTGTTCTGCTTATGGGTTTGAGTTTTTGCTTTCTATGTGGTTGTCATGTATGATGTGTGTGGGTGCAGGAACACACATGTCACAGAATGCCCATGGAAGTCAGAGGAAAACTTTTGGAAGCAGGTTCTCTCCTTCCACCATGTGGGTTCCAAGAATCAAACTCAGGTCATCAAGCTTGGTGGCAGGTGCCTGCACCGTTTTGTGTTTGTTTGTTATGTTTTAATTTTCAAGGACTTTTGTCAATAAATGATAAAAGAAACAAGTTATTTTTCTGGCAAAAAAATTTAAGGCAACTAAAAATAACAGCAAATCTTTGTAGTATTTTACCTGTCCTTGTCCTATCCCCTCTTGGGCTTGGTGTTTGGTTGTTTCAGTTTGGATCTTAAATATTTCCAAGGATCACGTGTTGAGTCTTTGTTTTTGTTTTTTGAGACAGGGTCTCACAATGTAGCCCTGGCTACCCTGGAACTTACCCTGCCTCAGCCTCTGGAGTGCTGGGCTTCGAGCCTGTGGTGAAACTGTTGGGAGGTGGGGCCTGATGGGAGGAAGTTAGATTACTGAAGCCATGCCTTCCAAAGGGATCCTGGGACTCCAGCCTGTCTTTTTGCTTTCTTTCTGTCAAACAACAGCATATTTACCTCATTGCAAGCACCTCTGATGTTTTCCTGCCACAGGCCCAAAGGGATGGAGCTAAATGACCCAGGAACTTCTGAGACCATGGGCCAAAATGAACTCTTCCTGTATGAGCTTATACCTCAGGGGTTTTGCTACAGCCACAGAAAATCAGCTCACATAGGGGTGGCTGTGAGGACCCAGGTCACTGGCTCCTAGGAGGGGAAGCACACTTTGTTCTAAAATAATTGTCTTTATGTTTTAATATGTCTAGGAACCCACCCAAGGGACTGAGGCCAAGCACCGGTCTGTGTTTTCCCTAACTCGGAAATCTAAGGAGGGAAAAGCTCTAGTCAAGGGCAGAACTCTAAAGACACAATGGGACAATTAATGCCCCATTCCTGTCTGGTAAAGATTTACAATGAGGCAAACAATAGCTCAAAGTCTGGCAGGAAGAGCTGGAAAGGACTTTTGTGATAAACTAAAAATCTCCCTCAAATATCGAGGAATGTAGAAAGTCATGTGCACGCATGGTGAGGTGCCTGTTCAGAAGTGGCCTGAGAAGACCCTAAACTTTCACCCCAGCAGGTCGTTAGAGTGGGGAGTGAAGGTTAAGGCAGAGATGTAAGCAGCTTGGGCACCACTGAAGACAAACTTCAACACAGAGTGAGAAGTCATGCTGCCTCTCTGGACAAAAGGTTACCGGTGGGAATGGGGACCTTATCTTCCAAAATTTAAAACAGATTTTGAGCCAGACATGGTATGCATGCCTGTAATCCCAGCGCTGGAGGGCAAGAGAATCAATGTGAAGACAGCCTTGGGCTCCATACTAAGACTATCTCAGGCAGACTTGGAGCACACCTTCAATGCCAGCACTCAGGAGGCAGAGGCAGGGGAATCTCTGTGAGTTGGAAGGCAGCCTGGTCTACAGAGTGAGTTCCAAGATTGCCAGGNCTACATAGAGAGACTCTGTCTCAATACAAACAAACCAAAAAAAGAAAACCTCTATCTCAAAAACACAAACAGTAAAATAATAATAATAAAACAGCCAGATGTGCTGGTGCAAACCTATGATCCCAGCACTCCAGAGGTGGTGGCAGGAGGTTCACAAATTCCAGCCCGTCCTGGACTACAATAGCAAGATACTCTTTAAAATAATAATAAAATAAAACAGGGGTTACCCAGAGTAGAGCTGCACCCAGTGCCCACTCTACCACATTCTCATTTCACTTCCCTTCACTGTGGCCCCTTCTCGGCACACAAATNCTACCAGAGGTTTCCTTAGTATACAATATTGATTTTGAAGCTCTATTTTTTTTTTTTTTTTTTTTGGTTTTTTCGAGACAGGGTTTCTCTGTGTAGCTTTGGCTCCTTTCCTGGAACTCGGGTAGCCCAGGCTGGCCTCGAACTCACAGAGATCCGCCTGCCTCTGCCTCCCGAGTGCTGGGATTAAAGGCATGCGCCACCACCGCCCGGCTGAAGCTCTATTTTAATAGTATTTATTTTGCAAAGTTTATTATTCTAAGAGTTCTGTTTGTGAAGAAAAAAAGTTAAAAACAGAGACAGGCAAATCTCTGAGTTTGAGGCCAGCCTGGTCTACAGAGTGAGTCCCAGGACAGCCAAAGCTACACAGAGAAACCCTGTCTCGAAAAACAAAACCAAACCCTCACAGTGCACTAAGTCTGATTTCTGAGGCCCGTGTCTACAAAACCTGTGCTGAAAGTTCTGAACTTCTCCCCTTTTCTCCAGAAGCCTATCTTCAGTGAAAAGGACAGAACCTGTATGTGTAGGGTCCTCTGCCCCAGTGTCCAGCACAGCCTTAGCAGACCGCTGGCACTCCCGAGTACTACTGTACCAATCAGTGAAATATAGGTCTCCCGAATGTTTGAAACCCTACAGCCTGTGGAAGCTTCTATGCACCCAGCCAACACTGCCACTCAATGCTCTCCCCAGTCTGCCCCAGTGCTCCTTACCAAGACTCACAGTGTTCTGTCCTAAGGATGTCTCCTGACTTGGTTTTTTTAAAGTCAAGTATTTATTATTATTGATGAAGCAGTTGAAGTGCCTGCCCTTCCCCACACTTCCGCTAAAGATTTCATGGTTCCCTTCATCCACAAACACTAAGTGCCTTCAGTGTACAGTGGCTGGTGTTGGACAAGCCTTCTGCTTCAATGTGTGGGACAACATTGTGTAGATAAGATGTTTCCATCCTGGGGGAAGTGAGAGGAAACAGTAGCGCGGAAAAAGTAGTCATTTAAACAATCAGACAATACATCCCCTGCAGATAACATTAGGCGAGGTGCTGCTGGCCAAAATCCAGGTACCACCTGCGCTGTCCTTCTTGGGAGAAAGAAAAGGGGAGCCTTGANCCATTCCACGACACGTTCTGAAAGCTGGAATACGAATCCACCAGAAATAGGGTCGGTGGGCAAACACCGAACCGGACCCCAGGTTCCTTCACTTTGCTGTTCAGGACAGGCAGGATGTGGAAAATTAAGATGCCTTCTCCCTATAAAACAGGACCGACGAGGATGGGATTCGAACCCACGCGTGCAAAGCACAATGGATTAGCAGTCCATCGCCTTAACCACTCGGCCACCTCGTCCCACACGTAGCATCCCTTTCCACATTCCCATATCTCTCATCTCATGCGCACCTCAAGCACGCTTCCATCCACGTTCCTAATACCTACCTGGAAAAGTTCAAGGGAAGAAGAAACAGTGACAAAAGAAGTTTTAAATTTCCCCTCNGAGGGCTTCAGCCGGGAACCGCGCCATCAGTGACAGAGCGGCAGCTGAGTTCTGCACGGGTTTCCCTCCCCGCAGTCCCCCGAGCGCACTGAGTTTCAGGAGGTGCTTGGTCAAGGGGTCTGGTCCCGATGCCAAGGGAGAGGTGCGCGTCCAGGGGTCCGCGGCCGCACGACGTGACCGCGGTTATGTACGGCGTTTGCAAAGCGCGCGCCGAACAGCGACCGCTGCAGTAGCTCCTCCTCTCTCACAGAGGGCGAGCTGGCAAGCTCCTAGATCGAGGCGAGCGAACGGAGGGCGGGGCTGAGCGCTGGGCTCGGCTGGCCTCGGCTGGCCTCGGCTGCGCTCGGCAGGCTGCGGTAAATCTGGGCTTGCGGTGGCTGGCAGAGGCTACGGCCCGGTGGTCCCCGCTTCGCGCCGGGAGCCCCGAGAGCCATGCAAATGTCCTACGCCATCCGATGCGCCTTCTACCAGCTGCTGCTGGCCGCTCTCATGTTGGTGGCAATGCTGCAGCTGCTCTACCTGTCGCTGCTCTCGGGACTGCACGGGCAGGAGGAGCAGGAACAGTATTTCGAGTTCTTCCCGCCGTCCCCGCGATCCGTGGACCAGGTAAAGTCTCAACTCCGCACCGCGCTGGCCTCTGGAGGCGTTCTAGATGCCAGCGGCGATTATCGCGTCTACAGGGGTTTACTGAAGACCACCATGGACCCCAACGATGTCATCTTAGCCACGCATGCCAGCGTGGACAACCTGCTTCACCTGTCCGGACTTCTGGAGCGCTGGGAGGGCCCACTGTCCGTGTCAGTGTTCGCGGCCACCAAAGAGGAGGCACAGCTGGCCACGGTGCTGGCCTACGCGCTGAGTAGCCACTGCCCTGAGATGCGTGCCAGAGTTGCCATGCACCTCGTGTGCCCCTCGCGTTATGAGGCCGCTGTGCCCGATCCCCGGGAGCCTGGGGAGTTTGCCCTGCTGCGGTCCTGCCAGGAGGTCTTTGACAAGCTAGCCAGGGTGGCCCAGCCCGGGATTAATTATGCACTGGGCACCAACATCTCCTACCCCAATAACCTGTTACGGAATCTGGCTCGAGAAGAGGCCAACTATGCCCTGGTGATTGATGTGGACATGGTGCCCAGCGAGGGGCTGTGGAGAGGCCTGAGGGAAATGCTGGATCAGAGTAACCACTGGGATGGCATGGCCCTGGTGGTGCCTGCGTTTGAAATCCGCCGAGCCCGCCGGATGCCGATGAACAAGAACGAGCTAGTGCAGCTCTATCAGGTGGGAGAAGTCCGGCCCTTCTATTATGGGCTGTGCACGCCTTGCCATGCACCCACCAACTACTCCCGCTGGGTCAACCTGCCAGAAGAAAGCTTGCTGAGACCTGCCTACGTGGTGCCCTGGCGGGACCCCTGGGAACCATTTTATGTGGCCGGAGGAAAGGTGCCCACCTTTGATGAGCGCTTTCGGCAGTACGGCTTCAATCGAATCAGCCAGGTGCCTAAAAGGGAGAGGGCAGGTGGGACTGGGGCTGGAGGTGTGTCAGGGATGCAGTGGCCATTGATAGAAAGGAGATCATGAAGCAAGAGGAAAGTGGTTGGATGGAGTAGAATTCCAAAGAGGGAGGTGGAGTGAAGCTTTAGGGACGACCATTTGGGCCCTGGGAATGTCATTAAATTATTGTGATTCATTCTCTCTCCCTCTCCTCTCCCTCTCCCTCTCCTCCCTCTCCCTCTCCCTCTCCTCCCTCTCCCTCTCTCTCTCTGTCTCTGTCTCTGTCTCTGTCTCTGTCTCTCCCTCTCTTTCCAGGCCTGTGAGCTGCACGTGGCAGGATTTAATTTTGAGGTGCTGAACGAAGGTTTTCTGGTTCATAAGGGCTTCAAAGAAGCATTGAAGTTCCATCCCCAAAAGGAGGCTGAAAACCAGCGCAATAAGATACTTTACCGCCAGTTCAAACAGGAGTTGAAGGCTAAGTACCCCAACTCTCCCCATCGATGCTGAGTCCTTTCTTCCCCTGGTCTGAGAATTTTCAGCATTTGGCTCCTCAGGCCTGACTGGGGTAAGAAACATCCCTCCACTTTACAGAGGTAACTGTGGTTTTGGAACACTGGACTTGACTATGGGGTGCTGGGATCAAGTCTTAGCTTTACCACTAACTAGCTGTGTGGCCTTGAACAAATCCTGTTACCTCTCTGAGCCTCCATTACCTAGTCTGTAAAAAGGGAGGTGAAAATACCTACCTCACAGAACTGTTGGCTCAGATGAGAGGCTGTATGTGAAAACATCCTGTAAGCTTCGTACAAATGTGAAGTATTATTAATATTATTACAGTGTTACTATTGTTATTATTATATTGTTATTATTAACAATGTTGGGTGGATAGCAGCAGAGCAAAAAGTATGAATGGAATAAATATGAGAATCCTTAATAAAATGAGCCTTTTGGAAAGAAAGATGAAAACATAGAATGTAGTGCTCAGACTGGGGTAGAACTTAAGCTTCCTGGTTCTCTCACGCCTTCGCCCTCCGAGCTCCCTGAAGGAGGGAAGGGTCCGTGGGTCCCGGAGGTTAAAGTCTCAGCTCTGTGCCCTCCAGTAGGTTGGGCTGTGCATTTGCCTTCGTATGACAGTGTGTAAATAAACGAGTGTTCAGACCCACAGATGGCTCTGTTACTCTCCTGAGTTGGAGGGTTGTGGGCAGGAGCATCTTGTGATCCGCGGTGGACCCAAGGGCACAGACCACAAACGCTAGGGCAGGCTNGAGGCCTGGGATACAGTGGGCCGGTTGCTATGGAGACCCGCCCGCGGTATCCCGGCATGCCTGGACACCAGTGGTTCAACTGTAAGCTCCGCAACGGGCGCCTCCTGATGACGCACACGGAAGCGTCGGCACCTCCCGGAGAAAGAGGGACCTGCGCAGCTCTTTCCGGGAGACCAACGGCGGCGGCGTGTGCTACCCGGGTCCGACAGCTCTCAGGGAGTCTCCGACGTGAGGCCGGAGGCCCCAGCCCCTTCGGTGCGTATGGTCACTCCTGGAACTGGGTTCTGCTTCCCGGGTCGGAGCCAAAGCAGAGACTTAACCGGTCCGGCTCGCGCGCTGGCCTTAGAGGAGCCCGCGGTTCCCTGGCCAGCACCGGTGAATCTGAGCGTGGATCGCGGCTGAATGCTCCCGGAGCGCCGCAGAGAAACTGAGTTTGTTCTCTGCGTCTGTAGGGAGGGGTCTGCCTTCCTTGAAGGCTTGCTCTGGAGGTGCTTATACGTCTGTAAAGAGAAATTGCATGTGCACCGCGCTTTTCAGTGTACCTCTTCCACTTCTTACAACCTTCAGCAGTGGTATATCCCCTGTTTGTACCTGGGTTAAGGAGAGACGGTTGTGACTTCATTTAACGAAGTCAGAATCAGAGTCAGCTGGAGGAAGGAGATTAAGACTTGACGCTGCGTCTTAGAAAGTACATACAGTTAACAGTGAAAAGGAATTGCCCGCGCGGGNATCTGAGGCCTGAGAAGGGGAACAATCAGGCTGTTTTGGAGACCTGGGTTTTCAGAGCAGGAGGAAATGCTGNTAAACTCTCCTGCAGGTCCATTACTATAATTAATTGACAGGGTGGCCACCACAGTAAGTAGGGTTACCAAGAAGAGAAGTAAAAGCCAATTCCTGCACTGCAAAGATTTATTTTGTTTGTGTGTAGAAATCTCCAGTCATCAAGTGAGCTGGTATTGCACTGGGTGAATAAGACAGTTGTGCAGCCCCTGCCCTGGTGAGGCTCCCACATTCGCTGGGTGAATAGACACGAAAATGGGAGAATAGGAAATGGAAACTAAGAAAGCTTCCTGGGCAGAGGGGAGTGTGGTCCACCCCACTGGGAAGACTTGCAGAGCAGCAGCTGAAGATGTAGGAATAACATCAGCATGAAAGAGAAGCCCCTACTTGGCAGAGAGAGCATCTGCATCCAGGATGACTTATTNTCTCGGGTGATCTGGCAGCGTCAATCTCTCCTGTCTCCTTCATTCTGAAACTCTATTCTTCCCTGACGTTGTTTTTCAATCTATCTCTGCAGAGGTTTCTCCCCTGCCCCTTCTCACATTTCTGCCTGACTAGTCGCTACACAAAGCCTAAACAACTTGCCTTATGTAGATAACCGAGTTCCTGAAGCCTGGGTCTAATGGGAGCTTCCATGCCCGTGTCACTGGTCCTTTTTCTCATTTCTAGGTCTTTGTATTTGCTCTTCACCGTGCCAGGAATGATCCCTCTCTTGTCTGCCCAGCCCTCACCCAGTCTATCTTCCTCTGGAAGCTGTCACTGCTGCAGCAAGCTCCAGATCCTGTCGAGACACCTCTCCCATAACACCCTAGTTTTGACTCTCCACACCATTATAAAAGTCTGTTTCTTTGCCTTCTATCCCAGGAACTTGTTGTTTCCTTGAGGCCAAAGACTGTGTCTGTCACAGCTGTACTCTAGCATCC
>LZPO01075879.1:57342-73689 GCA_001675575.1 Neotoma lepida
AAGAATCTGAGTTTAGCTGGTTGGTGGTGGTTCATGCCTTTAGTCTCGGCACTCAGAAGGCAGAGGCAGGTGGAGCTCAAGGCCAGCTTGATATGTTATTCAGAGTGAGTTCCAGGACAGCCAAGGCTACACGGAGAAAACCCTGTCTTGAGAAAAAAACGAACAAACAAAAAAGAGTTGGAGTTTAATCTCCAGTATCAGAAAATTTTAAAAATGCCGTTGGTGTTCCTGGAGAGATGGCTCAGCAGTTAAGAGCACTGGCTGGTCTTCCAGTGGACCTAGGTTCAGTTCCCAGCTCCCATATTGCATCTCAGTTACATGTCTGTAACTCCAGTTCTAAGGAAACTATGCCTCCTTCACAGGCCCTGCGCACACACGGTACAAAGATACAGTGCAAAACACTCAGACATATAAAATAAAAATTTCTCAGAGTCCTAGGGTCTGGGAAGCCCAAGGTTGAGGCACCTGTGTCTGGCAAGAGCCTTTTTGCTGGAGCAGTTAATTTTGGAAGGCGAGGAGGAAAGGCCCATATCTTATCAAGAATCCTCTGCTGATTGGGCGTCAGTACACTGAGGGTGGACCTAATCACCTTCCAAAGGTCCCACCTTGGGCTAACCAAATGGTTCAGCAGGTAAAGGCAACTGCCACCAATGTCCAGTGTTGATGGTACTCCTACAGTAAGCTGGTCCTCTGACCTCCATACATGCTCCATGGTGTGCGTGCGTGCGTGTGTTAAATGAATAACAAAAGAAAACCCTGAAGGTCTCATCTCTAACACTGTTACTTTGCAGAGTAAGCTTCCAATATGGGCCAGAAAGGAGGAGCTGAGGATCCGTAGGGAGAAGGACACACTGAGGCCTGAAGAAGCAGGTGATAGGATTTGATCTAGAACACAGGGAAAGACTAGAGAATCTGGGACAGCACTAGCAAGAAAAGCTGAAGACATTGTAGGCAGAGTGATTACATGGACAAAGAAATGAGGTAGGAGTAGAGAACTGGCCATGCAGTGAGGTGAAGGAGATAGACTTACAGTTCAAGTCCTGTCCTGAAGGGTCTTATAGGACCCAGTCAGAAGCTTGGGTCCAGTCCCATCAGCAGTGGGAAACCTTTTCCAGTGAGGCTCATACCCTTGGCCAACATTCCCATGTGCCCCAAGGTTCTGTAAGGGGAGCCAATTCCACCAAGTGTATGCTCAGTGTGGTGACAACAGTCACTTCCCCTTGTTTCACTCGAGGCTTATGTTTGGTCACCTCCCTGTTTGGCTGCTCGGCTGTGGCTGGGGTAAGTGACGGCCCATACTCCCTCTCCCAGAGCCCAGATGCCCATNCAGCCTCCAGGCAAAGACGCAGAAGAGATGGAAGCAGAAGGCGACTCAGCAGCCGAGATGAATGGGGAGGCGGATGAGAGTGAGGAGGAACGGAGCGGCAGCCAGACTGAGTCAGAGGAGGAGAGCTCAGGTGACCTCTGCACTGTGTGTCACATGCATGCACACACACTCACAGCTGCCTGCTCCTGCAGAACCAGCACTAACTGGCCTCTCCCCTCCCTCAGAGATGGATGACGAGGACTATGAGCGGCGTCGCAGTGAGTGTGTCAGTGAGATGCTGGACCTGGAGAAGCAGTTCTCAGAGCTGAAAGAGAAGTGAGCTTGGGAGTCTTAGGGCGAGCCTTTGGGCAACTGGGGTACAGGTGCCCGTAGTGATAGGGCATAAGGGGAACAGGTATTTGGCAGGCATTTGCCTGAGAGGACAGGTGATCGCTGGAGAAGCCAGTGGTACACAGCTGCCTTTGTACCTTCAGGTTGTTCAGGGAACGACTGAGCCAGCTGCGCTTACGACTGGAGGAAGTGGGAGCTGAGAGAGCCCCAGAATATACAGAGCCTCTTGGAGGGCTGCAACAGAGCCTAAAGATCCGCATTCAGGTGGCAGGTCTGTAGCTGCCCTGTTCCCCCAGAACCACAGCTTTCTGTCACCTTCCACTTTTGTCCCTGCCCTGCCTCTCCCTATTCCTGTGGATCTCCCTTTGAGGGGCATTAGGGCCCCAAGCCAGGCAGATCTCCTCTCTCCCTTTGCAGGAATCTACAAGGGCTTCTGTCTGGATGTGATCAGGAATAAATATGAGTGTGAACTCCAGGGAGCCAAACAGCACCTAGAGGTGAGCCGGCAAGTGGGCCTCTGGGAGGGAGACTGATGTCCAGCAGTTCTCTGGCTGAGTGGCTGTCTCCTCCTCCCAGAGTGAGAAGCTGCTGCTGTATGACACCCTCCTTGGGGAGCTGCAGGAGCGGATCCAGAGGCTGGAGGAGGACCGCCAGAGCCTTGACATCAGCTCTGGTGAGGCGAGGGCCCAATCCTGCAGTGCCTCCCCCTTCCTCCCCCACCCCTATCTGGAGCTCAGTTTCCCAGGCTGCATAAGGGGAGTCAAACAGCCCTCTTCTTGGGGTCCGTGTGAGGACTGAAGGAGACTTCAGGAAAGGGTCTAGCTCAGTTTTCCACATATAGCGGTGTCTCAAGCAGAGTGGGTCCCCTGCCTGCTCGCATATAAAATGGGGCGTATCCAACTGACACATGGATGCATATAAAAACCATAGTCNTCTCCATGATGGTGGCATCTGTATTCACATGGGGTCCAGGAATTATCTTCATCCCCTGTTTACTAAGCAAATAGAAAAACTAAGGCTTAACCAAGAAAAGCAGTGTCATCTTCCCAGGCTTGTGACAGTGTACTGTCAACCTGAGTGATCCCAAGAGGCTGCCAGCCTCAAGCCCAAGACTGGGACCCCTGCCCTGGTGCTGATGGGGAAGGGAAGGGAGGCCAGGCTGGTCCATGGTGAAGCCACAGGGATGGTGGGGGTTAGCTGTGGGCCATGTCTTGATCCTGACTGAGTCTCTGGGCACAGAGTGGTGGGATGACAAACTGCATACCAGAGGCAGCTCAAAGACCTGGGACTCACTGCCACCCAGCAAGAGGAAGAAGGCACCTCTCGTTTCTGGTATCCTTCCACTCAAGGTCACCCAAAACTGGACAGGACAGGGCAGGCCCTGGACTCGGGGAAGTGAGAGGAATTGTGTGGGACCGAGTCAAACTAGAATCATTTATGGTCATTTGGTGTCACATGAATGTCCAGCTGTCAGGATTTTCTTCTGCATCCTAGGTCCTCCTGAGCTCAGTGGACCCCTAAGTAACAGAAAACTCAGCTCACTGACTCCTAGTAATTTCCTGAGTAAGGATCAAACTTTGAAGCCTTTTGGCTTTCCCTCAATGTCTTGGTGTAGGCCGCATGCTGTCTCAGGCCTAGTTCAACCCTTCTGGAGCTACTGCTTGTCTTCAAGATGGTGTCATGTCGGATGCCGTCTCCTCTGAAGTCTCATGGTCTATGTCCCCTCACCCCCGTGCATGTGTTCTCTTCTGTATTGAACATCGCAAGGGGACTCACTGTCTTTGACCCTCCTGTGCTGCACAGCATAACACTGAGCTGAGGTCTTCCACATCCACGTTGTCAGTCCTGGGACCACCTCAGGATGGAGGTGGGATGGAGAATTTATTGAACCACTGTGGGTAAAGGTGGATTTCAGATACAAAGCACACTGTGCTATCAGGAGGGAAGAGGCCAGGATCCACCTTTAGGTGAGGAAGGGTCCAGTGAGCCAGTTCCTGACAGAGCCAGGATGGGATGGGCCGTGGCCAGCGGATCTGGAAGAAGGGTGAGAGGGAGGGAGGGAAATGGGTAAGATTTCGTGTACCCACACACACCAAGAACTAGGGTCTATAAGGCAGGAGGTGGAACTTGGATTAAACCCAAGGTCTTGCTGAGTTTAGTGGCACATGCCTTTAATCCCAGCACTCAGGAGGCAGAGGCAGGTGGATCTCTATGAGCTCCAGGCCAGTCCTAAGTGGTGGGTGGGTGCCACTGCCACCTTGGGCCCTCCAGTGGAGCCTTGTTGCATGTCTCTTGTTGTCCTCCTGCTTCCTTGACCCCTGTGCAGGCCCATACATTGTCTACATGCTACAGGAGATTGACATCTTGGAGGACTGGACAGCTATCAAAAAGGTAGGTCTGGTGCTGCCCATTTCCCCATCCTCATTTCCCCATCCTCCTGGGGCACACACACACCTGTGCCAGCTCCAATATCTGAGGGTAACCAGGCAGTTTTAGTTTTCTGCTTGCCTGTCGGCAGTTTTAGTTTTCTGCTTGCCTGTCAGCAATGTCTGCCTCAGCCCTGGTACCCCAAACTCTGGTGCCCCAACTTTGTGGCAGCTGTAGTCCTCCTACCTAAAGACTGACCTGAGGAAAGGATGTGTTCTCGTTAGCGTTAGCCCTTGTTCCAGGCAGGTTTGAGGGAAGGAGAGGGAAGGCTGCTCAACTGGCCCCTGAGAAGGGATACCTCAGAGCTTGGTGTGGATTTTTTTTAAGATTTATTTATTTATGTATTCAGTGTTCTGCCTGCATGTATCCCTGCAGGCCAGAAGAGGGCACCAGATCTCATTACAGATGGTTGTGGTGGCTGGGAATTGAACTCAAGACCTCTGGAAGAGCAGTCAGTGCTCTTAACCTCTGAGCCATCTCTCCAGCCCCAAAAGTTTTTATACTTCATGCAACTTAACTCAGTAGCTTTCACTCTGGGCTGTGGGGGGCAGTGTCAATAAGTTAGAGCTGACTCTGAAGGGCCCTTTCTTCTCTCCACCCAGGCCAGGGCAGCAGTGTCCCCTCAGAAGAGAAAAGCAGACGGTAAGAACCAAAGAGGCGGCCCCTCAGAAGCCGTAGTTTGAGCTCACTTTGAGGGTTTTGTAGGAGTTGGGGAATAGGAACCAGGTTGGGGAACTCTTGGCTGATGAAGCAAGGACCTGTAAAGGTAGAANGGAGGGTCCAGTGGTAGAGTGCTTGCCTAGCATGGGCAAGACCCTGGTCCCACGCTCAACACCACAAAAAGATAAAGAAGGGCTGGAGCCCGAAGCAGGGTGGGTCAGAGAGCGCAGGAAGAAGAAACCCTGTGGGTGAGGAGAGTATGGCACTTCCCTCAGCGCCTTCAGGAAGGTGGTTGTCCTCTTGATCAACTTCCTTTCAGTGATGTTTCCCATGTGCCCCTAGGACCCTGACCCTGTGTTTACACTCAGAGGGTCCTTGGAGCAGCTGGTACCACACGGGACTAACATTTTTCTGCAAAGGCAAGGGGTTGCCTAGTAGCTCTCCAGTGTTACTGCTATCCTCTGACCCTCTGCCAACACTGGCCTGGACTCCTCTGCTCTCCTTGGGATCTGCATAGCTGTGGCCCTGAATCTGACCTGGCCAAGCAAGACTGTTGTCTCCATCCCTGGCCAGCCCACCACCTCCTCCTCCTCAGTGTCCCCCAACAAAGAAGATGGGCTTCATCCAAAGCATCAACCTTCCTGACTTTCAACCCTGCCACCCCAGCCACTAAGCCAGGAGCTAGGCCCCACTGCAGGAGGAACTCTCCAAAAAAAAAAAATTCTGTCAGGGTCTTGCCCATCCTAGCTGCCGTTGGAGATGCAGCTTCCCAGTCTTTCTCAGGGCCATTCCTGGTGTCTGCCTCCAAGATTCCAAAGACTGGAATAAAACTCATCCTGATACTTTGACGTGACCGATATGTGTGTGCTGTTTTACAAGGGAATCAAAGCTTATATGGGGAACACCTGAGACTGGCTCTTCTGAGGTCCCTGTAGTTTGGGACACTGTGACTTAGAAAATAATCTGGGCTCAGAGCTGGAAGCTGCACGTGGCACAGGCAAACAGGTGAAGCACATGGCCTTGGGTGGTGAAGGGGCTGTTACACGTGTGTGGAGGCCAGGTCATGTCTGCACCTGCCCCAGTCACTTGGCAGATTGGCAAGGCAGGCTAGCAGGNCCTGTGTGTGGGAGGCAGCTAGCAGCAGCACCATGTGCTGACGACCTCAGCCACACTCCCCCCTGGTTAGCAGTGAGTGTCAGAACCACCCCCAGAACCTCAGTTAAGCAAAGGGTTTAGTTTCCATGGAGACACAGCATCCTTTCTCCATAGCAACCTAAAATCACAAAACCTAAGTTAGGTTCAGGAATGAGTCATCTGTGACCAGTAGGGGGTGCTCTCCCACAAGACTGACCCCCTCCAAAGGCAGGAGCAGATGAGCAAGTGACCGCAGACTTCTTAAGGTGACCCAGGGGTGAGGCTTGGGCCTATGGGAACTTGGTCTGCCCTGCTTAACTCCTCCCTACCCAGCTGCATAGTGTGAGGAGGCTGTAGGAAGCTCTGTATGGAGGTGGTCCTCCCACAGCTGGGGCCCTAATAGTGACATTAACATGGAGAGGGGACCCTGCCATTCAAGGCTGGGCCCGGAATAGACGAGGTGGACACTGGCCACATGGAATGGACATACAAGAGTTAACTGGCGGGGTGTGACAGGGCGAACCGCCTTCAGGAAGTGTTACTCACCGCCAGGAATGTGCACGCCTGTGCCTTGGGGGTTGGATTCTCTTCCTGAGTCCCAGGAGAAGCTGAAGGAGCTCCTAACCATGGAAGACCCTGGGGAGACAGGAGCACACCCTCTGGGAGCTGCCAACCTGAACTTTGTTCCTGGGCACCAACAGAAAGAAAAGTTAGTGAAGTTGGGAGGGCAGCCGGGCACAGGAGGTGAGGGCAGTGACAGGAGGGTCTGGCAAAGACAGGATAGGTGGGAAGCCCAGAACGGGGAAGCGGTGTTCACCCCAGACCCCTGCTCAGGTCTGGGTGTCTGCCCCTAGGCCATCTCCAGACCCACTGTATGACACACCCGGTGCCAGTGGGGCACAGGCAAGTGGGTCCCAACAACCAGCTCGCACTGTGAGCTTGCGGGAGCGACTGCTGATCACCCGGCCTGTGTGGTTACAGTTGCGGGCCAACGCTGCAGCCGCACTGCACGTGCTGAGGACAGAGCCTCCAGGGGTAAGTCTTTCCCGTCCTCCAGGACTGGGCTGCCAAGAGTGGGAGAGAAAGGGCCTGGACATGGAAGCGCTGACGCTCCTAGTCTTGTTCATTTGCAGACCTTCCTGGTACGGAAATCTAACACTCGCCAGTGCCAGGCTCTGTGTGTGCGGCTGCCAGAAGCCAGCGGCCCTTCTTTTGTCTCCAGCCACTATATCCAAGAGAGCCCTGGTGGTGAGGGGGCTGGCCCGGNGGGAAGGGGCTGGAGACAGGTGGGGGAGGGAGGTCCCCAGAGAACAGCCTCACTCCCAATGTCTCTCAGGCATCTCTTTGGAGGGTTCAGAGCTCATGTTCCAGGACCTGGTCCAGCTTATCTGTGCATACTGCCACACCAGGTGAGTCTGCCTGCCAGGCACCTGGTGACCACAGGGCCTGCTCCCTGGTGCCCCCCACCCCCTGCACCTGAACACCACTCGCTCCTGACTGCTCTTTGTTCTGACCTTAGGGACATTCTTCTCCTCCCGCTCCGACTCCCCAGAGCCATTCATCAGGCAGCCACCCACAAGGAGCTGGAGGCCATCTCCCATCTGGGCATGGGTAAGGGTTCCCTGCAGCCCATTGCACAGATGAACACAAAGAGGCCAAGGGGGGAAGAAAGGGCAACCAGGCATCCTCCTGAACCAGCTCTGAGGCCCCCATTGGTTTCTGATTGCTAGAGTTCTGGAGCTCCTCCCTCAACACCAAGGTTCAGCAGAGGCCTTCTGAAGCCCCACCGATACCCAGGCTAAAGGCTCGTTCCCCTCAAGAGCTGGATCAGGGCACCGGTGCAGCCCTCTGCTTCTTCAACCCCCTCTTCCCAGGGGATCTGGGCCCCACCAAACGAGAGAAATTCAAGAGGAGTTTCAAAGTGCGTGTGTCCACAGAAACCTCCAGCCCCCTGTCTCCACCTGCCGTGCCGCCTCCCCCAGTTCCAGTGCTGCCAGGGACATCTTCCAGCCAAACAGAAAGACTGCCTCCTCGGCAGCTGCTGCAGAGAGAGAGCTCAGTGGGGTACCGTGTACCAGGGAGTGCTTCTGGCCCTAGCCTTCCTCCCCTGCCTTCACTTCAGGAGGTGGACTGCTGCTCCCCCAGTAGCTCAGAGGAGGAAGATTCTCCAGGAAGCCCTACAACCTCTCCGCGCCTGGGCCGCCCAAGGCAGCGGCGGCCTCTGCTTCGGTCCATGAGTTCTGCTTTCTGCTCTCTGCTGGCACCGGAGAGGCAGGTTGGCCGGGCAGCCACAATGCTAATGCAAAACCGATACACAGCTGTGGGTCAGCTAGTGCAGGACCTACTGACCCAGGTTCGGGCTGGTCCTGAGCCCCGGGAGTTGCAGGGCATCCGCCAGGCCCTAAGCCGGGCCCGGACCATGCTGAGTGCAGAGCTGGGCCCTGAGAAGCTGCTACCACCGGAGAGGCTGGGTAAGGCCCCAGCCCCGGCCTCCACAGGTTCAGTCCCTGGCTCTCCATCCTCTCTCATCCACCTCTCTCCTTGCCTTGGTGTCTAACGGACTGCTGCTTGCCCTGCACCCCACCTCCCCTTTCTCACAACTGTTGCAGTGAATCCCATCCCCCACCCCTCTCCCTACCTCCTGCTCTTCCAGGCCCCTTTCTCCTGACTGTGTCTACTCTCCTCTGGCAGAATTGGTCCTGGAGAAATCCCTGCATCGCTCCGTTCTCAAGCCTCTTCGACCTATCCTAGCTGCCCGCTTGCGACGTCGGCTTTCCACAGATGGTTCCCTTGGCNGCCTAGCTGAGGGCTTCCACCTGGCCCGGACCCAGGGGCCTGGAGCCTTGGGGTCCCACCTGTGCCTCTCCTCCCCAGTGGAGACAGAACAGGTGCGCCAGAAACTGCTTCAGCTGCTTGACACCTATTCACCTAGTGCCCAGATGAAGAGGCTCCTGCAGGCCTGCAAGTTGCTCTACACAGCCCTGAAAACCCAGGCGGGTACGACCCTCACCACCTTCCCTGCTTCGGCTCTTTCTGAGTAGAAGCTGAGCCTCTCTCTCAGGGAGAAGGTCCCAGGACCCCAGAACTGCAAACAGGGCAGAAGAGTCCAACCCTCCTGTCTCAGCAGCTCTAGAGAATAGAGTGTCTTTCTTCCCTGTAACCTTCCCTGTGGTTGCTCTGACAGTCCAGTCCTATCTAGGGGTCTAGCAGGTGGAGGGGAGGGGTCACTGTCTAAGACTGGGATTGGACCTTAGCCCTGGGCCTCTGAGGAGACTGGAACGACCTCCTTCCCATGTCTCCACAGGGGAGAATGCTGGCGCGGATGAGTTCTTGCCTCTGCTGAGTCTTGTCTTGGCCCAGTGCGACCTTCCTGACCTCCTATTAGAAGCTGAGTACATGTCAGAGCTGCTGGAGCCTACCCTGCTCACCGGAGAGGGTGAGGGTCCCCTTACTTCCTGTCTGGGTGGAACTGGGACTTCTTAGCTGCTACTAGGTCCTAAGTAAGCAAGGAANCAGGACGCCCTACCCTAGCCTGAGCTGCAGTCTATGTACCCTGTGTCCTAGGTGGCTACTACCTGACCAGCCTCTCAGCCAGCCTGGCCTTGCTGGGTAGCCTGAGCCAGGCCCACGCTCTCCCGCTCAGCCCTGCACAGGAGCTCCAGCGCTCTCTGGCCCTCTGGGAACAGCGCCGCCTGCCGGCCACCCACAGCTTCCAGGTAAAGGGCCCTTCCACATGTCTGCCCCAAACTGGCCGTTGCTCCAAGGGACTCTGACATCACCCTGCATCACCCTACAATAGAAATAGAGGCCCATCTGAGTATCAGAACAACCCTTGTAGGGAATATATTCCGTGGGACAGGCACTGGGCTGTGAGTTCCATGGCAGCCTCCTTGAATCTTCACAGAAACTGAAGTGGGGCCATTGTTTCCCCATGTTACAGATGAGGGGGTAGAAACTGACACGGACAGTGACAGCAACTTCCTAGCCCCTAGTGCCAGCCAAGGCTATACCTTCCTTGTCCCCGAGGTCCAATCTCTGCTCCGATTCGGGCCTTGACTGAGTGTACCACATTCAGCTTCAACCTTCTCAGTCTTGCTATGAATCCGGACTTTGTAGCCAGGCCCCAGTTTTGTCCCAGCTCTATCCCTTTTTTCCTGTGCCTTGGTTTTGTTGTCTCTAAAATGGGCACCTGGCTGCCATGAAAATTAGGTACACTGGAACGTTGCAGGTAGTTCTAGGCAATTAGCCCCTGTTCTAGGAACAGTTAGGGAGAGAACCCTGCACACAATGGACTCCCCTTGGGCATCTTTTCAGGGTTCTGACATTCCCCCTTGGCTGGCCTTGCACCTATACCACTAGCCCAAACACACTTCTCGCTGCCCCAGTGTCCCCTCAGAGCTCACAAGGATTCCGTCAGTTCATTCTGCCGTGGATGTGTACCACNCCACCCTGTCCTTGCACAGCTTCAGCCTGTCCCTTCAGCTTTGGAGGTGACCACCCAGCATGGCTGAGGACTTGTTCTTGTCTTCTGCACAGCACCTCCTCCGAGTAGCCTACCAGGACCCCAGCACAGGATGCACCTCCAAGACTCTGGCTGTGCCCCCAGGGTCTTCAATTGCTGCTCTGAGCCAACTCTGTGCCACCAAGTTCCGAGTGACCCATCCTGATGCATTTGGCCTCTTCCTCTACAAGGACCAGGGCTACCATCGCCTGCCCCCTGAAGCCCTGGCTCATAGGCTTCCTGCAACTGGCTACCTTGTCTACCGCCGGGCAGAGAGACCTGAGACCCAGGGGGCTGCAACAGAGAAGGCAAAGGCAGGCAGTGNGAGGCCAGAGGCAGGAGCAGGGGAGGAGGAGAAAGGGGGGCTGAAGAGTGAGGGGAAGTCTGAGACAACTGTTGACCAAGGAGGTGAGGATCAGGCCAAAGGAGGTCATGTACAGCCAGCGGAGCAAAAGGCAGAGGGAAGCCAGGTTGCAGAAGAGTAGCCAGAAAGCCTAGAGGGTTACCTGGGCCTCCAGGAGCCTCTCAGTCCGCTCTTCCCAGCTGCCAGCTTCCTTCACCACCCACGCCCAGTTCTCTTGCGTCTGCTGCCACCTTTAACTGGTCTTCATGAGTCCACCTGCTAGGGAACAGGGGGCTGGCCACACAGACTAGAGCAAAGTTAAGAGAGTTAGGAGACTCCAAGGCCCTGTGTCCAAGGCCCCTGGCCTCTGTTCCTCCCTAGACCAGAGGGATAAATGTGTGTGGTAAGGGACAAATCCATCTAATAGCCAACTCCAGCATAGGGGAAGGGTGTTCCTGGCTTCTTTTGCCTCTGCTGCTGCCCATGGGCACAGACAGGGTTGCTGGAGCTTCAAGACCCTGAACAGCTCCAATCTCTCCTAGTTCCAGGGGTCAGGAGGTGGCAGGATGACAGCAAAGGTCCTCAGACAAATGGCTATTCTCAGATGCAGCACCCTGGTCTGCAAAGAAGGGATATGAGCACTGTTCTACAGGGCTCCAGAGTGATCCAGGCACCAACCCGGATGGCTGGTGGCTAAGACTGGGCAGGGGAAGGAAGGAAAGGACAGATGTTATCAGGCCTCTCATCTGTGTCTTCTTCCTCAGCCAGTCCAGAGATGGTTATTGCCCTGGAGGTCAGGTCACAAGAGAGAAAGCACCTATGTCCCAGCCTTTTTTCAAGATCAGAAATCTACTGAGGCACCTCAGTATTTCTGGGGAATTGGGCCCTGGGAAGTAATGCCCGCTAACAGGAAGTTTCCAGAACAGAGAGAGGGGCTCCACAAACATTGTCTTTGTACTCTTTTTGGGCCCTTACAAAAACTTGACAATAAGGCATGGCATATAGCTTGTGGACCCCACTACAGGTAATTCCCAAGATGTCCTAGCAAACTACCCTCAAGGCCAGGGCTGCTGGACCCAGAGGGAAGCCGGCTGCAAATCTGAACAGAGGAAAATGCCCACCAATAGCCACAAGAGGGCATACACAGCCTAAGAAACTGCAGAGGGTGACACCCCCCCTCCTCCGGGGGGGGTAGGAGGGCGGGGGATAAAGAATTTAAGAGCCACAGAGTGTCGGCAGTCACTGCCTTATACTCTTACAGCTATTGACAGCCTGGGAAATGCAGAGCAGGGGCCACGCGCAGTCAGAGATTCTTAGGAAAGAATTGTTTCCAGATGAGCGAGGACCACAGCAGGTCTCAGAGGTGCTCTCCAGGGCCTCTGGCACAAGGACGACACCAACTCACATGTCATGCACATAACAACAGGGAGGTTGGAGTTGGGGATCCTGACTTTCAGATCCACATCTAGCCAGTGTAGGACTCCAAACTAGTCACTAGGCCACCGCTGTTTTTCCCCACTTCCATGCCCCTCCCTAGCAGGGAAAGTGTGTATGATAAGGGACAAATCCATCTGTTACCTAACATCTGGCATACAGGGAAGGTGGTCCCAGCTCTTTTCGCCTCTCTCCATCACCCAGAGGCACAGAAAGGGTTACTAGGGCTTCGAGGTCCTGAACAACATGACCCTTTATTCCATGATATGTCCTTCCTCCCCTAATGCTTTATACAGGATGGAGCACTCCGAATGTGCTCAATAAATGGTATCCACTGATGCTTGATAACTAGCAGTAAGGGACTGGGGTGGGGTGGGGTAGGAAGGCTGTTTCTGGGAATGAGACACAGGATGTGTGGTGCTCAGTCCCAGGGGAAGGACCTGGAATGTCTGTAGAGAATGCTCAGAGAACCCCAGGGGCAGGATACGGAGCTCGTCTCATGGGAACCAGGTCTCTGGGACCTCCATAGGCCCTTCCTTTTTGTGTTCAGTCCTAATTCTGGGCTCCTAGAATTCAGTGTAGATCCAGCTATGACTTTACCCACTTCCGGGTCTTGCCTGCTGTCTGAACTTTTTTTAAATCTGGTTACCCACAAATCAAGGCCAAATCANTATGAGCACAGGTTGGGAATCAATGAAAGACATAACCAGGCAGAGTTGATGGTAATACACCAGTCTGAAATTGGTGTCTCCATTTCATAATGACGAACCTGGAGCCTNCTTCAGGAAAGTGGCTTGTAACAGGACAGAAAACTCAACATACAACTTCTAGAGAGAAAGAATCATTGAATCATACTCTCAACAAACAAAGCCAGGCATAGGCACACACATCTGTAATCCCAGAATTTGGGAAGCTGAGACGGATTATCAGTAGTTCAGGGTCATCCTTGGCTACATAGTTGGAAGCCAGCCAGGGTACATAGCAAGATTCCATCTGAAAAAAAAAAAAAAAAAAAGGTGTGTGGATTTTTGTGGTACCAAGTTCTGTGATCTAGGGGGTAACCATAGGCCACTGCATTCCAGGGAAATCTGTACCATTCCTGCCATCTTCCATGTCCTAGAAGTCAAGGCTCTGAGATGTGCTTGTGCCTCATCCAGTGTCCACTGCTGCAGTGCAAGACGGGGACACGGGCTGGAATGTCTTGAAAGCAGGCATGTCATTTCCTTGCTTGGCAACATTGCATTTGTCATTTTAAAGTCACCCCAGTTGTACGTGTGAGTTTGTTTATTATCTGTCTTCCCCACTTACCACGCCAGAGCCATACTGGCCTTCTTCCCAGCATGCCTTCAAGGACCTAGAACAATGCCTGGGCCGGGACTGGCACTTGTGAAAATATATGTGGAATGATGCAGAGTGGTGGATCTGGGAAGGACTTCATCAAAACCCGTCCTCTCTGTTCTGGGGTGGTACACTCTCTACCACTTCTCCCAAGAGATGAACACACCTCTTTTCAGCCCCACACCAGTGCTCTTCTCCCTAGGTGCTACCCCAAGGGATGACTAGCCTCCTGTGTTGGAGCCCACCTAGGTTTCCTAGAGGCTTTACCCAGCAGGACTGCATAAGAGGATGATTGGGCCACGGGCCTGGGTACCAGGTGTTTGGAAGGGTCCACACTTGGCCGTGTCTAGCAAGGGGGACGGTCCTTTGCCCCTCCCCTCGGCAGTGTTATAAAAAGCCCTTTGGAATAAAGTTCTGGATGGTGGACAAGGATGGGGGCCTACCTGAGGCTATCCTGTGTTTCTGTTTCTCTCCCCTCTTTATTTCTACCTAAGTCTCTTGTCCCTGGGGCAAATAAATGTAGGAGCTGGTCTCCCACACTCCTGGTGGTAGATGACCATCAGGCAGCACTTGAAAGGGGTCAGGAGAGTGAGGAAAGGGGCTGCCTGGTTCAGATTCTAGGGCCCGGCCGGGCCAGAGACCAGGGCTTATGGGATGGTCTGAGGGGTGGAGTGAACAGCAGACATTGAGACTCACTCTGATCCACCCTCCNTAACATCCTACTGTGGCCTTGTGACCAGTGTTCACACCCACAGTTTAGAGCATAGTGACTCTCTGACCCACATTCCAGTGCAAANTGATACTGCTATCGTGGTGGGTACTACAGTGCCAGGCACCCCCAAGGGTAACAGGCACACTTGGATACCACTATGATATACATGGGGATTGTGGACACAGGCCTGTAGTAACAGACTTCCTGACACAGGCCTACCTATGNAAAAGTGCAACAACACCCACGTCACCACTCAGTACAGCTACATCCATGCTCTGGAGACACTACAGCTTCTACCTCCTACTCCATCTAAGCCCTGGAAATGAACACCCCCACTCCCACCCCCCCACACACACACACCACACACGATTTTATACTTTGGAGCATGAAACAGGAGGTCCAACCCCAATCTCCTAATATATTGCCTACCCCTGCCTCACTCCCCCACCCAGCCCCTTGTGGGCCCCCTGAGGAGACTGAATTGCTGAGAAGACCCCTGCAAGGGTGTGGTGACCTCACGGGCTAGGCAAGAGCTGAGGCAGGCGGGCTGGGCGGGGCAGCCTGAGCTCATCAGATTCCAGCCTGATTCACAGGAGAAGCTGAAGGATGGAGGATGGGGACCGGCGCTGGCCCAGGAGCTGGGGCTCTGGGGGCCTGAGTGGGCTTTGGATCCAAGTGTCCTGGTGGTGGCCCTTCCTGAAGGGTGCCCCCTGGGTGAGACTTATGCCCCTTAACTGAGTTGTAGGATGAGACAATCAGCCCCGCCCTCCAGCCTGGGACTCCCCCACCCCACCCCAAACCTTCCCTGGCCTTAGCAGCTGGATATCTTTAGCTGGGGAGGTGACCTTCCCAGTCCATCTTGGATCCTCCAGGCTCAGGCTGGCAGTCTGCTGGTAGACTCTAAAGGTTGGAAAAGCCAGACTTGTCTGGTCCCTTTGCATGGGGCTGCCAGGGTTACAGACCCGTGCTGCCCTGCCAGGCAGTCTCTGCCAGGAAGGGAGAAGGCATGAACTGTCCCAGTGCCTGGGATGTTTTCTTCCTTAGATTGAGCCCTTTGCTCCTGCCATCCCCATGACTCCTTGTGTCCCCAACTGAAGGATGCTTACAGGAGGTGGAGGGACCAAGCTGCCCAGACCCAGCTGCAGAGTGACAGAAAAAAAGGATGGGGGCAGGGTGAGGGTACAGGAAGTGCCTTTCTTGGAACTCTGCACCAAAATAACCCATTCCATCCCTACTCTGGGTCTGGTGTCCCACGGGGGAGGTGTGTGTCACCAAGGAGACCCTCACTGGGGAGGAGCGTGAACTGACCTCAGTCTGGCTTTTGCTTGCCGGCCCCATCCACCCCCACCGCAGCCTGGGCTCCACTTTGAAGTCCCAACGTAAATATCATGTCTGCTCGGGTTCTCCTTCCTGGCCTGGTCACAGACCCCAGACCTGGCTTCCACCCCAGCCAGCCCCCGGGATACAGTGCAAGAAGGGGAGGGGGAGGCTAGACCACCCAGGGTTGGTGGCAAGATAGAGACACTGTTAAATAGATGGGGAGAGACGGGAGATGTAGAACAGAGACATCGAGGGAAGCCGAAAGCAAAGAGGCGGACCCCAGACCAACAAGGGGACAATTCTTAGGACAGGAGACCCCCGAAGGCCAACAGGAGAAATGGAGACCCCAGACACAGAGGAAAAAGAGAGAAATTAAGCAGGAGAGATAGTGGCAGGGATCCTGGGGGATGGTGAGAGGGCCAGGAAGAAGAGGAGCTGGACAAAGAAGGGAAAATAAAGAGCCTCTGGAGCTCCAGAGGAGGGGTATGGCGGAGATCAGAGAGACCTGGACTTGAGTAGCTGGGGAAGGATGTGGCACAGACAGTGGGACCAATCACCTTGTTTACCCAGGCCTGGGCAATGTGTGGTGGGGGTGAGATCCTAGGAGTTGAGACTGAACTTAGAAAAGTCCTAAACGAGCCAGGCAGTGTTGGCGCACACCTTTAATCCTAGCACTCAGGAGACAGAGGCAGGTGGATCTCTGTGAGTTCGAAGCCAGCCTGGTCTACAGAGGGAGTTCCAGGAGAGACTCCAAAGCTACACAGAGAAACCCTGTCTCGAGAAACCAAGAAAGGAAGGAAGGGAGGGAGGGAGGGAGGGGG
>LZPO01075879.1:80141-135466 GCA_001675575.1 Neotoma lepida
GAGGTAGGATCTCTGAGTTCAAGGGCAGCCTGGTCTACAGAGCAAGTTCCAGGACAGCCAGGGCTACACAGAGAAACCCTGTCTCAAAAACCAAAAAACAAAACAAAAAAATTAATAATGATGAAAAAATAGCAATAGTAAATAAAAAGTTAAAAAAAAAAAGTAAATAGAAATTGTAGGGGTTAATCCTTCACACAGATTCCCAGGGGCCATCCTGGGTGCCTGGCCCAGTGCACAAACNTCCAGAGGCTTCCAGGAAGGGCAGGAAGAGGACCCTGGCCAGGCTATGCAGCAGGTCCTGGGAGTAGGGAGGACAATGTGATGCCTGTGTCACACACACATGTCTATCCCATTGTGTACCCCATGCCCATACATGGCCTTGCACAGGTCCCCGCATAAGCAACCCTGCTCACCCTGTGTATAGCCCAGCCTCCACTCAGCCCAGAATCCTGCACCCTGCCCTCCTGCAGCAGGAGCCCAGCGAGGCATTTCCTGTTTGGGGGCTGCCTCCTCCCCCTCTAAGTCCAGGTTCCCAGGGCCCCTGACTGAGCCAGGGTAAGGGGAGGGCAGCCCTTGGTCTCCTCCTCACTTCCTAACCCCTAATGCTGGTCCTGCTGGAGCCAGAAAACCTGGGAGTGAAATAGGCTGAGCAAAGGGGCTCATCAAATACACGTCTGGTTGAGGTTTCCACATGGGGGTTATCAAGTTGATTCTCATGTAGGGCCTGGCAGGCGTGGGAGGAGCTTCATAGNTTAGACCGTTCAGCATGCCACATCATCCTTGCCTGTCCACCTAAGGGCATAGCATGTCAGGAGGACTGTATGTGTGAGGCTGGGGCTTGGCCGCCGAGATAGATAGGGGTGTTAGAGAGGATGCTCTTGCCGGGAGTTGGAAGAGGAGTCTGCACACATACGTGTGATGGGAAAGGGCTGGNCCAAGCATGTCGTTGAGCTGAGAGTGCAGCCACATACTGATACTGGTGAATCCAGATTCGGGCCTCCATGAGTCTCTCAGGAAGACAACTTCACCCCAGCTGCCTTAGCTGCAGACCCTGCTGAAGTTTCAGAGGGGTGACCTCAGGCAGGCAGTTCCCCGTTTTCCTGACTCTCAGCTCTGTAAGGCCTGAGGTAGCCCATTAGTTAACCGCACCTCCTCCCCTCCTCTGCCCTTCGCCTCTCACCCCAGAACCCCCCACCCCACTGCTTCCTGCTCCAGCAGCCCCCGGGGAGCTAGCAGGGGAGCTGGCAGCGGCCCCAGCCCACTCCTTACAAGGCGTAAGTCCGCAGGGCCCGCCCCCGGCCCTCCCGCCGGAGGCCTTGATCCCTCCCTCTGTCAAGAGCAGCGGCGGACCGGAGCTTGGCCAGTCGGGGGGCGTCGCGATGCTGCTGCGCCTGCTGCTGGCCTGGGCGGCCGCTGTGCCCACACTGGGCCAGGCCCCCTGGACACTGGAGCCCCGAGCCGTCTGCGGCCCGGGCAGTTGCTACGCACTCTTCCCCCGGCGCCGCACCTTCCTGGAAGCTTGGCGGGCGTGTCGGGAGTTGGGGGGTAACCTGGCCACGCCGCGGACCCCGGAGGAGGCCAGGCGTGTGGACAGCCTGGTGGGCGTCGGACCNGCCAGCGGGCTGTTGTGGATTGGGCTGCAGCGGCAGGCTCGACAATGTCAGCCTCAGCGCCCACTGCGGGGCTTCCTATGGACCACGGGAGACCAAGACACCGCCTTCACCAACTGGGCCCAGCCTGCTACGGAAGGACCTTGCCCGGCCCAGCGCTGTGCCGCCCTTGAGGCCAGTGGAGAGCATCGCTGGCTCGAAGGCTCGTGTACACTGGCTGTCGATGGCTACGTCTGCCAGTTTGGTTTTGAGGGTGCCTGCCCTGCCTTGCCGGTTGAGGTGGGCCAAGCCGGCCCAACTGTCTACACCACACCCTTCAACCTGGTTTCCAGTGAGTTCGAGTGGCTGCCCTTTGGCTCCGTGGCAGCCGTGCAGTGCCAGGCTGGCAGGGGAGTCTCATTGCTGTGCGTGAAACAACCTTCAGGTGACGTTGGCTGGTCCCAGGCTGGCCCACTGTGCCCAGGGACTGGCTGTGGTCCTGACAATGGGGGCTGCGAACACGAGTGTGTGGAAGAGGTGGATGGTGGTGTGTCCTGCCGCTGCAGTGAAGGCTTCCGTCTAGCTGCAGATGGGCACAGTTGTGAAGATCCCTGTGCCCAGGCCCCCTGTGAGCAGCAGTGTGAGCCTGGTGGACCACAAGGCTACAGCTGCCACTGTCGCCTGGGCTTCCGGCCAGCTGAGGATGAGCCACACCGCTGCGTGGACACGGATGAGTGCCAGATTGCTGGAGTATGCCAGCAGATGTGTGTCAACTATGTTGGTGGCTTTGAGTGCTATTGCAGTGAAGGTCATGAGCTTGAGGCTGATGGCATCAGTTGTAGCCCTGCAGGAGCCATGGGTGCCCAGGCTTCCCAGGATCTTAGAGATGAGTTGCTGGATGATGAAGAAGAAGGCGAGGATGAAGAGGAGGCCTGGGAGGTCTTTGATGGCACCTGGACAGAGGAGCAGAGTGTCCTATGGATGGCGCCTACACAACCGCCTGACTTTGGCCTGGCCTATAGGCCTAATTTCCCACGGGATGGAGAGCCTCAGAGATTACACCTGGAGCCTACCTGGCCACCCCCACTCAGTGCCCCCAGGGGCCCCTACCACTCCTCAGTGGTCTCTGCCACACGGCCCATGGTGATATCTGCCATGAAACCCACACTACCTTCTGCCCACAAGACCTTTGTTATTCCAGCCACACACCCACCCCTGAGCCCTGTCCATCCACCTGCCATGGCCCCTGCCACACCTCCAGCTGTGTTCCCTGATCACCAAATCCCCCAAATCAAGGCCAGTTATCCAGACCTGCCTTTTGGCTACAAGCCTGGAATTATCTCAGCTACTCACCCAGCACGGCCTCCTGCTTATCAGCCCCCCACTATCTCAACCAAGTACCCACAAATATCCCCTCCCCACCAGTCCCCTATGTCTCCAGACACCCACACTATCACTTATTTGCCTCCAATTCCACCTAACCTTGACCCTGGGGATCCCACTTCCAAAGCCCATCAACACCCCCTGGCCCCAGATGTTCCAGGCATCAGAACCCAGGCTCCCCAGCTTTCTGTCTCAGCTGCCCAGCCCTCTCTGCCCAGCAGCCCCAGGTCCTCTGCCCATGAAGCCCCTGTGCCTGCTGCCACCCATCCTCCACCCCTCCCCTCTCAGAGCCCCATTAACAAGACCTCAACTCTCAGCCCTTCACGCCCCTATTCCAGAGCCCCTCTAGTCCCAAGGGAAGGAGTTCCNCTCCCCTCCCCTCTCAGAGCCCCATTAACAAGACCTCAACTCTCAGCCCTTCACGCCCCTATTCCAGAGCCCCTCTAGTCCCAAGGGAAGGAGTTCCCAGTCCCAAATTGGTGCCATGGCTGCCCTCAGTGCCCCCGACAGCAGCTCCAACAGCTCTGGCTGAGGCGGGTCTTGCAGACCAAAGCCAGAGAGATGACCGGTGGCTGCTGGTGGCACTCCTGGTACCAACATGTGTCTTCTTGGTGGTCCTGCTTGCACTGGGCATCGTGTACTGCACCCGCTGTGGGCCCCATGCTCCCAACAAGCGCATCACTGACTGCTATCGCTGGGTCACACAAGCTGGGAACAAGAGCCCAACAGAACCCATGCCCCCCAGAGGCAGCCTTACAGGGGTACAGACCTGCAGAACCAGTGTGTGATGGGGTACAGATACCCCTTGTGGGGTAGGACGGGACTTGCTTTGGACACATGGATGAGACCACACCAGGGACTTATGGGGGCTACCCAGCTGGACAGAAGGGGTTCTGCTCCTTGGGCCCAGCATTCATGGCAAAGGACACACCAAGGCCTCCTCCAGGACCTCAAGGGGTGGGTGCTGGGATCATCTCCAATAAATGAGGTGCCAACCTCACCCAAAGCTCCTGACCCTCACTGATGCCTGAGGGAAGGGTCTGGGAGGACTTGTGGGAGGGGAAATAGAGCTTCCCTTCCATTTATCTAGGTAAGGTAAGAATTCTTTAAGAGGGGGTATGCTTCAGAATTTTCAGTGAAACGAGCTGAGAGAGGGCTGAGCCTTGCCCACTGTCACACAGCAAGCGCAAAATACTGGAGGTTTGGCAGGGAAGAAAGTCCNTATCNGTTCCTCTTTTTATTAAAATGCAAAGAAAATCAGGGGAGGTCTTGAGATAAGGGTCTCTGGTGAACTGGAGTCCAACTGGGGTTTGGGAGTCACAGGTGGGATGGGGTTGGAGATTCAGGGGAGAGAGGAGTCTCTAGTGCTCGGCATTTCTGAACTTTCTTCTGAACATTCTTTCCATCATCATAGGCTGCCCAGATGTCTGGGTGGGGGGAATCAGGGTCACTCAAGGATGCTACCACCCTACGGTTGTAGGTACTCCTCCTTCATAGGCGGTAGTNGGGGAGGAGGTAGGAATAGGTGCCCCTCTCCATCCCAGGAGGCTGGGATGGAGAAAGCCCAGTTCTAGCTCCCTGGGCCCACTTAGAAACTAGACCTTCCCATTAGAGGCCACACTTTGCTCTCCAACCTCTTGGGTGAAAGTGGTGCTGCAAGGAGAGAACCCAGAAGACTCTAGCTTGAGCGAAGGCCCAGGATATTCAGGGCTAGTGTCCTAAGAACCGAGGAACTGGCTGGTCAAAGATCACCGAGTGTGGGATAACCTCCCCCTCATCCTCGGCTGATTGTCCTTTGGGGGAAGGGATGGGACCTGGGAGAGGGAGGCGCCGGTTCCACCACCTCTATAATTTTTCAGCTCAGCCCTCTCGGGGCCTCTAATTAGGGCTGGGCAAAGCCGCACCCCCACCCCAGGCAGGTGAGGAGGGGTGGCCCAGCGCCCATTCTTTACCGGAAACCCCTATGCCACATTCTCTCCCAAGGATTGTACCTCAGGAGACCAGGAAAGCTAGCGGGTGCGGAGCTGGGAACCAACTGGGAGTGGGGGTTAGCAGAGGGGGCGGAGGGAACGCATCGCCCGGGTAGCCACTCTCACGTTCCCCTAACTCAAACCAGACGCCCCTGCCAGATCTTTCCCAGCTTTAACCTCGAAGACGCAGTCGAGGGGGCGGGAGTGGTAGTGGTTGATGGATGAAATGGAGGGAGGTCGCCTGGTTTTCCAGAAAGCCTGGGTCTGAGGGGATGCAGGTATCACTTATGAAATGACACCGTCTNCTGGGACAGAGGCCTGAAGCTCCTTCCCGTGACCCCTAGCAGAGGGTCGACAGCACCCTGAGGGAAAGAAAGAGTTAAATGCGCTGCAGTCCGCGGGAGGATGGGTGTAGGGAAGGGGGCCCAGAGCCGGCTCTTTGTCATCTGGTAATGAGCACCAGATGCGGAGCTGCGTGCGGGCCTAAACAGACGGCCTCCCAGGGCAGAGCCCCCGCCTGCGCCCAGACCCAGGCTCCGCCTAGGCCGAAAGCTGAGTCTCAGGCTCCGCCCATTAACTCCCAGGCTGCGCTTCACCTCACCCGGGTGGAGGATGCTTTGGTTATCAGCCCCGCCCCTCCGATCTACGAGCCACACCCCTTGGAGGGGAAGAAAACTCTCCAGAGGCCCCGCCCGCCAAAGCCATAGCCTCGCCCCTTGCCAGCTCAAAGATGCCTTCGGAACTGTTGCCGGCCCCTCTGCCCTATCTGCTCCGCCAGGGCCCCGCCCAAAAGCAACAAGCCGTGTGCCCACATCTGGGCAGAAGCGGAAACAAGAGGAGTTTATAAATCCTGTCTTCCCCGAGGTATGAACTCCGCCCAGAATTTGCACATTCTCACGCAGTTATGTGCTTCGTCCCTTCCCAAAGTCTGGGACCCTCCAGAAAATCCCGCTGAAATACAAACTCTGTTCGTAAGAGACGCAAGCAAACTCCGCCCTCCAGGGAACGGAGTTACCCTCGAACTCTTGACTCCGCCCCCTCACTGAGCTCACGCCAGCGGAAGAACTACCTCCAGGTAACAGAACCTCTCCTCTGCCCAGCCCTACGAAGATGCTCACAAGCCACGCCTCTTAATAATGCCTTTAAATCGGGTCCACCCAAGGAAGCCCTTTAAAGGCCGCAAGATGGCTCAACGGATCTTTAAAGACTCCTGCTGTCAGTCCTGACGGCCTGTGTTCCATCCCTGGGACCCACATGGTGGAAGAAAAGAACAGACTCCCTCAAGTTATCCTGTGACCTCCACGGGCCCACTATCCCACACACAAAATAAAAAAATTGAAGAAGCATATGCCCTCTCGCCAGCCAGGCGGTGGCGGCACACGCCTTTAAGCCCAGCTCTCCAGAGGTAGAGGCAGACGAATAACTATGAGTTAGAGGCCAGCCTGATCTAAAAAGCGAGTTCCAGGACACCCAGGGCTATTACATAGAGAAACTCTGCCTCGAAAACAAACAAACAAACAAACAAACAAATAAACAAATAAATGGAGAAGTAATAATAATAATAATAATAAAAAGCCCTTTCTCCAGACTCCCCAGAAGTACTGCCCACTCAGGGGAAGAAACCCTACCTGTCCCCTCATGCTCCACCTCCCGCTTTGGATAGCCCCTCCCATATCTAGACCCCGCCTCCCTGGATGCAAAATAAACTCCTCATACACACACGCACGCGCGCGCGCGCGCGCACACACACACACACACACACACACACACACACACACACACACACACACACACACACACACACACACACACACACACACACACACTCTATTCACAGTGTTCCTGATCCCATCCCTGGAGCCCTTTCTCCTTTTACATACCGTTAAGAGTCGGGCAGTGTCAATGAATGGCCATTTAGCGCCACCTGGCTTTGGCACCACGGACTTGCAAGCCCCTGGGAGGTTCTCCTAAAAAGCATACTAATTGTTCAATAATTACTCGATTTGTTTGTGCTACTTAAATATCTGCCGATTCCCCTGCCCCACAAGACAAATAGTCTTATGTTTGGGATTCTGTACCCAAGGGTGGCTTCACTTTAGTAGTCCAGCCACCCTATCAAGTGGCCCTGAAAAATCTTTAAATTTGGCTGGTGGGACTCTAATTGCCCCTCCACATAATCCTGTAATCAGAGGTGAAAGCACACCTTCTCACCTGGGAGCCCAGAAACTGGGCTCTGATGGCTCCAGCAAGTGCTCTGAAGTATGGGTATTTACTGTCTCTAGGGTGTGGTTTGCTCTGAAGCCCTGTTTGGAAGCCAGAGGAGGTAGTTTTTAGGAAAGTGTTGCCATCAGTCAGAATCTCAGGACAGACTTCTCTCAGCCTAAACACAACCTAAAAATACTCACCACCCACTCCTTCAGGAGAGCGTGCTTTAGAGGACAGAAGTCCGCAGAGTTCCATACACAGGTTTCAAGTATCACTAGGGCTGACTGCAAGTTGGGAAAGCAGTCACCCTTTCCCAACATGCTTTAGTTAGTGGTGAAGTCCAAGTGCTCACTAATCCCACAGGCCCCCTGGGATAACTTCATGCCCGGAGACTGCAAGTCTTTCCAGGTAAGGCTCCAACTGCAGTGCCTGACCTGGAATAGCAGGGAGTTTTCTGCCCAGGCCTAGTCCAAGACACACTGGATTCAACTGAACACTAGAGGACATCCATAATTTAGATGCCATCTTTTTCTTTTTTCTTTTCTTTTTCAAGACAGGGTTTCTCTGTATAGCCCTGGTTGTCCTGGAACTCTCTTTGTAGACCAGGCTGGCCTCAAACTCAGAGATCTGCCTGCCTCTGCCTCCTGAGCACTGGGATTAAAGGCGTGTGCNACCACCTCCAGGCTTTAGACGCCATTCTTATTACCACCTAACAGATATGAAAGCTGAAGGCATTGTTTGAGTTAGGGACCAAAGTAGAAATAGAAGGCAGATCCAAGATCCTGTGATCTTTAAAAGATTTTTTTTACATCTATCTATCTATCTATCTATCTATTTATCTATCTATCTATCTATCTATCTATCTATCTATCTATCTATTTGTTGTGTATGTAGGGTGTGATAATATTAAAAAATGCGGAGGTCAGAAGGACAACTTGTGAGAGTAAATTCAGGTCATCAATCAGGTTTGGTGGCAAGTGCCTCTCTTGAGCCATCTTGCTGGCCCAGAGCCCCACAGCTGAGTCTGGTCAGATCAGACGGCCGTCTCTAAATTAGAAAAATACCTTCCTCCTAGAGATTGGCTTTAACTTTTTTTTAGGTTTCTGAGAGGTGTTTGTGTTTGTGTGTGTTCAGGTATGATGGTTTATCTTGACCATAAACTTGATGGGACTTAGAATCGCTCTGGAAGCAATCCTTTGGGTGTATCTCAGAGGGATTTCCTAGATTAGGTTACTGAAGTGGGAAGACCAACCCTGGTTATGGTGGCACCATTCCGTGGACTGGGGTCCCTTTCACCAAAGGGAGCTAAGGGCAGCAGTCCTCTCTCCTCTTTCTCCACTGCCCCCAGTCTTGCGACTATGCCTTCCCTGCCATGATGGACTGTACCTTGAAACTGTAAGCCAGAATCAACCCTTCCTTCCTTCGGCTGCTTTGTCAGGATATTTTGTCACAGCAACAAGACAGATAACTACTAACACAGCAGGTACACATGTGTGTGCAGGTGCATGTGTGGAGGTCAGAGGTCAATGTTGGGTGGGTGTTGACAATATAGGTGTCCTTCCTTGGGGACTGTCCACCTTACCTTTGGAGACAGGGTCTCTCACTGGGTCCTGAGGCTGGTCCAAGGAGCCTTAGAGATCCTCCAAGACTTTTCTTCCCCAGCACTAGCAGCAGAAGCAAGCACCATCTGGCTTTTGACATGGGTACTGGGGATTGAACTCAGGTCCTCATGCTTTCCAGGTAAGCCCTTTACCAAGTATCTCCCCAGCTCCAGAAGCTTTAGGGACAAGATTGCATGTGGAAGACTCTCGGGCTGATGATACTAGGATTGACTTCCTCTCTCAGTAAGAGTTAATCATCTGTGGCCCAGGTTGGGGAAATGCTGGGAAAAAAGCATTTTCTATGAACATGGGGTCCAGACAGTGTGTCCAAACATGCTGTGGTGTGAGGGCCCTGCAGTTCATGCTTAGCAGAGGTTTCCAAGAAATCAGAGATTTTCACAAGACTGTCAATTAGCACTAGGAGCCAGCTCTCTACATCTTACGGGTTGGGGTAGGTTCCAGCTTTGCTACTTAATGGCTGGGGGACCCCTGGCAAGTTTTCTCTCTCTCTGTTTTTTGTTTGTTTGTTTGTTTATTATATATACAGTGTTCTACCTGCATGTTTGCCTGCACACCAGAAGAGGGCACCAGATCTCATTTTAGATGGCTGTGAGCCACCATGTGGTTGCTGGGAATTGAACTCAGAACCTCTGGAAGGGCAGCCAGTGCTCTTAACCTCTGAGCCACCTCTCCAGCCCCAGGCAAGTTTTCTAATTGCTTTGAGTTTGCCTGGTCACTCACCTCTTCGGTTTTTCTTATAACCCTGCAATGCATCAGACTCCACTAGGGATCAGGACACCAAAAGTGGCCCGAGAAGAGAGCAGCAAGAATCCATAAAGTCAGACCACTTTGGGGCACTGCCGGGGTGTCCTAGTCAGGGCTTCAGTTGCTGGGATAAAAATGCCTTGACCAAAAGATGCTGAAGAGGAATGGGTTTATGTCAGCTTACAACTCTTAGGTCACACTCCGTCACTAAAGGAGGTCTGGGCAGGAACTCGAGCATGGCAGGAACCTAGAGGTGGGAACTAAAGTGGAGGCCGTAGAGGAGTGCTGCTTACTGGCTTGCTCCCCATGGTTTTCTCAGCACTCAGGACCACCAGCCAGGGGTGGCACTGCCCACAGTGAGCCGGGCCCTTCCACATCAATCGTTAAGCAAGAAAATGCACTATAGACATCTGGTGGTGGCATTTTCTCAATTGAGATTTCCAAAATGATGCTAGCTTATGATGACATAAAACTAGCCAGCACAGCANACAATAGAAAATGTGGCCTGACTATAAGTAGTGGTGGGAATGGAAAGGTACAGAACTGAGAGAAGTGGTCATGTAGATTTGAGCCCGACTCAGTGATGGGCTGAATGTGATGGAGAGGAAGAGGCTGATGAAGACTTCTGAGGTTTTTNTTTATTTTTTATTTTTTATTTTTAGAGACAGGGTTTCTCTGTGAGTACTGGAATTTGGTCTGTAGACCAGGCCTCAAATTCAGAGATCTGCCTGTTTCTGGATTAAAGGCATGNGCCATCACCACCCAACATTTTTTAAAGATTTTTAATTTTTATTTATGTGTACATGTATGTCTCTGTGTAGGTTGGTTCACATGAATGTAGTATGACTGGAGGCCAAAAGAGGGGGTCATATCCCCAGAAATTGGAGTTAGAGGTGGTTATGAGCTACTCACTGGCCATGAGTGCTTAGAGTCAAACTTGCTGAGTGCTCTTAACCACTGAACCACCATTCCCCCTGGGTGGTGTCATTTATTGAGGTGGGGACATAGGGAGCCATTCTGGGGAGGTATGGCCAGTGCTGTGGTTTCTCTATCACATGCCAAATTTTGATGTACAGTGTATCAGTGCTGAGAGGTGCTGGGGGGGGGGTATGTGAGTCATGTGGGCTGACTGAGACAATCTGTTTGCCAAAGGTGAGTTTCAGGCATTTAGAGGTTATCCCCGGATTGCCCAAGATGCCTGGACACTGACATCTGCAGCTCTAGACAGAGGACCAGGCTGAAAATGTGGGTTTGTATGTCCATCATACTGTGCTGCTGAGAGAGTCTCAGAAAACCGCCAGGGCTTCCAGTGACCCCTGACACACTGGGGAAATAGGACTAATTTTGTTTTGTTTGTTTTTTGAAAGAGTGTTTCTCTATGTAGCCTTGGCTGTCCTAGAACTCACTCTTTAGACCAGGCTGGCCTCAAATTCAGAGAACCGCCGCCTGCCTCTGCTTCCCGAGTGCTGGGATCAAAGGCGTGCGCCACCATCAAACAGCTGGAATAGTTTGTTTTATGTTGCTATAACTGAATGATTTATAGACTGAGTGACTTATAGCATTAGAAGTGTACTTACACTGGACAGTGATGATAATGTAGTTTCCACTCATTGGGACACTTGTTTGTGCAGCCAGCCGCCAGGTAACAAGGAGGCCCAGGCCACACAGGAGACCACCAGTGGCTGGTCTAACCAACAGTCCTAGTTGGTCCCTTGACCCCTATGTTAGACTTGTGCATGAGGGAGCCTAAGAACAACCCAGCCTGGCTCCCGAGGCTTCTGGAGGAAGCCTTCTAGGAGGTAGGCAGAGAGAGGGAGTCTTCATTGTGCCTTGACTGAATTCTTGACCCACAGCAGCCAGAAGAGGTGGCGATCACAGTTTCTTAAAGCCAGATAATTAATAAAGGGTATTGGTAATAGAAATCAGGAGGAAATAGTGACCTAAATAAACTAACATTTTACTCCTTTTTCATTAAAGTCTGGAAGTAGGCAACCAGGAGTGATTTGGGAACCCCATTATGCCCGTAGAAACCCAGGACCTTTCACTTGATCTTACAGTTCTCTGCACATGGCTGCAATTTTCAAGGTTACTTCCAGATCCAAGATAACTGCTAGAGTTTCAGCTCTCACAGACACATTCCAAAGTGAATGCAGGATGAAGCAAAAAAGACAATAATGGTTTTCTCTAATATCATTTCTGTTTCAAAGGGCATCATTGGAAATCCCGTCTCACTCCTGTTTATGTCTTAGAATTACATCATAGCATATATGCAAAGGAGGGTAGACATGTCTTTTGGCTGGGGTCATTGCCATCTGAAGTACAATTGGACTTATGCTATTGAGGAAGAGAGAAGAGCTAGTGGGCAGTTGGTGGCTGTGGTATCAGAGGAGAACGATAGAGGACAGAGGCCTCACCTGGGAAGCCTTCTTGATGNTTTGGATACTGTAAGGTTTTCTACTTCAGCTGTTTGTTTATTTATCATATGGAGTCTCGGGTATCCCAGGCTGATCTTGAACTCTATAAGTAGCTGAGGTGACCTTGAACTTCCAATCCTTCTGCCTCTACCTTCTGACCAGTGGGATGATAGGCCCACACCATCACACTTGCTATTCAGTTTTGGAGCTGGATCTCAGAGCCTCTTGCATGCTAGGCAAGCACTCTACCCACGGAGATACATTCCCATTGCATACGGCAGGACTTTGGCTGTCTTCATGTAAAGCCTTTTCCCTTCTCAGCCACTTGCCATGGCTCCAATTTGCCCCAGTTTAAACACAGATTCTGGTGTTTGGTCTAGAGCCATGGGTCTTTGCTCCTCCTTTTCCCCATGCTACTCAGTGCTAGGTTCTGGGGAATTGATTGCTCTTGTGCTTCTCCCCCAGCCCAGAACACTTGCACAGTAGATATCCCAGACAGCTGTACATACAATGTTGATACTTTGCCCATATGATCTCCTGTGCCCCCCCAAGAGTGAAGCCCTTCCTTTGTTCTTTATTCTCTTTCTTTAGATCCCAATCTGGCTTGCCCTGGTTCCAGCTTTGTGACCCCCAACCTNCTCAGTATCCATTGCCCCAGACTGATTAGTAGCCACAAAAGGAACTGTATTTGGGTCACAGGCCAAGCTTTCTCCCCACAGTGGGAACTAGACATCACCCTCTTNGTACTCTGCATGCCCAGCAGGTTTGCAATTGCCACCTGGCTGGAAGAGGGGTCTCTTGGGACAATTCATAACATGTAACCAGGTTCTAGTATTGGGGTTTGGAGCACTCAGCTATCAGGGCATCTCAAAACTGAGTCTCAGAGGCCCTGGGTGAGGCAGGAAGGTTCCCACTCTGTTTATCTGGATGCTAGAAGCTACCTCTGGGTCTCCTCCCGGAACCCACCATTGCACCTGACTCAGTGTAGTCTAACGGGCTTGCAGTGGTGGTCTTGGACCCATCACCCAGGAACGCACATGTGAAACCTTTCCTGTTTCATAACTTTATTTAATTTTCTCTCTCTTCCCTCCCCCGCCAGCCCTTGAGAGGGGGTGGAATCCCCAGTTGGAAGGGNAGGGACTATTCTGTTCTCCCTAGGGAGGGATAGTGTCCCCTGGACAGGCTCCATGGATAGAAGAAGCAGAGGCCTTCAAGACAAGGACAGGGCATCGTCCAAGGGGCTGTGGCCAGGGCAGAGCCCCTCGGATGCCCTGTGGTCCTTCAGCCTGTGGGTCACCTAGAAGGTGAAGAGCAGAGAAGCCTAGGGGAATGGTGCAGACAAGGCTAGGGTATTGTGTGGCTGACAGAGACAGATATGAATTTTAGGATGCTGGGGCTGGCTGTGATGAGCCTTGGAATTGGGAACTCTGGGTCACAAAGGAAGCTAGATGTAGTGAGGGTGCAGCAAGAACCAGGAGACCAAGGTGGGGGCGAGAGGACAAGTCTGTGCTCTGAGAATTGGGCTCTGTGGAGAAANCACACCTTAGGGTTTGGGGACAAACAGGGCACTTGCCCTGAGCAGAGGCCAGAGGGCAAATGAGAGGGATGGAGCAGAGAAGGAAGAGAACTCTGGTGGGCAGGGGACCAAGCTGTGGGGTAGCCACAGCCAGCTGTTCAGCTTCAGGACAGCCATCCCAGCTGGGCATGGCCCCAGTCCACCAGTTTGTGCTTCTATGTTGCTGGAGGGCTCCCCATGTAGCTCAGCCATGGCAGAGAGGCAGGCAGCTTTGCCCAGGTCTCCTCCCCATCCCAGTCTTTCTGGATGCTTCTTTCCCTGCCCAGCATCATCTGCTATCACAGGGGAACATGGTGATGGTTGGGGGAGCCATGCTGGGGACAGATCACAGACTCAACTTAGGTGGCATTGACTTCCCCCTCAAAGGACCACAAGTCACTACATTAAGGATCCCACCCAACTCCCACTCCTTGTGCATGGCTGGTCTGTTTTCTTTCCTGTTTTTGACAATTATTCAGACATCCAAGCCCATGGTGAGATGCTGAGGAGAGAGGGGTGTTCTGGGGCTGTAGGGGGCAGGTATCTCAGAGTGCACCCTGCCCATCTCCCCGGCAGCCGCTGTCCCCGTGGACAATGAGCACCGGGAAGTAAAGGGCATCCTCATAGCATGGAGGGCTTTCCAGAGGCTCAGTGTCCTCCCCTCTGCGTCCCAGGGGACCTCCACTCAAGCTGCGGAAGACCCCTGGGGTGGCCCGGCCCCCAGCACCCAGTGAGAGGCGACTGCGGCTGAAGGGCAGGCGAGGCCCACTGGGCCGGGCAGGAGGCAGGGAGTTGCTGCTAACTGAGCGGCGGCAGCGCTGGCAGCCTCGCAGGTAGGCCCCAGAGCCGGCACCCATGACCACAGCCTCTGAGTAGCTGGGCACCAGCTGCCGATTGGAGCAGATGTGCCACTCAAGCTCTGTGAAGTCCACGGTGGCCACTCGAGAGAGTGGTGGCCCGCTGGGCACAGCCCCTGGGGGCGGCGAGCTGGCACCGAAAAGCTTCTCCACCTGGTAGTGCACGTGGGCTGTCCCATAGGCTGCTACCACGCGCAGTGGCCAGGACAGTGTAGCCGCAGACACTAGCCAGAAGACCCAGGCTCGGGCATACCAAGGTGGGCTGCGGGGATCTGCGAAGACCATGAGGGACTCACGGAAGTCCACGTCCTTCAGATGCATGCCCTCGCGGGCCTCCAGGTAGTCATCCAGGCCCTCATTGGCACTGAAGAAGCGGGCCCTCTGCGTGAGGTACGAGGCCTCGGCCTCAGCACTGCCGAAGCTGAAGCACTTGGTGAAACGCAGCCGTGTGGCCGCGTGGTCTGCCAGGCCCACCAGCTCCTTAGAGACGTCACGGACACCGTGTGCACTGTAGTCGAACTCACCCCGAGCTGTGCGACTGTCCGCCCTCTCATGGTAGACCTGGGTGGTGGTGTAGGCATCCCCATTGCGGTAGCGGGTGATCTGGCGTGTGCGGCGCACATAGTGGTAGCTGGTGGCCTTCCACCAGACACAGGGCGGAGCCTGCTGCAACCGGTGGATCAGGGCAAGCACGGTGTTGGCATCGGTGCGAGGCGCCTGGCATGACCGCACATGACAGTGCCAGCACTCTGCCAGGTAGAGGAGGTAGAGGAGGGAGACGAAGGCCAGTGGGATGTACAGGTAGCCATCAGAACAGGGACTGGCTGGGTATGTGGGCGGGGGACCGCCAGCTCCACGAGCCAAGGCTGCCTCAGGCCCCAAGACCAGGCGGGGCACAGTGGCCAGGCGACACCAGGCCACCACAGCCCCACAGGCATGGATGAGCAGTGTGAGGAGCAGGCACTTCCAGTGAGACTCTCGACAGAGAGAGCCTCCCAGGGACTGCTTCAGGGGCCGCTGCTGCAGGGTGGGCAGAGAAAGGAGAGGCAGTGTCAGTGCAGGGACCACTGGTGTGAAGGAGGTGGTACCCTAGGACCCACTGTACAGAAGAAACTGAGGCCTCTAGTGACTGAGCCATTCTGCAGCAAATTTCACAGGAGCAAACCTCGTCTACCTGCTTTGAGCCTGCCTTCCCCTGTGCCCTGCCATTTCTTAGTCAGAAACGCCCTACCCACCTAAGAGCACAACAGAGAAGAAATGTNCCCTGTCTGTGACTACTGAGAAATCTGACGTCTAGTAGCTTCTGTTCTGTCTCTGTCTAATTTGCTGTGTGCATTTGGCCACATTTTTTACCCTCTCTGGGTCTGGATTTTGGTCCTGGTGGTCTGGGAAGCTGATGTGGCAGGGAGTGGGGTGTGTATGTAGAGAGAGAGAGGAGAGGGAGAGAGAGAGGTAGATTATGGAGCCAGCTATAGACAGCTTTGAGGTGCCAGCCCCTCTACTCACTGTGGCTAGGGCAGACCTCTCCTCTAGGGCAGACCTCCCCTCTAGGGCAGATCTCTCCTCTAGGGCAGACCTCTCCTCTAGGGCAGACCTCTCCTCTAGGGCAGACCTCTCCTCTAGGACAGACCTCTCCTCTAGGACAGACCTCTCCTCTACTTTAGCACTGTTTCCTCATTCATATATCTGGTTGGTGAAGAGTCAAAGAGATCACATGTGGGAATTTGTTAGCATAGGGTCTAGCACTGGGAATAAACACTTTTGCTGCTACCCTGTGACTCCCATTGGTCCCTTGTTCCACTAGGGATGGCAGGAGACTTGGGAGAGGCTGGGAAATGGGGGAGGTGTGAGTNGCAGGGCCAGGAGCAGATGGAGGGCCACCCTTCACTCCCAATCTGTGCTGAGGGAAGAGATGGGACACGAGCTAGGCACCACAGACTACTTCTTGACCCAAGGGCTTGGCACATCTTCCATGGCTGGTAGGGCTACCAGCCTGACCACTTCAGGTCTGGTGTCAATACACAAGGGAAAGGGAGAGGAAGGGGAACTGGGGGAGAAGAGGTGGAAAGTGTAGAGGTGAGATTCTGGGCAATGTCACCTACTCAGCCCCACCATGCCTTGAGAGGTCCAACAGGAGAGGGGACTGCCCTCAGTCCCATCCAGGGCAGCCTGCTCCCATTTGTATGAAATTAATTCATAGGTGCATTCTGCCACCTAGACCTGTACCAGCCAGGTGCACACACCCGCTCATCCACACCCCCAACACATGCTCATCACAGGCCCACCCACCACAAAGGAACACCATCCCTCATCCAAGAAACAACAGACCCTTGCCTATTTTCAGAGCGCAAGCCTCATGGCCATAGCAAGGAATACTCAGACACTTGACCACTTCACCACAGGACACACACACACATACATGTTACACACTAGCACCCAGGCACTAAGACCCTCACCTGACCACGGTGCACATCTACCCCACCCTATAGCAACCTGACACCCACAATCCACTCTTAGCCACACACTAAAGAGGCACAGCATGAAATCATACACACCCACACTCTTGGGTGAAGACCCAAGGCATGGAATCCACCAGAGCNTCACCTGACTACAGGGTATATATGTCCCTACTGAAGATACAGGGAACACACAACGCAATTCTTTCTCACACACACACACCACACACACAAGCACATTATATCCACACACACAGACCACTCACCACCCTATTTTCCACGCTACCACCTATCATCCTACACTTGGCACATCCTCCTAGCTAGAGCGAGGAGGGGCTCTGGGGATCTCAACCACTGGAGTGAGCCCTCAGTCCTCACCTGGGGGTGGGGGAGAGAAGGGTATCGGCAGCCGCTCCCTTCTCTTCCCTTTTTCCCTCCCCCACCCCCAGTCCGTGCTACAGCTACTGCATTGCAGGCACCGCCCGACACCTCGTGAGCAACTGGGCTGGACTGGGGGCCTGACCCCATGGCCCTGGCAGTCGGGGACAGCATCCCAGGCTGCGCTATGGAACAGGGACGCGTGGGGGCCACAAGAGCTGACGTCACAGGGCCGAAGAGGATGATTGAGGGGGCGCCGAGGGCCCAGGTCTCCCCTACATTCCTGCTCATCCATTCCTGCCCTGACCTACGCGGACCCCGAAGCCGCGACCCCAGCCAGAACGCAGTCTCCCCATGACGTCATTGCTGGGCTCCGGGACTTTCCTCCTCAATCCCTCTCTAGGGTTCTCCCCTCCGCTTGTCCCCTTCACCTCTCTCCAACCCTGGCTCGGTCCCCACCACACGCCGCCGGTACCTCCTCCCGCAGCGGCTCACTGTCCGGAATGAGTGCGGGCACCTCCCCGCAGTCGCCACCTTCGCCCTCCGGCATGGTGTCTTGGCTGCTCCGGCTGCCGGGCCCGGGCCCCGGGCATGATAAGCGGTGGGGCGCGGAGGGCTGCGGCGCTGCCCCCGAGGGGCGTCCGCTTGGCTCGGCGGGCGCTGAAGAGTGCGCGGAGCCCAGCCCGAGCGCAGCCCGAGCGCGGCGGCGTTGGCGGCCGCGGTGCCCGGCGCCCCGCCCTCCGCTGACCCCGCCCCCGCGGCACCGGCGGCGCCGCTGGCCGCGCCTGGCACCGCGGGCGCCCCTCGCCTATGGGAAGCCCAGTCCGGGCGGCCGGACGCTTGGCTTCTCTGGCCGAGCTCGCNCTTGCGACCTTGGGCGAGTCCTTGCTCTATGGCGCCCGAGTCTCCCCAGCTGTGTAATGAGGCAGGTGATTCTGCAGGTGGGGGGGTGGCAGGTGATTCTGCAGGTGGGGGGGTGGGTGCCCTCCGGGCCCCTCTCTAAGGGTTGGGCCCAGCTCTAAGCCCACCCAGACTCTACCCCCGAAGCTTTGCTTGTTAATACCCAGAAGGGAAAGACTAGTCTTATTCTCTGGGCTCTACTTAAGGCTGGCGGGCTGGAGCTAGGGCACCAGGAACTCTATAGGCTGCNTGACCTTTGACCAGCTTTTCTATCTGAGAAATGGAAATGGAAACGTATTGGATTAAATTCACTAGCCTTCTCAGGTCAGGCAGGGGAATAGGCTCTGCCCTGAATGGGACAGCCTTTTCCCAGACGCATAAGGCCCCAGTACTGCTCCTTAGCCCTCAGGGGGCTGGGTTCCTCACACCAGGCTTGGGTCTGGACCTTGCCCCCAAGCTAGGTAATTAGTGGGTAGGACAGAGGGAGCTGCAACACTAGGTGGGCTATTTATGCTGTGTTTGAACAAATGGCAAATCCAAGATTATTTGAACATTAAAAGATGATGTAACAGATATAAAGGACTGTTTTTGTCCTTGTGTTTACTTTTTATTTACCTTTTTTTTTTTTTTTTTTGAGACTTGGTTTCTCTGTATAGCTGTGGCTGTCCTGGAACTCGNTCTGTAGACCAGGCTGGCCTTGAACTCAGAGTCTCTGCCTCTTGAATGCTGGGATTAAAGGTGTGCACCACCATCACCAGATTTATTTATTTTGTGTTTACTTTTTAAATTATTATTTTAATTTGTCTGTATGGGTGTTTTGCTTGTATGTATGTTTGTACACCACATGAATGCAGTGCCCATGGAGGCCAAAAGAGGGTGTTGGATCTCCTGGAACTGGAGTTATAAATGACTGTGAGCTGCCATGGGATGATGGGAATCCAACCCAGGTCTTCTGGAAGAGCAAACAGTGCTCTTAACCGCTGAGCCATTTCTCCAACTGCCAGCATTGGTTTACTTATTTTTTGGGCACAGATGTTTGCTGNCTATCTTCTATGTGTAATTAGTGTGCTTGGGCACTAGGAGGACATAGATAGATGTGGAGAATGACATAGTCCCTGTCCTCATGAAAGCTATNCAGGGAAAAGNCTGGCTAAAGAGGGGCTCAGAACCTAGACTCTGGCCTCCACTCTAGGCCAGGGTCAAGCCTCTGTTCCCTTTGTCCCTCTGTAAGGGCTAAAGTGACCTCCCCCATTTAAAATTTTAAATTTATTTATCTTGTGTATCTCTCTCTGGATGGGATGTATCTGAAGGGGTGCACTTTAACCACAATGCAAGTGTGCAAGTCAGAGGATGACCTTCGGGAGTTAGTTCTTTCTCCACTATGTGGGGCCTGGGAATTGAATTAAGGTCCTTGGGATTGGCAGCCTGCTGAGCCATCTCACAAGCAGGCTAATGTGACTCTTAAAGGCTCTGGACAAATTGATGGGAAGGGAAAGGGTATCCCAGGTGGAGGAGCAAAAGCAGCAGTTGGATCCTCATGGGCTGAGTTTGGGGAGCAGGAAGTTCTCACCTTATGTAACTGAACACTAAGTAGCTAATCAACTGCAAGTATCAGAGGGTGTGTCATGCTCTCTGGAGAACAGAGTCTGTGAGAGAGAGACCCTTGAAAACTGTCTCCTGTGAGGATAGGCGTGGTTACAACCTGGGTGGGAAGAAAAGAGTCTGGGAGACTAGGAGCGAGGCCTAAGAGCCTCGCTGAGATCACAGGAATGGTAATGACTAAGGAGTTTCGACTGCACCTTCCGGAGACAGATTAGCACTCTTCTACCTCCCAAGTCCACCGACCACTGGAGAAAGCAACGGGACAAAGCCCAGTGTGTATTCCTGCCCCATGTATACCACCAGATCTCCGGAATTTCGGATCTTCTGGGTCTCAGTTTCTGTCCCCTGCCCCGTGCGTGCGTGCATGTGTATGTGTGTGCGTGTATGTGTGTGTGTGTGTGTGTGTGTGTGTATGTGTACACGCGCGCGCGCGTATAATGTATTGAGCACGATCCCAAACCCTCCCAGCAAAGACCCTAGCAGATGAACAGGATAGCGGCGGAAGCTAAAGGGCATTTTCAGCACCGGCTGACGGACAGCACCTGCTCGGAAAGGAGTGGGAGGCCGGAGGAGGAGTCAGCGTTTTAGGGCTCTGGACTGCGCTGTCACTCGCCTAGTGGCGGGCACCACCACCACATTCTAGCCGGCCGGGGCTCCGCTACAAGCCCGAATGAACTGGAGGAAAGAGAGCACAAGAGGGTGGGCAGGATCGGTCAGAGCTTGACAGACCGCCACATTCTTCCTGGACTGCGTTGCAGCGGAGTCGGCTCTGTACCCTAACTAGCTGTATGGGTCCGGAGCTCAGTCTTGCTACCGGCGTAGTCGTGGCAAAGAGCGTCAAGCGCCTCTCGGCGCAGACGCGGAACTAAGTTACAAATCCTTCCCACCTATTGGCTGGTCGTGCCGCGAATTAGCAAGTCTCCTACTCAATCGGAGAGCTCCTTGACTAGCTCCGCCCCCTATCTATCGGAAGTTGACTATGTCCAAATCCGATTGGGCAAAGGATCACCAGTAGCCAATTGGGAGTGTGGTGGGGGAGAACCGGCTCCTCCGAAAAGCCAATGGTAGACAGCGGAGTGTGACGCACGGACATGGCGGTCGCGATCGGCCAGCCCTGGGACGTGTCGGGCTGTCGGGTAACTTCGGTCCGTGCTGGGCCAGAGAAGCAGCAGTTTCAGTAGTGTTGTACACCCGACTCAGCGCGGCCAGCCCTTGGGTAGAGCGATCGTCTTGGCCATGGCTTATCACTCGGGATACGGAGCCCACGGTGCGTGAAGAGTGGGGAGGGCGGGGCGCGGCCTGCCAGCAGGGCGCCAAATCCCCTGCGAGACCCACTCGCCGGGAGGGAGAGGGCCTGCTGTGACTGCTGCCCAGGGTGGGGAGTGACTCCCGGGTTCCTGTCCTGCCACACGACAGCGTGTCCTGGACTTCGCCCTTGCTGGCCAGTCCTGAGATTAGGCGGCGATAGCACAACTGGGATCCCCAAGTCTGATCCTATATGAATCGGCTTCGCCTCCAGAACTTCCTTTCTCTGTTATAACTCTGGCAGCCTTCCTGACCACTGTCTTGGGTCTCCGAGTAGCCAGTGTTGCCTTTTCTACACGTGTTAAGGGATGTCTTACCCGTGATCGTACTCAAGCAAACACCTGCTCACTCTTTAGTATTCAGGGATCATCTCCCTTGAGAGACTTCCCAGAAATCACAAGTGGGCAGCCACTTCTAGGCACGCCTCCCTGTCCCCCGCCCCACCTGCAGGTAGTAAAGGATTGCTCCAAAAGAATAGGAGATCTTTCTTAAAACACATCCTGACTTTTCCTCAGCAGTTGTTTGGTGTCCCAGGACCTATGTACAGCTTCTCAGCCTGGGGAAGGGACAATGATTTGGGTTCCTGCTCTGTATTTCTGTTACCTACTTTGGTACTCCCACACCTGCAGGTTCCAAGCACAGGACCCGGGCAGCTCCAGACCCCCCTCCACTCTTCGATGACACAAGTGGTGGCTATCCCAGCCAACCAGGCGGATACCCAGGCCCAGGAGCTGATGTAGCCTTCAGTGTCAACCACCTGCTTGGAGACCCAGTGACCAATATGGCTATGGCCTATGGCAGTTCCATAGCATCCCAAGGGAAGGACATAGTGCACAAAGAGGTGTGGCCTGTGCTCAGGGAAAGGCGACAGGGTTTCTGGCTAGGATTGGGGTGTCACAGGATCCCACTTGACTCCCCAAGCAGCCTTTAGGAAGGTACACATCCACAGTCTTTTTTCTCTACTTCCAGCTGCATCGTTTTGTCTCTGTGAACAAACTCAAGTATTTTTTTGCTGTGGACACAGCCTATGTAGCCAAGAAACTAGGACTATTGGTCTTCCCCTACACACATCAGGTGAGCTTCCTACCAGGTGAGCTGGCAAGCCTCTCCCCACTTTTGGATAACCTTATCCTCAGACCTCAACCCCTTTCTCCTCTTTTTTTCCCCCTCTGCTCCTGCTTACCTGACCCCTGCCACTGCCAGAACTGGAAAATGCAATACAGTCATGATGTGCCTCTGCCCCCACGGAAAGACCTCAATGCTCCTGACCTGTATATCCCCAGTGAGTCTCTGATGTGGGCTTGGGGATGCAGGGGTACTTGTGCCTTGAAGTATNGTTAGGAAGAAGGAGACTCAACTAATGACCCAGCATCCATTTCTGGTGCTTTTCATGTGTGACTGTTAACAGACACCAGGGTGACAGGGTGACCAGTAGGAAACTTCCTGAATGCGACCTTGATGTTTCTAAAATCCTTCCTGCTTTTTAATTTGGATCCTGTCTCTCTTCAGCCTGGAGCGCTGGGTTTTTACTTGGTCCAGCGGCTTCCNGCTGTAGGACTTTAGGCTGGTTCTTTCAGCCTTTAGTAAAGCAAGACCAACAATGGCTTCTACCTCAGAGAATTGTTGTGGNGAGCCAGGGAGATGATATGTGCCGTGCATTCCACCTGGCATGAAAGGAACACACCTCACAATAAATGCTAGCTGCTGTTAGCATTATTGCCCTGTCCTCCGAGGCCTGCTCCAGCAACCCCCACCAGGAAGCCTGACTGCAGGAGCAAATGCTTCCTCCCTTCTGGATCCTCGTGGCTGCCTGTCTCCATGGCACTTGTCAGGCTAGCTACATAGCCTCTGCACCACTCTTCTCTGTCCTGTTGGCTAATCAGGGTCAGGCTCAGAGGACATACACAAGGGGAGCAGATATGCCAGGGCAGAGCTATCCAGAGGAGCTGCCAGGAAGGGCAATTGCTAAGGTTGATCCTCTCCTGACCTGGTACAAAGCTAGTACTGTCATCCTGTGTCATATGTTGAAGCCATGGCTCTTAGGGATGTAACTATCCCATAGTTTACAGGTGGCAATGCTGTGCCCTCTGGTGGCCAATCAATAAGAGGGAAGGTGATAGCTTATGGTCCTGGGAGGGGGATAGTCAGAAAGGTGCATTGGGACAGGACATTGGAGGGCTGAGTGTGAAGGGTGAGCCATGTTGGGATATGCAGGAAGGGAGAAGCTAGAGTATCTGGACTTGAATGTCTAATGAGGGGCTTTGGGTGAGGAAGACTGACTACGTCCTCTCCTCTCTTGGCAGCCATGGCCTTCATCACATATGTGCTGCTGGCTGGGATGGCACTGGGCATTCAGAAAAGGTTGGTGCTAACCCTTTATTCTCCCTTCTGGCTTATCTCCCTTTCTCTATAGGGAATCTGTGTCAGGTCCTGTGCCAGGTCCCAGCTCACCCTTAGCCTCTCACCTTACACCTGCTNTAGGATGGCTCATTCTGACCTACCTTCTCCCATGGCTGCAGGTTCTCCCCAGAGGTGTTGGGCCTGTGTGCGAGCACAGCTCTGGTATGGGTGTTAATGGAGGTGCTGGCCCTGCTTCTGGGCCTCTACCTGGCCACCGTACACAGTGAACTGAGTACCTTCCACCTCTTGGCCTACAGCGGTTACAAATATGTGGGGTGAGTGCCTGTGGGCTGAGAGGAGCTTGAAGAGTCTGCGACCCCAGCTTTAGAGCCTGTGTAGCTACAGCCTTTATTGTGATGTTGGAGATGCTTCTACCCCCATCTCAACCCCTAGCTCTACTCCAACAGTCTCTTGGAGCTAGTGACTTGAAAGAGGTTGAGGATTTGTGAGTTATCCTTGGGGAGCCCAAAGAAGAGAAGGGGATTTCAGGTCCTGGGGCTGAGTCCTGAACCTTGCAGATCCATTTGGAGTCTGGTCCCCTGTAGGGACAGCCTGGTGTCATGGGTCATAATGTTGGGTGGCTCTAGGCCCTGGTGGATAGGGCCAGTCTCAGGCTTGGGCCTTGGGGATCACCAGTCCATTCCCGCACCCCCAGGATGATCCTCAGTGTGCTCACAGGGCTGCTCTTCGGCAGCGATGGCTACTACGTGGCCCTGGCCTGGACATCATCCGCGCTTATGTACTTCATTGTGAGTGTGGGGTGATCCCTCTCCTCCCCTGGGTTAGCCCCGGGATACATTTTCCTTCCTGGCCCAGCCTCAGCACTGCTTTCTTCTAGGTGCGTTCTTTGAGGACTGCAGCCTTGGGCCCTGACAGCATGGGGGGGCCAGCCTCTCGGCAGCGTCTCCAGCTCTACCTGACCCTGGGAGCAGCTGCCTTCCAGCCCCTCATCATATACTGGCTGACCTTCCACCTGATCTGGTGATCCTTGGTCCTGGGTGGCACTGATTTTTCTATACATTGAAGATTTGGTTTCCTTGACTTGGCTTGACCCTGGTTCCTGGGGCCCAAAGGGAAGCCATGGACACCTCTGGGCCTCTGCTTTGTCCAGGGTACTGAGCTTGGGGCTGTTTAGAAGGGTAGGTAGGTCCAAGGAGAGCATCCTAGATGTGACTTTTACACTGCCTTGAAAAACAGCTGGAAGCGTTGTATTAGACTTTTTGGGAAACGGAGGGTGGAAGAGTGGCTGCCAAGGAGACCTCCAAGGCCTCAGATACACCCGAGAGAAGCCTGGGGTTAGTAGGGTGAGATTCAGTGTGCTGGGGATGTAGCTCCAGGTCACCCCCTTCAGAGTGGCCCACCTAACCCCATCTGTTCAAGCCTTTCAGAAGCAGAACTGGGGCTTGTGTATTTTCAGTTGTTTATTCATATTTTGTCACAAATGGCCGGGGAGGGGGTGCCGGACTCCTCCAGGCAACATAGAAAATAGGACCAAGGGACAGGGCAGGCTGGGTTTGGGATAAGTAGAGACTGGGTTGGAAAGAGAGCCTGGGGAGGGGAGAGGGCAGACTAGGGATGGGGCTGCCCCCATATTGAGCCTGCTCATTCCTGGCGCAGGTGCCCCCCCACCTGCAGGGGGAGCTTCAGGGTGAGGGCCAAGGGGGGCTGCCCAGAATTTCCAAGATCAAGGTCTGCCTGGTGGCAGGGCCCAAGTTCCCCTGAAACAGACAGGACTAGAAGTCCTGCCCCTTCCAGGACAACTGCCATGCCTAGCTGCAGGCTAGCAGAGGAGCCCCCACCCCTGTTTAGAGCTTTGCCTGGCCCTAGTTAGAGGGGGAGAGCTCTGAGGGCGGGGGGTTCCCCGCAGCAGCAGTTTGGGGGGTGGAGAGGCTGGAGGCACCAGTGCCCCCTGTCTCCCCGGGGCTGAGGCCTCTGTGGCCAGAAGGGCAGGGCTCGGGGTGCACAGGCGTCCGGTCCATTCTGGGCTTGCTCCCTGGCCGGCTTTCCCCTTAGAAGCTCACCAACGTATAAACCATACTGTGGGGGAGATGAAGCTGTGAACGTGTGTCCTGAGAAAGCCTACCACCCTCCCAGTCAGGCCCTGGTTTGTCTATAGTCCTCAAGGGCAAAAAGAGGACTGGGAATTGAGAGCCTGAAGCCTGGGATACCCCTTGCCTAATTCCAGCTGCTGTGGCCAAAGCCTCACCTGTACAGGTAATAGAAGAAGGAGAGCAGGTAGAAGGCGAGTTTGCACCAGGACTCCTTCTGGCAGTAGTTGAGGATGTCAGCATTCATGATAGAGACCGCATCATACATGACCTCAGAGCCATCCGCAGGACGGTGGAAGTATCTGGGGTGAGGGAGGTCTGAGTGCCCCCTCCAGCCACCCAGGTCTGACCCCCATCCTGCCCTGCTCCCATCTTCGCCTCCCCCAGGTAGCTGCTGCCCTCACCTCCAAAGGTGGTAGAAGAGGAGGGGGATGTTGAGGCCCAGGGTCACCCACTCTGCTGCACACAGAAACATCAGACAGAAGAGGCCGTGGATGGAATATTCCGGGACCACCAGCTGGGGGAGTGAGGGTGAGAGGTCAATGACCTGGTGCCAGGAGCGACCAAAGCTTCAATGGCACAGAGGTAATGAAGCTGAGAAAGTGCCAACCCACCATGATCTCAGAACTAAAAGGTCTCTGGGTTGCCATTCCCACCCTCCCAGGTGGCAAAGTGGATCAAAAAGGCTCAGAGAAGAGGAAGGCGTCGCTGCAGGCTACCAAGAGTGAGGGCAGCACTAGTCCTGACCCCTGCCCTGACACTGACCTTCCTCAGGAGGCAGCAGATGCGTTCGATGTTTTTCAAACGCTCGCGCTGTAGGGAAGGAAAGGGCCTAGATAAGGGAGGCCTTGGAGCAGAAACCAGGGCGCCTCCCACGGCCCCGCGTGTGGTCGCCAGAGGGCGCCAGAACACTCTGCGGTGTCTTCCTCTCAGGAAAGCAGCCGCGTCCCCATGGCGACTGTCGTCATGGAGGGGCCTTCATCTGCATCTCCATGGCAACGGCCCGGAGCCTGGAAAAGGCTGCCCCACCAGGAGGAACCNGAGCCCTGAGCCCGCTCCAGGTGTTTGCGAGGGCGGGGACAAGGGAAAGGACAGGGTCACCTCATCAGCCCTCCACATCGCAACCCCATTTTCCCGACCCCCATTCCCACCTTCCACCCATGACAGAAAGACAAACGGACGGACACACCTCAGCACAGCACATGTATCACTTACTGCCCGCGCTGGATTCCCCTGGTCGATGGGGTTCTTGAAGTCAGTCCGCAGCTCATCAAAGGCTATGATCTGGGGGTAGGGGCGTGTGCCTGTCAGGGTTGGGGCAGGCCCACCACCACCCTGAACACCCCAGGCCCAAGATGGCTCAGAAGAAAAGAACATGGGCTTCTTGGAGGGAGCTGGATGGTAACCACACACACACACACACGTGCCCGTCCTTCCATGGGATAAAGATTTATCCTTGAGGACCCTGCCATATGGAACTTATTGCAAAGTGGAAAAGCAGGAGGACAGGTCTTGGCCCAAGCTCACAGGCAGTCGACAACGGACTCCTAATGTCTACTGCACTCCCCATACATTTCAAGACATGGCCTCTCCTCTCCAGGCCTCATGCTGAGCACAGGAACCCTAGAGGGTTGGAACACAGTTCTTGTCCAGGAGGTGCCCCAGGGAGTTGGGGAGAGAACTCTTGATCAGTGGCGAGGGGTAGAGTGAGACTCCATATGGGTAGGTGGGTTCAAGCTGACTGAGGAAGCATTTGGTGAACAAATGGGAGAAACGCAGTCCAAGCAATGGTAATAACAGACAAAGGCACAGAAGGTTGAAAGAACATTCAGCGGTTCATGGGGCTGGGTTGTGTGAGAATGGGAAGGAGGGATGCAAGGTAGGTAGAAAGGTCAACAGAGCCAGTCCCTGCAAGGCCAGCCAAGACTAGGCTTTACCCTAAGAGTGGAGGGAGTCTTAGATTATAAAGTAGCAAAGTGGGGCAATTAGATTTAGGTTTAGGATTGGTGGGGATACAAGCTGGCTAACAGCCACAGCCAAGAAAACCACCCAGCAGGCTTTATCACTTCACTGAACGCTTGTAATGACCTAATGACTTAAGTGTCAGTATTATTTTTATTTCTGACTTGCAGGTGAGAAAACAGGTGTCCTGTCCAAGGCCACAAAGCTACTGAGTGGTAAACTTGTAGTTCAGTGAGAAGTACTACCCACTTTGTCTACTCAGAGATCATTGAAGGGCCTGTTCAAGTCCAGGGAGGGGTTCATGGTGGTCTAAGTGAGAAGGATGGTGGCCATGGAAATGGAATGGTTTAGATGCATCCCAGTGCTCTTCAGTAGCCAGCCAGCTCCAAGGGCCTGTGTGGTAGGGAGAGTAAAGGTAGAAGGTCCCAAGTGCCTTCTGTTGTGTCTGGGGGATGGCAGTGTACTCAGCAGTGGGGAAACTTCTGAGGTAACATATTTGAGGAGATGATGGTGTGGACCTGGAAGGACCTCCTGGTGACCTGTGGGAGGCAGGCTGGCAAAGAAGCCTGGCTGAGGGGGAAGGGGAGCCCCAGGATGAGGCAGCAGGCCCACCACCCCCAAACATCCTAGACCCCATACGGTTCAGAGGAAAAGAACACGGGCTTCCTGGAGGGAGCTGGGGCCATCTGGAGCCCCTCCCCCAATTCCTCTGGCTCTGGGCAGCTGCCTGCCTGATAGGCACAGCAACAGGGTCCAGCAGGGGCGGAAGGGTGCCGTCTGTCTGCCCCAGAGCTGGCACCACCAGCAGGCAGCGGGTGTCGAGCCTCCCACCCCCCAGGCTGCTTGGCGCTGACTCAGCGTCCCCCACCCTCCCCCACCCCGGAACAAACAATTCCCCACTGTGACAGCTGACACACGTCACTCACCAGGGTTGCCTAGTGACTAGTAGGGCCTGGGCTGAGGTAGGACCTGGAGTCCTGGCTCAGAAGGTTCGACTTAACAACTTTGAATTGAGGCCCACATCTCCTCTCCCAGACCTGTCTACAAGCCCATTTTACTGATGAGGAAACAGCTCCAGCTAGCTAAGATGACCCAGCTAAAAGGCTGAAGAAGCACAGTGTCTCATAGTAGGGACTCCAGAAAGGTTTGTTAAGAGAACAAAGGTACTGCTCCAAACCTTAGTAGACTTCACCTCAGCCTGGGCATTCTGCAAGGGCAAAGTCTGGGTCTTATGTAGCCTGACTTCCTTGCAGCTGCCATGCAACTGTGCTAGGCAGGCTTCTCTGAGAATCTCCTAAGAGGTACCCTATCAGAGAAAGAGGGGACATGAGTGGGAAATGGGCTTCTTGAATTTCAGGAGCTAGTTATTTCCTGTGTGTCCCCATTCTTTCTAATTCTTAGGACCCAAGCTCTCTTGCCCCCCTAGGACTGACTGTTCAAGGCCCTGAGCCTGGGACGAGAAACTCAGAAAGATCATAATGGATCTGAGGTGATGGAAGAGGAGAAAAACAGCAGAGGGCAAGAAAAAGCAACTGGGAGACTCAGATCAAGACTCGAGCAAAGTGAGGGGTAGGGCTGAGACAGGACACACATTGGGAGATACTCATGGGGGCTTAGGATCTTCATACAGTAGTGGCATAGCAGTATACTAAAGAGAACAAGGGGGAAGGTAAAAGGGGAGATTTCCCGGAGCAGGGGACTACCGGTGAGCAGGCAGCAAGTCCCAGGAAGAGAGGGGAAGTGGGAGAGCAGGAAAGAGGCAGGCTGGTTGCAGTCAGCTATGAGGACCCCTAAAAGAGGATGACAAGACCAGGGAGGTGTGTGCAGATGTGCATAGAGTGCTAGTAGCTACAAGAGGCCTGGATGGGTAGAAACCTCAGAGGGCAGAGGTGGAGGGGAAACTGGAAGTGGGGGGCAGAGACCCCGACAGTGAGCTAGAGGCTCCATAGTTCTGTAGTGAGGAGAAAGGGACCAGGTAGAGGGCACCCTTGGGAAAGCCCAGGGTAGAACTAGGTAGAAGAGCCCTCCCCAGGGGAAAGCCATCAGGAGGAGATGAGACAGAGACATTCTGGAGTCAGGCTAGGCCAGAGTGAGGGCAGACGAGGGGTGGGGGGCACGAAAGACAAAGGGCATGTGTGTGGGGAATAGGAAGGAAGCTGGAAAGTGGGAAGGGAACTGGAGGGTTCCCCGAAGTGAGTCAAGGTAGGGGTTAGGTTTCTGGGGCTACTTCGAACCTGTCCCTCTTGGGTCAGGGAAGGGTCCGAGAGGGGACAGGGTTAATGGGTTCCGAGATATGCGGGTATTGTAAACAGATGCAGTTGCCATAGCAACCGGCTCCATCACTCTGGTTGGAAAAACCCACAAAGGAGGGGTGTGTGTGTGTGTGTGTGTGTGGTGGGGGAAACAAACTGCCCGATGGACAGACGGGGGTGGATGGATCAAGATGTAGAGGATCAAAATTCCGCCCCCTGCCCAATGACTGGATCCGGCAAGGAGAGGGTCAGGACCTACTGACATACCCACAGACAGGCGGGGGCGGTGAAGGAAGGGGGGCTGCCCCTGGGGAAGGAAGCCGACAACAGGGGGTGTTAGTGGGGGGGGGCGAATAGAAACCAGTGGATGGTGGATAGTGGAAAAGACCCTTCAAGTTTCCCCAGGGCTCTGAGACCATCCGCCCCATCCCCATTCTGCTCCCTAAGCCCACTGCCCCCCACCCCGCCCCCAGTCTGAGCCCAGCCTTACGTGCCAGATGACAAAGAAGATGAGGGAGGCGCACAGCACCAGGGTGAGCATGTAGCAGAATGCTGCGAAGGTGAACGCCATGGCCCCCGCGCCGGGCGGCGGCCCGGGGGGCGCCAGCGCGGGGTCTGGGCGCAAGGGGACGCCCCCCGGCCCACACTTAGGGCCGGCCGGGCATGGCCCACGGGACTCGAGGGACACGGGCGGCGCGTCCGGGACCGGGGCCGCGAGGCCGTGGGGGACGCGGGGCGCGGGCCGTGGGGCTCGGGGGGCGCGTCCGCTGCCGGCTGCCCGGGCCCCGATCGCTCATCCTGCGATCCCTCGCCCGCGGCTCCCTCGCTCTCCAGCCCGCGAAGCCGGTGGGGCGGAGCCGGGGGCGGGGCCGCCGTGCAGCGGCCTCGGGCGGGGCTGAGGCTCTGAGCGCCCCTCCGCCAGCCTCTGCCAGTCCCCGCGGGCCCAGCACCGCCACTCGTGCACCCTCAGAGGAAGGAAGACCTGGACGCACGTTCCTGGTACAACTCTCACTCAACTAGCCCACCATAGCCACATTCAGTACGTCTCCCAATCCTCACACACAGTGCTGGCTGTGGAGACGACTGAGGCCCTAACGTTAAGCACTTTTCCTAGTTCAGGGTAGCTGGTATCTGGCTTGAAGCCAAAGAGGCGGCAAAAGAGGGGCTGAACTCAAGGACTGGAGGAAGAAGGTGAAGACCAAGTACGACGCAGTACATCTGTGGGGCTCAATGCCCTCTCCTGGATCCAGTTCTCGCCCAACTTCATGCCTTGCAAGCCCTCCCAGTGGGTATTAATGGTGGCTCACCCGATGACCTCCTGCCTGCCTCCTCTGACAGATTCGTGCTGGGCCCTTGGGGACATCCACAGCAGCACAGCAGGCTTTCCCAGCCCCAGTATATGGGTCAAGGGCTTTTACCAGCAAACTTAGGACACAGTCCAAGCCAGGACCCCTGTGTATCACACCAAACTCTGGATTCCAGTTCCATCCGGCAACTCAAAGCNGGACTCAAGACCACAGACCACTCAGTCACTACAGCTTCCTTGCAAAAACCCTTGGCTTATCCAAGGGCCAGTGGAAATTTATTTTTTTCATCCTTTTCCATCTTTCCCCAAGTGGCTTTTCCTTGCAAAATGCCTGACATGACACCAGAGGGGAACCTGGGAGAAGAGGCTCCCTCCCAGAGGGGCAGCCCAGGGATTTAAATACACACTGGAAGGGAGGGAAGGGTGTAGGGTGAGACCGGCAAGAAGACAGCACAAAGGACATGGCTTCTTAGGTAAAGACCAAAGGTTTTCTGCAGGAAGCTGTGCCAGAGGGTGGGGGCCTGTATTCTGATTGGGGAGGGGGCAAGAGTCCCACAACCCCAAGTGGCCCCCACATTCCCTAGAGAAGTAGGTCTGGCCCCCTCAGGCTCTGAGGAACGGAGGGAGAACAAGCCAGATGTGCTGCCTCAAGGGAAGAGAAGAGGTGCTGGCAGAGTGAGGGTTAAGGCTGGTGCCCGGCCTTTGGCACGGTGGGCCTTCCGCCTCCGCCTTTCTCAGGGACAAAGGGGCTCGGTGGGCAGGCAGCACATGGGCCTGGCTCTGGCAGGGCAGGGGGAGGCAGGAGCAGGCTCCCTCTGGGCTTGAGACACAGGCCCAACACAGCCATCCGCCCACCTACCCTAGTTGTGCTCAAGACCCAACAGCAGCTGGACGGCTCAAGCCGAGTGTGGGAGCGGTAGAGGGAGGCAAGGGTAAGGAAAAGGTGGGCTGTTGGGCTCTGACAGCCCCCTCCCCTGTCCTGAGGTCCGATGCAGGACCCTGGATCTGAGGCCCTGAATTCCCTGGCCACTGCCTGCAGCCAGGGGCAGCAGAGGCAGGGAGGCCCTCAGCTATTGGGAAGGAAGAAAGGAAAAGAGAAACCCNGTGCAGCATACATGGGGGTGAGTGACAGACAGCGGAGCCCTCATTCCAAAGAAAGGTGCGTGGTGGGCATCTTTTCAAGGTACCTAGAGGCAGCAGCAGAGCAGTTCCTGTGAGCACCCNAGCCACAGGTCCTGCATGTCCTCCATGGGGGCCCTGACAGGACTAGGACTCAGAGCAGAAGGCAGATGGGCCAGAGGAAGATGGGGAGCCCAGGACACCCCAAAGCCACAGACTCAAATGCCCTAGGAGAGGGAAGCACTTCCTGCCCCCTCCAGGGGCATCATCTGGAGAAGGTGTCCCTTCCCCAAGTGCCCCTCCTAGCAACAGCCACCACTAGCTGGCTTCACAGGGGTGCTGTCGATCTTCAGGTTGGGCCGTTCACCCCCAGAAGCTGCTCCTGGCCCCATCCGCTTTTTGATCTCTGCAGCCATCGTCATGAATGCTTGCTCAACATTGGTGGCATTCTTGGCACTCGTCTCCAGGAAGGGGACACCCAGAGAGTCTGCAAATTCCTGCCAAGGAGAGAAGAGAAATAAGAGCAAAGGAGAGAATGAATGAAGGTGAGCCCTAGCCCCCTGACAGCCCAGGCTGGCCCCGCTCACCTTGGCTGTGGTGTTGTCCACGACCTTCTTGGTGGTGAGATCACTCTTGTTGCCTACCAGGAGTTTATTGACATTCTCACTGGCGTAGCGATCTATCTCCTGGAGCCACTGTTTCACGTTAGCGTAGGATTCCTAGGCACAGGGTCCAAAGTTACTGAACTCCCAAACCCAGTCTAGCTAGGCCTAGAGAACAGGGCTCCTTTGAGGGAAAGGCAAGAGCCCTGATCATGGAGATACAGATGAAGTCCTCCCCTCTGGGCTTTATCTTCCCCCTGGTTCTCTTCCATGTGGAAACCCAAAAACTAAAACCAGCACAGAGTAGCCACCAGCTAGCAGCCCCAACACCTCACCACTTGCCTAGAACTACTGGCCATTTCTGTATTTTGCAGTTCTCTCTCCCTAAACCACTCCTAAGTGTAACCATAAACAGAAGCTAAAGGCATCAGAAGAAAGGCACGTGACATCTTGATGGCTGATGAAGGCAAATGGTCCTAGCTAAGAAGGAAGCTGAGGCATGAAGATTACAATTTCAAGACTGGCCCAGGGAACTTAATCAGACCCTCTCAAAATAAAAAGAGCACCAGCTGCTCTTCCAGAGGACCTGGGTTCAATTCCCAGCACCCACATGGCAGCTCACACCTGTCTGTAGCTCCAGTTCCAGGAGATCAGAAACCCTTAAACTTGCTGGCAAAACACCAATGCACATGAAACAAACAAACAAACCCATTAAGAATAATGAAAAGGAGCTGGGCATGGTAGCATATTCCTTTAATCTCAGCACTCGGGAGACAGAGGCAGGCGAAGTACTTGAGTTCAAGTCCAGCCTGGTCTACAAAGGGAGTTCAAGGACAGCCAGGGCTACACAGAGAAACCCTGTCTCACACTCTCTACACACACACACACACACACGCACGCACGCACGCGCCCAAAAAAAGATGACCTAAGGACTTCATGACTGAGCTACATGTATCTCCAGTTCTCCCTTTAAATTCTGAAGCCCTGGAGCCCAGTGGGAGATGACGGTTCTTCCTAGGGGAGACACTGGCCAGTGAAGGAGATAGGTTCACCCCATCTCTGACACCAACTATCACCTCATTGAGTCTCAGACTCCTAGCAGCTTGACATGGAACTTGTGCAAAGGATGGGATTTCTAGAAATGCATTCAAGCCAGAGCTGTGTTTCCTCTTCTTTTTAAAAAGTTGCCTGCATGCATGTGCACCCTGTATATGGCTCATACCCTTGGAGGCCAGAAGAGGGCATCAGCTCCTCTGGAATTGGGAGTTACAGACAGTTGTGAATTGCCATGTGGGTGCTGTGAACCAAAACCCAGGTCCCCTGGAAGAGCAGTGAGCACTCTGCTGAGCCATCTCTCCAGCTCTGTTTTTCCTTCTTCAAGTTATACTGAGCTCTCATATACACAACCTCATGTCCTAATCTGGGCTCTATGCTGGAAGGAGGAACAGAGGGAACTTACCTACATAGGCACCTTAGGGCACTCAGGGGACAGTGGAGGAACAGATCAGTACACACACACAGCAAGACGAGATCAAAAGCCAGAGTTGGGCAGCCCCAGGACCACTTCTGCCTAGAAAGCCACAGCTGACCCCAGCCTGCAGCATGGACTCAACTAACACAAAAGCTACCAGCTGAGGAGACAGCATGTGCTAGAATGGGACGGTGTGGTGTCTTTGGGGAGCTGGAAGTGGGAAAACAGCAGGCTGCAGGTTGGGAAGGATTGGTGAGGGGTGGTCAGGACAGAGCTGAAAAGGTCTTAGCCTGGATAAACTTGGCATACCCAGGAGACACTGAGGGTTTTCTCAGTTGAATAGTAACTGGAGCATATCTGTGTTCTGGAAATAGAGTCTGGGCAGGATTAGAGCAGATTAACAAGATGCAGAGCAACTGGGAAGTGGCTAGAATCTAGAGTAATATCCTCAAGCAGGGAATGCAGCCAGGAGGAGCACAGGCTTAGAGTTAGGCTATCTTGCCTACTGCCTAAGCTTGGTCATCTACTATGTGACCTTAGATATCTAGATATCACCTGACTTGGGTCTCAGTTTCCTCCTTTGTTCAGATAACACCTCCCAGCAGAGCTGTTGTTTGCAGGAGAAATGAATGCAGGCCTGTCTCATAACAAGTGCTCAATTAGCAAGAGCTGCTATTATCCTCATCACTGCTATTATTATGAAGGGACAGATCTGAAATGATGGGGAGAGAATAGAGGTGCCTCGAGACTAACTATGGAGAAGGGAAGTTTTCTGGTCAGACTTCTGAGGATGCAGGAGACGGGTGGGGGAGAGGGTGAGGCTGGTGGTGGAATCTGAATCCTGCAGCTGGTGAAGCCACAGAGGCAGCTGGAAGACAGAGAAAGGGCTTTGTCTTTCTTTACTGGGACATCACAGTCAAGTTACCAACCTCTGGAAATAATTTCTTCATGTAGGAGACATGGTGTACTAGTTAGCATTTTTCAACTTGACACAAACCTAAACATCTGGAACTGGAAAGGACATCTACACTGAGGAACTGCCTCCATCACTGTCCTGTGAGCATGTCTATAAGGCATTTTCTTGATTGATGGCTGAAGTAGGAGGGCTGAGCTCACGGTGGGCAGTGTCACCCTTTGGCAGGTGGCCTTGGGTGGTCTAAGAAAGCAAGCTGAGCAAGCTGTGAGAACAAGCCAGTAGGTACCTTTCCCCATGGTTCTTGTTTGAACCTTGGCTTCCTTTGATGATGGCCTATTACCTGAGAGTTTTAAGATGAGACAAGCCCTCTCCTCCCACCTGGTGTTTACTGTGGCAACAGAAAGTAAACCAGGGCACAGAGGCCTCACCATTTACTTCATGGGTAAGAGTATGAAGATTATTCCCGTTCTAGACACCAAGGGCAAGCACAAGCACACACAGAGATGGGAGCCCATGGGACATCTGTCTGGACATAAGAATTCCAGAACACACACACAAAAGAGTCCCAGAACACAAGAAAAAAGCCAAACCACAGAAGTGGCTGGGGTTGGTTAGGGTGCAGAAAATATGGGGTTAAGGTAAGGGTGAGCCAATAAAAAGAGACTAAAGGGGTTGGGGGTATAGCTCACTGGCAGAATGTATGCTTAATGGGAGATGAGAGCTACAGGTATCTTCAAGGAAAGAGAAGAAAACAGAGTAAAAAGTTACAAGAAGTCAATCTGGCCAAGAAGTTAATTGGATATGACAGTTAATTAAAGCCTTGGTGACACTTAGCTCATCCAGCTTGTTAGAAGAGCTGGGAGGTGAAGGCATGGATATTAGAAGTCTCTGGTAAGTGGCCACTGCCCCTCAAAGCAGGGACTCTCCCAGCCAGGACTGATTGGAAACCCTTAGCAAGTCACTGCCCCAGCCTGAACCAAGTCTTCATCTTTAAGATAGGAATATGAGGGACTTCTCATGAGCATCAAAAGCCAGGCCCAGTGGTGGGTACTCAGTAGCTCCAGCTACAAGGGAGGCTAAGGAGGAGGGTCACTTAAGCCCAGGAATTTGGACTAGGTTGGCAACAGAGCGAAACTCCCATTTTGTGAGGTAAGCAACCAAGAAAAGCTAAAGACCACAGTTTCTATAAACTGTAAGCCACTGTCAGGACAATTTCTGGCTGCTNAAGCCACCACAGCAGACACAGGATTCCAGAACTTCTGCTCACCATGGGCTTCCTCCCTTTCTTGTCTAAAGCCTTCCAATTGCTCCAACTGTCTGCAGACTTCAGGAAGCAAGGAACCAGCAGTAACCAGCCAGTTGACTAATTGCCACCATGCATGGGTAGGTATGGAAGGTCTAGAATAAGANAGCAGGAGCCATGAAGCCAAGGCTTCATGACAGGGTCTTGGTAGGATCCATTTCTGTGCCTGTTGCCCTTTTTATGAAACAATTCAGCATACTATCTCCCCTCCAGAAAGCTTACGGGAAATGAAACAGGAAAAGGAGCAAGAGTCAAAAGTCAAGGCTCAGGAGACGAGGCTGGGAGGTAAATCCAGGAGTACCTGGTCAGTGACGTCATACACCACAATGATGCCATGAGCCCCCCGGTAGTAGCTGGAAGTGATGGTCCGGAACCGTTCCTGACCAGCCGTGTCCCACTATGAGACAGGAGGAAAGGGGGAGGTCAGCCACAAGAGAGCCCCCACCCCAAGGCAAACACTTCTGTCTCAGTGCTGGAGAAAAGCCATACTCACAATCTGAAGTTTGATGGTTTTGCCATCCAGCTCAATGGTTCGAATCTTGAAGTCCACCCCAATAGTGCTGATGTAGCTCTCTGTGTATGTGTCATCCTGAAAGGTTGGGGCCAGTGAAACAGCCTGAACAGACAGACAGGCCCAAGAACTATCTGGAAGTCCTCCCCCCAGCTCCCTGCCCCTGCTGTGCTCCTCACTGCCAAGCCTTAGTTCTAAGCACTCCAACTTGAGAGGCCTGGGCCCTTGTTTTGGCAGCTTTGGCAACTACTATGTTCTGAGTTGCCTCTTTTTCCTCCCAGTGGCCAGCTAGCACCCCAAGTGGATCACATGGAGTGCTTCTTACTCACAGCAAACCGCAGGAGCAGGCANGACTTGCCCACGCCCGAATCACCAATCAAAAGCAGCTTGAACAGGTAGTCACTGGCAAGAGAAGACGGGAAGGTATGAGAGCAGGCACAAAGTTCCCCTTACCCTGCCCCCGCAGCGGGCATGACAGCACTGTGCGGCATGCTTCTGCTTGGTATACCAAGGTGCTCACCACATCCTCCCACTGTCTTGAAAAGGGATGAAAAACAGACCCTCAGTATCCCCAGTAAGCTAGCCCACAAAACCTTCAGCTCGCTATGTCTGAATTCCCACTTTGTGGCAAAAGAGAGGAACACAATTTCCCAAGAAACACCAGTTGGGTGCCAGAACTGAGACTCTGGTGCTGATTGGTAGGAACTATTTAGGAAACCCACACTAGGCCTTATAGTGTGTCATCAGCCTAGGACCCCAAAATGAAAGCCTGAACCCATGAAGCCAAAACAAATGTGCAAAGAGCCTGAGCTAAAGTCCCTAAGAAGAGGTAGTCAACAAGTGGCCATGGAAGCTGCAGTTAATACTCCTGAACTGCAACTGGCCCTGTGTGAAGGACTCTCATTAAACCCTCACAACAGAGCAACGAAGTGAGTGTTATTTCCAACTACAAGGAAACCAGAGGTCAGAGAAGGGAAATTATTTACCCTAAGCAGTGGGTAACTGTGAGACTGAGGACCAGGCCTCTCAGGCTCTTTGACAGCCTGTAGCCTCCCTTCTCTGTTCCCCTAACCCNGCTGAGCTTCACCCTTTCTCAAGGAAATCTGAGGCCTAGAGCTGGGGAAGAAAAAGGAAGCGGAGAAGGGGAAGATGGTATGGGTGCAAAACTAGTTGTGGGCCGTCTACTCCAAAGGGTTTGAGTCTGAGGAATAAAAATCCACTCTAAGGGAGCAGGCCAATTCCGCATTCACCTAAAGTTCTTCAGCAGTGTGGCAGGTGAGGGAAGCCGTGTGGCAGTGGGGCTGGAGGCCTGAACAAAGGTGAGAGGGCAAAACAGGACGGGCCGCGGGGAGCGACAGGACAGTGAGACCCAGGCAGGGCAAATGGCAGCCCCAGTGGGAAGGACCTGCGGGGGATGTGAGTCAACCAGGGGCTTGGGCTCCCCTCGTCTGGTCAGTTTCTGTCTGGGCCAGCCCCGAAATTCGGGCTCCAGAAGAAAGTCAAAGGCAGAGAGGTTCACAGCCCAACTGAAACTACTCGACTCTGGAGACCAGAAACTATTATGATGGACTCCAAACCGCCTGCCCGTGGTCAAGCANCGGGTGGGGAAACTGAGGCTCAGGGAGACTGGATCTGCAGGGTCACATAACCGAAAAGGCCTGGGAGGGCCAGTGCTGCAGGCTCCATGAGCTGCCCTTCGAGGCAGTCGCCTCCGTGCCCTGGCTAAGAGAACTCGGGGTGTTGAGCCGGGGGGGGGTGTCAGCGGAAGAGGGACCCGGATGTAGGGGCGCCGCGCAGTTCTGACCAGGGCCAGACAACTTCGATAAGCATATAGCCCCATAGACATGATCGAGGCTGCGCCACACGGCGCGGGCGGGGCTCACTCACTATTCGGGGTTCATGGCGGCAGCGGTGGCCCGCTCGGTCGCTCCCAGTCGGCTCTGCTCCGCCTCCCGTTCCAAGATGGTGGCCGCTCCGCCCTAGAGGCCCCGCCCGCGCCGCGCAGGCGCAAACACTTCCGACTCTGGTTGCCCCGCGCTGCCTTGCGGAACCTGTAGTCTCCCAGATACTCGATTCGCCACTGCTGCGCAGGCGCAACCCAGGCAACCCAAGCGCCGGTGCGGTCCAGTCGCCACCCACGAACTGCCTTCTGGGGTCTGTAGTCTTCCCTATCCCTGAACGACCTGCGGCGGAATCTCGGTTCGACCACCATCCGCCGGTGGCGATTTGCAAAACACCGAGGTACGTATGGTTCACCTCTAAGATGGGCAGCCACCCTCTTGGCTCGCAAATTGAAAACATTAAACGAGAAGGTACGAGGAGAAAAACTTGACTTATTCAGCGTTCTTCGTGGGATGGGCACTCTGCAGCCCGTCCCAGGACTGCCATCAGTAGTATACATACATGAAAAATCATCTCGGGACACTCATTCAGTCCAAGAACGTATTAAGGGATAGAACTCATCAAAGACGTTATTGCCTCAGACGCCATAGGGGCATGCTGTAGGAGAAATCCCAAATCTGCAGCATCCCCTCAAACAATTCAGTCTAAAGGCAGAGTATTAGTTCCAGCCTCAAAGGGCATGTGTGTATCCCTCACTCCTCCAGATTCCACCCCACCCTAGGGATGCTCAGGGGGGCTCTGGTCCTCCTCAAAACAAGCCCGGCTCAGATTCAAATTGTCTTTTTATTTCTACAGCAACATCTGAAAATAGAGAGCGACTGCCTCACCCAACAAATGGGTAGCCCCTCCTACTGCGGGNGTGTGTGTGGAGGGGACATCATAAGCTGAGGCAAGGAAGGCGTGGCAGGATGGCTCTACGGGCCGTACCCAGGGCGGGGTCAGGCCATGCCTAGGCGGGGCTGGGTGGGAAGGATGGTGCATAAATCCGGGAGGCAACACGGGGCCCGGTTGTGTAGGAGTCCGGGCATCTGCAAGGTTGGGTGGAGTACATCCCTCCAAGACCAGAATAGCGAGGAGGTCGGGGAACCCTTTCGAGAGGCTCTGTTCCTAGAACTTGGAGCTTGGGAGATACCACCACTCGCAACAGGGATGATTTAAGGCCTGGGCGGTACCACTGGAGAAGGGAGAGGCAGGAGGTGGCCGGGAACACCGTGGACTGAAGGGAGGACGACTGAGAGGATGACACGGCCAATAACTTATTTCTCTATATACAGAAGCAACGGCCGGGAGCTGGGGGGCAAAGATGCTGAGGGACAGCAAGTATTTAGTGTTTCTTGGCTTTGGGGGCTGGGTAGGCAGACCACCACTCCCACAGGCCCTGAACGTAGGGAAGAGAGGCCCCCTGCTGGAAGGAATAAATAAGGAGTAGGGTTGGAGGTGGCAGGCCCGGCCTCCAGGGCCCCGGCTGAGATGACAGGTGAAGAGGTTACCCTGAGATTGAACAGAAAAGACAGGGGTCCTTGGGAGGGGCAGGCAGAACAAGCAGCAGGCCCATGCGCAGGGCTGGGGTAAAGGGTCGTGTCAGATGAAGGCTCTGGCAACTGGCTGCCCCTTCAGCTTTAGCCTACGAGGGAGCTTCTTCTGGAGAGATCCATGGAGCTGGAGCTCAAGGTGCGGCTGTCNGAAAGACCCGTGCCTCCAGGCTGTGGGCAGAGTAGAGGGCATGTAGCTTAGACTTAGGCTGCTGGGAGTAAAGGGAAGGGGGGGGATGACCATGGAAGAGTATAGGATGATGAAAAGGGCCTGACCCAAACCAAGTCCCTAGCGCAGATACAGTGAGTCAAAGACTGGCCAGAGTTCATGTTCAGCTGACGCCTAGGGCCTGAGAGCTTCAAGCTGTTCTTGGCTGACTATATATCTGCCCCAGGGCCAGGGCTATGTTCCCCTTTACCTGCCTTCCCTAGTTGTTTCTACCTATCTCCTCCCAGCCCAAAGCAGGCCTGGAACCAGACAGAGCTATTGCTGGATGAAGACTCCCCAGGGAAAGTTGGGTGGGGACATACACAGACCAAGGGCCTGGAACTGTGGGGTAGAGGCCTGGGTCTAGGCTGCCTTAATACCAGATACCCTCCACTCTTACCTGAACTGGCTCTTCCACACTCTTGTTAAGGAAGTTGAGAGAGCTAGCCCTCTTCATCCTGAGGGAAAAGGAAGACCAAGATTTATTCATGTGAAACAATAAAGGGTATCAGGATGGGTTTTGGGAGGGAGAGCAGAAAAAAGCAGACTTGGTAGTAGTGTTTCCTGAGAGGGATGGGAAGTCACTTGGGAGCAGACAGGATACGATCAGGGACAGAAACTCACCTAGAATTAGGGGGCTCCTGTGGGCCACCCCCCTGCAGCTTCCTCACCAGCATCTCACTGCTCCGTCTCAGGGCATCCCTGAGCTTCCCAAAGGAGCCACTGCGCCGCAAAGAGCCACTGCCATCCTGTGGGGAAGAACTGTCTCTAGGTCCTACTTTCTTTGCAGTCTGACAACCCATCTCAGCCCCTACACTCACCCCACTCCACTCAGCTGCAGGCCCTGACTCCTCCAGGTCAGACTCAGACCGAGGCCCAGCGCCCCCAGACATATCCCGGCTGCCTCGGCTCCCATCTTTCAGCAGCTCCACCACCTTGGTCTGGCTGGCAGGATCCAGGCCCTGAAAGGGGGCAGGAAGCATCAGGCCCTGACTGAAGCACACGTGGGGTCTCAAAGGTCCCTATTCACCCTCCTCCACCATAGAGCCCCACCTGCTTGCGGCTGCGGCTGGCACAATCTTCCAGTGTGTGTGCAGCTTCCAGCTTGCCCTGGCGCCGGTACAGGGCACCCAAGCTTCGAAGAGTGGTGTTGACTGTGGGACTGTGTACAGAGAGCAGGGTGGTCTCAAACTCTTTATCCAGCAACCAGCCCACCTGGGGCTCTGGGGACCAAACAGGCCATCCAGAATCTGGCTTTTCCTATTCATCCAACCCTGTGGTATACCCACTGGTCTCTCCCATCCTGAGAGAACCACTCTAGGTCTAGAAACCTGGCCTGGCCCTAGAGTTTTCCTAGGACACTGTCACCAGGACCAGAAGCTGGGAGACCCAGGAGTGAGTGAACCAAGCTGTCTCAGTACAGAAAGTCTTCTTGGGTTCAGGCCTTGAGGAATGAGCTAACAGAAGAGGGGTGTCTCAGAGGTGAAAGGGTAGTGTGAGACCTGGGTCTCACTGACCAAGGATGCTGTTTCCTTGGTACTCACTTTACCCCTAACCCAAACCTGTCAGCCCTCACCTGTCAACTTTACAGGCTTTGTACCAGCTGCCATATTCCCCATAGGGGGTGTTGTCCCGGCGCTTATCCTGAGGGAAAGACAGTCAGTTGGGGATGGGAGTAAGCTCTCTTCTCCATACGTCCCAGCCTCATAGTCTCCCCACACNTGCAATCTCTGCCCACAGTGCTACTTACCTTGCTCTCCTCTCGTTCCTCTGCGTGCATCCAGATGGGCTTGTTCTCTCCTATGAGGAAACAGAGGGCTGTGACCTGCCTGCCACAGAGGTCTTCCCAATTGGGCTGGACAGGGAGCTAATGTCTGGGGAAGGGGATGGGGTATGTAGGGAGGACCAGGATTAGGCTTTGTTGAACAAGAAGCAAACCCAGAACATCACTGACCCTCCTCTGTACCCAGATGACCAGACCACAGGTCTGCATCAAATGACTCTAAGTGAGGTGGGGTTAGAAGTGAGGTGGCAGGTCCTTACACACCTTGGAGCAGAGACTGGTGACAAACCTGAATGAGGGNCCAGCCTGAGGAATGGGGATCAGGAAATGGCTAGCCATAGGGGGCCAGAGGCTGTTTCTGAGACAGAAAGACACTTGGACCAGCCCTCAAAGTAAACAGGAATTGTCATGTAGAGAAAGGAGGAGACTGGGCGTAGTGGCCCATGCCTTTAATCCCAGCACTTGGGAGGGAGAGGCAAGTGTTAGCTCTATGAGTTCAAAGCCAGCCTGGTCTACTTAGTGAGTTCCAGGACCTGTCTCTTATACACATCTAGATGTGTATAAGAGACCAGGGCAATGAATTAGGTGAGTGGGCTCCTGTGGGAAACATCCAGAGGTGAGGCTGGGCTTTCCGCCAGACTCTAGGCAGGATGGTCTGTAAGGTCATTACTGTCCTGAGTGCTCTTGGCTAAGTAGGCCTGTGTTGAATGAACTGGAGGCACATGGCTCACCATTGACAGAGCCAAACTCCTTCTCATGAGCACGGGTAAGGATCTCCTTGTACAGGGTCTCTGCATCCTGGTATTTGCCCTGTTTCAGGTAGCAGGAAGCCTGGAGAGGAAAGACAGTGGGTAAGCAGTATGCAGAGAGCTCAGTTCTCCTTCTCCCTCCTCCTAGACACCGGCCCTCCCTCCCTGCCTCCTTCCTTTCCAGCCTCCAGCCCAGCCTCAGAGCACCAGGTTGTTCTTGGTCTTCGCCACATTGGGGTCATCAGGCCCAAGGCGTGTGGCATAGATCTCCAGGGCCCGCCGGTAGTAGTATTCCACCTCCTCAGCTTTGCCCTGATTCTGGCACAGCAAGGCCAGGTTGCTGAGCTGCTTGGCCACATCTGGGTGAAACTTGCCCAGGACCTGGAAGAGTCAGTGGCTGAGTGAGAGCTGGCCAGACTCTGTTCTGTCTAGCCAGCACTCCTAAGCCCTATCTGCTCCCACCTTTTCCCGGATCTCCAGTGCGCGCTTGCACAGTGGCTCAGCCTCTTTGTACTTGCCCCGCTTGCCATACAGAACAGCCAGATTGTTCAAGGTTGCAGCCACCTGGGTGTAGGAGAGTAGAGATGCTTTCACTCAGAGCCCTAACAGGTGGGAACTCTGGGACTTGGAGGGGTGGAGGGCAACATCAATCCAATTCTTACAGCGGGGTGGTCCTTGCCCAGCGTCTTCTCTCTGATAGCCAGGGCATCATTGAGCAGGTGAGCAGCATCCTTGTACTTGTTCTGGTCCCTGGGAGCAGGCAGGACATTCAGGGATGTCCTCCAGCCTCAAGCCTGACCCCAGGGGCCTGTAGTCCCCATAGGCACTCCTCCTGAGGTCACTGATGAGTGGACATGATAGGAGTGCAACTCAGAGCATGGGAGGCCTGGACAGCCCTACCCTTGAGAGCTCTGGGGGCATTAGGCAGTTTATCACAAATCACTAAACACCCACCTCATACCCAGACCCCTGAGCAACACTCAACTTTAAGTGACTCCCAGTGCCTTGGCTCATTGTCACTTTCTGCCACAGAAACCCTGTCACCCATTATGAGTTCTGGGCCAATTTATGTTCCCACCCCACTTTTCTTCCCTCATCCTTTCCCTGTCTTTCTAGGGTCTCATGTATCCTAGGCTCACCTTGAACTAGCTATGTAACCGACTCCTGATTGTCTTGCTTCTACCTCCTAAGTGCTGGGATTACAGGTGTACTACCNCACCTGCTTCCAACTCATGTTTCAAAGCCCATTCTCAAGCCTGGGTGCCTAGAGAAGCTGTGCTGACTCCCAGTGACCCTAATGTTTTCATGTGTCACCTTGTTGTTGTTCATAGATAACCTTTTCTTAAGACTCTAACAGACAAGTTTATTTCCAGTTGGAGGCCAGCCTTTCTTTTTCTGCTGCCCAATTGCTCCTTAAGTATCCATCTGGAAGGATGCAGGTGTGCCCACATAGCCAGAGGGCCCTTACCGATAAACCAAGGCCAGGATGTTCAGCATAGTGGCCACGTCAGGGTGGTCATGGCCTGATGTCTTCTCCAAATCCTCCAGTGCCTGCTTGCAGAGGGGCACGGCCACCTCATAGCGGCCTTGTGAAGCATACTGTATTACCAGATTGTGGAGGGTNCGGAGCCGTGCTGGTATTTCATAGCCCCCATGCTGTGCAGCTACATCCCCTCCACCAGGGCTTGGAGCTATAGGGCCAAGGACAGAAAGTTAGATGTACCTTTTCCTTTCTGAGCTAGGCTGGCATATGNNAGCCTAGCCTTTTGCCCATGTGTTCCTGGGCAAGCACCAGTCTGCCTCAGCTTCTGCACTTACAGAGTGGGTTTAGTTATTGCACAAGAAGTGAGTCCCAGCCCTTCATCTCATCTGCATTGTGAGTGAGGCAATCATGGCCCAGCTCGGCAAGGTCCTGCATGAGTTTTCTCTGACTGTCAAAGGAGGCCCAGAAAGAAACTAACAGTGGAGCCAAATTCAGATCCTCCAGACCTGCTAAGCATGCCACCTGCTCCCCTCAGAGCTCAGGGATCTAAGATGCAACAGGGAAGACTTGCCTTTTAAGCTCTAATATTCTGGGATAATGTGATTGGAAGTGAGGCAAACAAGACCATGGACACTACTAATACTCCATCTCCTATGACCTCCAGGACTTGACACAACTGCTCTTTCCCGGATCCCAGAGCTAACTGCCCTTCTGTACCTGGGCTCTGCTCATCCTCATTGGGAAACAGGTCATCCAGGGAGTCTTTGGGAACATCACCCTTCTCCTCCTGGAAAGGATGATAGGAATGAGTGTCAGAGAAGGTGGCATCGGTATCAGTGGGCATGTGGGAACTGGATGTTGGCCAGCTGAGGCTCACATTTGGGGAAGCATCCTCATCCAGCTTGCGGATCTGGCTCATGAATAGCAGGTGCTGCTTCTCTTCCTCCAGCTGAGCCACCGCCTGTTCGCTGCGCTGCAGCTTCTGCTGTGTCCCTGCCAGCTCCTCACGCAACCACTGGTTCTCTTGTACTAGGCGCCGCACCTGAGCCCGCAGCTTCTGCTTCTCTGACTCCACAGCCCCCAGATGGCTTGACAGTGCCAGGATCACCTGTGCAGCCAGCCAGATGAGGGTCAGAGCCCTGGCCATCCCTTAGCCTGTAATTACAAAAAGCCTGGCCCTGGCTGAGAATAGCTGTTGAGAATTAGACCTGACTTCTCCCCAACTCAGGGGATTTCAGTCTAGAGCTCCAACCCAAGAGGAGGTCTGGTAATTCTGACTGCCAAGATTCTTGTGGGACCTCTGAGCTCCCACACTCTTCTTTGTTTCCCTTCAGCCACACTCCACCCACTGCAGCCATGACCAATGTATCACTGCTTCCTGCCCAGGGCTAGTGCTTGCTCAAAGAACCCTGATAGGTGGCTAAAAGGCCACAGGAAGACTTCATCCTGACTTCTGTTGAGTGTCCATAGCACTCTGCCTGCTGAAGAGGAGGGAAGAAAGGAGGGAAGCAGCATGTGTCCAAAGTCCCCAAAGAGTCTGAAGAACCAACCACAGAGACAGGTAAGGGGATCCACTGGTCCTCAGCCTCCACACCCAGCTCTTTCAACATCTGATGCCCTTCTTGATTCTCTAGGCTCTGTATCATGGGGCCTTGGCAGAGGCTATATACTTATATATATATTCCTCTCTATGCTTGAAGGGCCATTGCCTCTTTTCAGGCATGCTTTCCCCTCCGCTCCATCTCCATTGCTGGTACCCTCTATGCCAATCTGTTCCCAATCTGTGAAAGACCTGCATACTAATGAGAGTGGAGCCCCTGCGTACCTTTCTGTACCTGACAGCTAAGTGGCTGAGGAGGTGACACTGCCTTTCCAGAAGAATGGGCAGTATAGGACCTTGCATTTTTTAATTTGTTTGCAAACATTTTAAAATTTAATTTAATTTTTGTTTTTCTTTCAAGACAGGTTTTCTCTATGTAGCCCTGGATGTCCTGTAATTCTCTCTGTAGACCAGGCTTGCCTCAAACTCAGAAATCCACCTGTCTCTACCTCCTGAGTGCTGGGATTAAAGGCGTGCGTCACCACATCCAGCTGTTTGAAAACATTTTAAGGGACAGGTATTTTCATAACCACTAGCTTTAAAAAAAGTCCCTATGGCACATGCTTTTAATCCTAGCACTCAGGAGGAAGTGGAGGGTGGATCTCTGTGCATTCAAGGCCAGCCTGGTCTACACAGTGAGTTCCAGGATAGCCAGAGCTCTGTAGAGAGACCCTGTCTCAAAAAACAAAACAAAACAAACAAACAAAAATAGTCCCTAACCAACCTGGAAGTATATACAACAAATGGCATGATCACTACTTTAAAGACAAGGAAACCAGGACAATACAAGCTGCCCAAGATTCCTGAAGCCAGGCAGTGGCTTGGCCAAGACTCAAAAGAGAATAGAGTCTTTCCCACAGAATCTAACCGCTTCCCTGTCCAACAGCCCACTTTATGGGGACCTAAGCAGAACTCCTAAATGATCCAGGTTCTGTCACCCCTGAACTTGCCCAAAGCCCAAACTTTCAGGAGTTGTACTGCACCTTTCCTCTCTCTTCATCCCCAGGTCCTGCTGAGTACTTCCAGAGTATCTACAACTGGTGTCTTCATGGCTACTCCTCTAATTCAAACTTCCGTCTCTCATTTGAAGCCTGGCAGTGGCTTCCTAATCGTTTGTTCCGAGTCCATCCTTGACCTACTAATGTTAACTCTCTANAGTTAACAGAGAGTTTTCAAAACCTAAGTCAGACTATGTACCCTCCAAAGGCTTCCTGATTATCCTAGACATATGCTGGCTTCTGTTTCCCCACAAGCCTCTCCTGTCCCTCTCTCTGCCTCAATAAATTCTAGTCAGACAATTCTTCTCTCTTCGAGCACATGAATTTTCCTACCTTGAGGTCTTTAATCCAGTTCTCCCCTACTTGCCTCTTCTGGACACTGGCCCATCTCTTTTTTCAGNTCTTGCGTTAATGTCATCTTAAGAGAAGTCTTGCCTGACCAATAGACGAGACTCCCTACTATAAACTATCACAAGCAATTAGTCGAATATGTGTATGTGTGTGCACGCTTCTCTTCTCCTACTGCCTGTGGGGGGAAATCTTAATTTTATTTGGAGGGGGCAATAAGATGAGACAGGGTCTCACCATGTGACCCAAACTGGCCTGGAACTTGAAATCCTCCTGCCTCCACTGCTCAAGTGTTGGGTTTACAGACACTATACCCAGTGAGGACAAGGATCTTGTCTGCCTTGTTGAAATCTGCATCCTTGGCATTAACAGACTGCCTGGCACACACAAACAAGTGATAAATTGTTTATCTGATAAACTACAGAACTTAATGAATTAATGCAAGATTGAACTGTGAAGGGGGTTATTGAAACATTTCTGTTTTCCTCTGCCATCCAGTCTGTTAGGTAGAATGGGGCCTGGATGGCACAGCTTTGTGTGGAGGTAGGGGTGCCCACCCGGGTAGGGCTGGCATCTCCAAAGTGTATTCATTTAACATTACTTATTGTCCTAACAAGAGACAAGTGTTTTCTCGCTGAGAGTGTTCCTACATCACCAGGACCCTTCCAGTAATCTTCCACCTTAGCCCCAACACTGACCTACCTGAGCCTCCCCAAGCCCCAGCTCGATGGCCTCCAGGGAGCGGCGCAGGAGGAGGCAGCGTTCCTGCGAGCCTGGCTCGGCCTCGCTTGCCTCATGAGAAGCCAGGGGAGCCAGCAGGGCACGATGCTCTCCGCGCAGAGTCTCTAAACCCTGGATAACAGCCTTGGTGCCCAGCACGATCTCATCCTGGCTCAGCTTCTCCTCCCGCGGAAGCACCATCGTAGCCATGGTCCTGCCGTCTGTGGAGGCGAGGGGCGGGCAGGCGGGCGCCCGGTCAAGGGCCACACCACCGTCCACCCCAGGTTAGGTAAACACCGGGAGGTCCTCGGACGCCTAGGTCCCCAAGGTGCCCAAGATCCCCCAGCCCGCAGCCCGCACCGTGCCAGCACTCGGCCTACAGGGGGCGCGCCAGGCTCGTCTCGCCTAGGGAGACGCAATGCGGTGTGGCTAGCTGTCTCTTATACACATCTAGATGTGTATAAGAGACAGGTCAAGGGCCACACCACCGTCCACCCCAGGTTAGGTAAACACCGGGAGGTCCTCGGACGCCTAGGTCCCCAAGGTGCCCAAGATCCCCCAGCCCGCAGCCCGCACCGTGCCAGCACTCGGCCTACAGGGGGCGCGCCAGGCTCGTCTCGCCTAGGGAGACGCAATGCGGTGTGGCTAGTGAGGCTGGACTCGGACTCAGCCCTAGACCACCGGCCCAGGCAGGCTTACGCAGCCCAGCCACGGAGCTTTCCCGGAACTGCCCTAGTCAAGACACAGAGCACTAGGGCACTGTAAGGGGGATCGTAGGCGTTCCCATGCCGGAGACCACAGCCCCTCCGGGCGACCGGGTTTCAGCCTGTCTCTTATACACATCTAGATGTGTATAAGAGACAGCCCTCCGCGCAGGCCCGTCGGGTCCTCCTCCCACAGGCCGCGCCCACGACGACTCCTCCTCTAGGCCGACCTGCAGCCGCTCCTCACGGTCGGGCCTGACTCGGTCTCCCAGCCAAACCGGCCCGCGCCAACCTGCACCCTCTGCCTGGGTCTGGCTCCGACTCCGGCTCCTGCCCGGCTTCACCGGGATCCGCGACCGTGAGCTTGTCTAGCTGCCTCCATCCCGCCGGCCTTCCCAGCAGTCCCCGCGCCGCCTTAAAGGTGAAGCCGCTACCTCGGCGGCGTCGGAGGGGGCGAAACACGTTCCAGCAGGCCGGTTCTCTGCCTTAAAGGGGCCCCGCGGGCCAGGCCGGCTCCGGGGTGGGGCCAACCCTGAAGGGACGCAGAAGGGGCGTGGCTGGGCTTGCCCCCTTGGACCAGGGCTTCCTGGTCTGTGAAACACTCCGGGCCCAGTGTCTGGACCAGGGATGACTGCGGAGCGAGGAGAAGGCCCGACCTCCTCGGAGTCCGGAGCGAGGCAGTCTACATTTATTGAGCGCTCACTATTTGTCAAGGGTCTTGGTTGATGTCTTAAGTGCATTAACTTAATGCTCACAAAGGCCTGTGGAGCTGGGTACTGCCATTACCCACATCTGACCCTCCCTAGGCTTNTTTGTTTCTAGAGCCCCTCTTCCCGGCTTCGGAGTTGGCTGTATCTCTGGTAGGGAATTCTCAGCATTCGAGGGTTACTTTGTGAGGAAACGGAAGGAGGCTTCTGGTTAAAAGGGAGAAAGAGGTGGAAAGGAGCAGGCTGAGAACGGTGGAGAGAAAACCCTGAGGGGAATATCTGAGCAGATACTGCTGACCAGATAATGAAGTCAGAGGAGTTATCTTTGGTCTGTAGTGGTGTCACCGGAAGGAAAGACCCCTGTGCTGGCTAGTTTTATGTCAACTTGACACAAGCTATAGTCATCAGAGAGGAGAGAACCTCAACTGAGAAAATGCCTCCATAGATCAGGCTGCGGGCAAACCAGTAGAGCATTTTATTATTGATTGCTGTGGGAGGGCCCAGTCCATTGTAGGTGGGGCCAGAAAGGCTGAGCAAGCCAGTAAGCAGCACCCCTCCATGGCCTCTGCATCAGCTCCTGCTTCCAGGTTCTGCCCTGTTTGAGTTGCTGTCCTGACTTCCTTCACTGATGATCAGTTAGCCAAACAAACCCATTCCTCTCCAAGTTGCTTTTGGTCATGGTGTTTCATCACGCAATACTAACCCTGACCAGGACAACCTCGTTGGTCCTTAGCGCACCAGCTTCTCCAGTANTCCTCTGATCTCTGCAGCACACCCACCTGACACTGTCTACAGCATCAACCTTTCTAACGTTTTTCTTGTTGTTTTCCCTCTAGAATGCAGGTCATCACCTGCTGGTCAGGACCTGAAGTAGCTCAAGATAGAGAATACAGCAGCACTCAGTAGATGCTAGTTTATAAAAAATGGTGGTGGGGGGAATTGCTGGAAAGATGGCTCAGTGGTTAAGAGCACTTATTTCTCTTGCTCAGGACCCAAGTTCCATTCCCAGCACTTATGTGTTGGCTCACAACCATCTTTAATTCCATTTCTGTGGCATCCGGTGCAACCTTCTCATTTCTGCAAGGCACCAAGCACCCATGTGGTATACATACATACTTAAGATGAAACACTCATTCCCTATAAATAAATCTGGAAGGGAAAAATGGGGGGGGGGGGCAGAGGAATACACTTGCCTTTTACCAGTCCTTCCAAACCTAGGTTTGATTTGGTTCTCTGTAACAGTGAGCCAGCACTGAGACCCTCACCCAACTTCCTGGTTGATAACTCTAGGAGATGATGGCAAGATCACCCCACACAGTGAGAACTGGAATAGGCATCCTAGGGACCTGGGGTTTATCTGATGAGGAGGGAGGGACTCAGGGAACAAGGTTCAGCACTTGGTGCCATCTTTTACAGAGAGATTGCCCAGTACTCTTAGCTTGAGTACATGCTGTGACAGGGAGCTCACTCTCTTCTCCTGAGACACTCGAAATACTAGAAAGGTCCCTCACCCCAGCCCCGAGACAGGGTCTCATGTAGCTCAGGCTGGCCTCAAATTGACTATGTAGCTAAGGGTAACCTTGAACTAATATCTGCCATCATCTCCCATGTGCTGAAATGACTACCGTGTACAGTTTTATGGCTTGCTGGAGATCAAACCCAAGGCTTCATTTGTGCTAGGCAAGCACTCTGCAGACTGAGCTACAGCCCCAGCTGAAAGGGTACTTTTTCCTTAAATAATCCCAAAGTACCTTCTTTATGTACTCATAGCTTCTGTCTCCAGCAAGAACTCTGCTTCCTTTAGCCAATGGAGATCCTCAGAGACAAGGACATANGTGCCCCACTCAGTCTTTTCTTTATCTGGCCTAGCCCCGTGTCTTCCACTAAGTGCTGTTATAGTTCCCTGGCCCTTCACTCTTCTGTCAGTCCAGATGCTGCTCCTAACACGGTGGCAGCCCAGGGCCCAATGATCCAGAGTGGACTGTATAGTCACCAAGTGATTGGGTCTAGTGATACACACACCTGTACCATATCAGCAGTAGCACCCGCCTACCATATATGAAGCCCTGGGTTCAATACCCAGTGTTGCAAATAAACAAAAATACAATCTTTCCACCTGTGAAGCCCAAGATCAGCCTAACTTTAGCAGCTACCAGTAAAGCTTTTGGTCTGATAAGACACTAAGTTACCACTTATAATTCAGTGAGAACCCCCCAGGTTCTCCTTGACCTTGTGCTGCTTCTATCAGTGATTGTTATTACATTTCAGAATTTATCTTGAAAGGAGTGATAGTGCACACCTTAATCCCAGCACGAGAGACTAGAATCTGTGAATTCAAGGACAGCCTGGTCTATTGAGCAGAAGCCATCTTTTTCTTTGTTTGTTTTTCAAAACAGGGTTTCTCTGTGTAGCCCTGGTTGTTCTGGAACTCACTCTGTAGACCAGACTGACCTTGAACTCAGAGATCTGCCTGCCTCTGCCTCCCTCGTGTTGGGATTAAAGGTGTGTGCCACCACCACCTGACAAAGGGACCATCTTTTTAGCCTGTTCTCAGGTAGCTAAGGCTCCCAGTGACCAGTTCTTCCCACTTGCATCTCTAGTTCAAGTAGTTTGTCACAGAGTGTGTGAGGAAACAGGGAAGCCAGGTGGCATGCCATTGCCAGTGCAGTGGCACAAACATGCATACCCTCAAGTCAGCTGAGGCAGGGTCCCCCAGAAGTAGAGACACCTGCTATCTCTCTCTACACTCTCTGTATTCTTTTGTAGGCCCCTGCACTGCATGAAACACCCCCAAGTAAAAGCAACCAACCAATACCTCTGTCCCTTCCCTTCTTCTCTCTACCTAACAAAGGGGCTCATTCCTTTTTATTACCTTGTTCCAGGTAAATAAGGAACAATGTTCACTCCTGCTATGTGGCTTTTGTTGGTTCTAGCAGAGGCTGGTGTGCAAGCTTTCATGGTTTCTGTGCTTCTGCTTAGGCAAGCTGGCTTTGTCTCCCGTGTGCTGGGGAGAGAGGGCTGGACCTTTTCTGACTGTTCTCTCCCCTTTATCTTGCTTTCAGTGCTTAGCGTTGTCTGTGTTCAACCTTTCCAGCCACTTGTCTGTGTTATCTGGTCTCTGAGGACTACAGTGTTCCCTGAGGGGAGGGACTTTACTCTGTCCTGCTCTGCCCTGGACTCCTCCACTTCCAGCTGCTGATTTCCTGCCAGGCTGCTGATGGATGATCAGTAAATAGAGAAGAAGGAAGGCATTGGTGTGGAGGGGTGGTTCATCTCCGGCTGTTTCCGTGGCGCTCAACAGCAAACCCACCCATCCCCAAGCCTTTGGAAGTTGTTCTTGCTATTTACATTTTTTTTTTAATTTTAGTTGGGTGGTGGTGGCGCACCCCTTTAATCCCAGCACTCAGGAGGCAGAAGCAGGCGTATCTCTGTGAGTTTGAGGCCAGTCTGGTCTACATAATGAGTTCCAGGACAGCCAGAGCTACACAGAGAAACCCTGTCTAAAAAAACAAAAACAAAAAAATTAATTTTAATGTATGGATATTTTGCCTGCATGTATATCTGAGCACTGTGTGCATGGAGCACCCAAGGAGGTTAGGAGAGGTTGCATTCTAAACAACTGTTTAGAATGCAGCTTCTGAAACTGGAGTTACAGACAGTGGTGAGCTGCTATGTCAGTGCTGGGAATCAAATCTGGGTTCTTTGGAAGAGCAGCAACTACTCTCCAGCCCAGCTATTTTTCCATAAGCTCATAAGGAATAGCACTATTAGGAGGTGTGGCTTTGTTGGAGTAGGTATGACCTTGTTGGAGGAAGTGTGTCACTGTGGGAGGGGGCTTTAAGGCCTCCTGTGCTCAAGGTATCTCCCAGTGTCACAGTCATATTTCCTTTTTTTTTAAAGATTTATTTATTATGTATACAGAAGAGGGCGCCAGATCTCATTACAGATGGTTGTGAGCCACCATGTGGTTGCTGGGAATTGAACTCAGGACCTCTGGAAGAAGAGTCAGTGCTCTTAACCTCTGAGCCACCTCTCCAGCCCCTCATATTTCCTTTTGCCTGTAAGATGTAGGACTCTCAGCTACTTCTCTAGCACTGTGTGTGTCTGCATGCTGCCATGCTTCTTGCCATGACAATGGACTGAACCTCTGAAACTGTAAGCAAGCCACCCCAATTAAATGTTTTCCTTATAAGAGTTGCCATGGTCATGGTGTCTCTTCACAGCAATAGAAACCCTAAGACAGAGTTGGTACCAGGGACTGGGGTATTGTTGTGATAGGCCAGACCATGTTATTGTTTGGAGAAATATGGACTTTGGTAGTTTTGGTTATGAAAGCAGTGGAATGCTATAAGTACTGCTTAATGGCCCATACTAGTAGGAACATAGTATAAGACAGAGGTGCTAAGAGTTATTTGAACTGTGGGGACTCATTTGAGAGGTTTCAGATGAGAAAAATTTTAGTATGTTGCCTAGAGATCATCTTGTGATATTTTGGTGAAGAAAGTGACTGCCTTTTCCCCTTGTCTGAAGAGTCTGCCTGAGGCTAAAGTGAATAAGTTTTGGATTAATTCCATTGGCAGAGGAAATCTCAAACAGCCTAATATCTGTCATGTGGTTATTAGTGGTCACTCTAATGAAGATTTATAATGAAAAGGAGCAAGCTGAGCAGGTTAAATTACAAAATGTAAATTTTGAGGAGAAAAGGAGCACTAGGAAGTGGAATAGAGCTAAATCCTGTGTTCAAGGAGATAAATGGATTAAGAAATGGAATAAAGGGAGTGGTGACCTCAGGACAAGATCCCACCCAGCTAAGCTTCCAATTTGTGAAAAAGAACTAAAGAAAATCTTAGAGCTGGGTGTGGTGGGGCACACCTTTAATCCCAGAACTCCGAAGGCAGAGGCTGACATATCTCTGAGTTTGAGGCCAGTCTGGTCTACAGAGCAAGTTTCAGGACAGCCAAGCTTAGGCAGTGAAGGATAGAAAGCTGGTGAAGATGTAATTGAATAAGGGGGCCATGTTCCAGCCCTAGCAAGCATCTGAAGGTCTGGCTTTAAGTGAAGGATAGAAGAAATGGGCTGTGGAATATGCCCTTGAGACTAAGAAAAGCTGCTGAGGCCAGGCATGTGTCAGGGGTGTCCCTGAATGGAGGCCCAGAGAGGCCATTGCATGAAGCTGTGAAGGAGAAACCTGGATTGCCTTGGAGACCCCAAGATGTTAGAGATGCTAGAGTTGTGGGATACCTGCTGAAGAAAGCAACTAACAGGGAGTGGAACCAGCCCAAGAGAAAGAAGTATGTTGTAGTCAACAGAGCTGAAAGAAATTGGAGATCTGAAGAGCGTTTTGACATCAGACATGGAAATAGAGTTCAGAGTTTGCCAAGCTGGTTTTTGATCTTGCTTTGGTCCAGTATTTCCTCACTATGCTTGTGGGGCCCAGGACAGCTTGGCTACACTGTTGCCATGACAGGCTTAATAAAACATAGCCAAAAAGTAGGCCTGAGTTTAGGTTTACTGCCAGGCAGCACCCCAATCCAGGAAAAAACATAAGCTGACACCACCCAGGGATGTACCAGCATCTAAGAGGAAGTACCTGACATTCCAAACATTCCAACTGTTAGGTAAGATTAGATAAGATCTCCAGATGACCCTGAGCCCAGCATACACCTATTCCCCTTTCACCAAGACATCCCTAGACAAATGTCAGACAATCAGGGTCCTGAA
>LZPO01075879.1:272966-287628 GCA_001675575.1 Neotoma lepida
CCTGGAACTCACTCGGTAGCCCAGGCTGGCCTCGAACTCACAGAGATCCGCCTGCCTCTGCCTCCCGAGTGCTGGGATTAAAGGCGTGCGCCACCACCGCCCGGCTACACATTGGTTTCTAAATGTCACTCCTCCACTAAAAGGCCTAGTCCTCCGTGGTGGTTTGAATGAGAAATGTCCCTCATATGCTCATGTATTTGAACATGAGCTATCAGTTGGTAGCTCTGTTTGGGAAGGTTATAGAATCTTAGGAGGTTTATCCTTACTGGAAGAAGTACAACACTGGGGGGTGGACTTTAAAGGTTTTTCACCTCACCCTGCTTCCTGCTCTCTCTTTGCTTCCTGTATGTCAATGAAAAATGTGACCAGCCAGCTTTCTGGTCTTGCCAACATGCCATATCTTTTCCTGCCATTATGGACTCTAACTCTCTGAACCATAAGCTAAAATAAATTCGTTTTTCCTTATGTTGCTCTTGGTCATGGTATTTTATCACAGCAAGAGAAGAGTAACTAATACATACTCCTCAGAGAAAGAGCTAATCCTAGAGCCAAGGGCAAGGATGACAGACTGTAAACTTGTACACCTTGTTCTAGAAAATCATTACATATTCAAAGAAGGATAAGGACAGGTAAAAGGTAAACTATGTGAAGGGCTCACTTTGGCAGATTTACAGTATTGGGCGTCAGTGATACTAACAAACTACAATGCAGTGAATAAATATAAATCATTGAGTCCACACACACAGGAAGGAAGGAAAAGAGAAAGCTCATCATTACAATGCAAAACTAACATAAGTATAGAAGAAATAATGGAAACAAAAATATCATCACTTGACAACTACATAGTAGTGACTTGACTCAGGGAAGACACACTGGTAGCTTCAAGTTTGATGAGGGAAAGGACTTTAGTATAATCTCAAATATCTGCACACAAAATTCTTATCTGTTAGGAAAGAGAAAACAATGACATTCTGGTGTGTGTGGAGGTGGGGCACATGAAACATCTGGCCAACACCAACATGACCAACATCCTCAGCAGTAGGGCTAGTTAATGCAGTGTGCCTTGATGTGATATGCTGGGAACACACAGTAGCATCTTTGTGGTATTTTTTGCCAAGAAATCATGGTCTAAGTCTGGTCCTGAGGCAATATTAAGGGGTTGGTTTACAAATCCTTCTCTTGGATATAGGACATGAATGANGGAAAAGACTAAAGGACTATGCAGACTGTAAGACATGAAGAGCCATGACAACTAAGCAAGGTTCATGTGTCTCAATAGAATTTTTTTTTAAAGACAGGCCTTAGCTGGCCTGGAACTAACTGTGTAGACTAGGCTGGCCTCAAACTTACAGAATTCTGCCTGCCTCTGCCTCCCAAGTCAGTTTGGGATTAAAGGTACGTGCCCAGAGGACTTTTAAAAATTTGCACTGGNTGTGGTGGTGCATGTTGGTAGGATTTGATGACGGAAGTAGAGGCAGGAGGATCACAAGCTGGAGGACAGCCTGGGCTACATACTGGCTATCAGTTTGTCAATAATCTCCTTTCACCATGTGGTTCCTGGGGATTAAATTTAGTCACCAAGCTTGGCAGCAGCCACCTTAACCCACTGTGCTATCTCTCACTAACTGGCAAAGGTATCTTGGACTATTAATTACCTAAGAGAGACATACAGTAGTTATTGGGAGCACTTTAATATATAAAAGACTTATTTTTTAATTGTGTACATACATGTATATGTCTATGTGTGTACAAGTGTGAGTGCAGGTGCCTAGAGTCCTGAAGAGGGTATCAGATCCCATGGCACAGGAGTTACAGGTGGCTGTGAACCCACCTGATGTGGACACTGAGAACTGAACTCAAGTCCTCTGGAAAAGTGGCAGATGCTCCTAACTGCTGAGCCATCTCTCCAGCCCTGGGAGAACTTCTGATTGGGGAAAATAAACACTGAAGTATTTTAGAATGACAAAATCATTTGTGAAAACTGGTCTCATGTGACTCTGAAAAGCTTAGAGAACAGAACACAGTAAATGCAGTAAAATGGGAATCTGAGGGACATGGCAGAATGTTCCTCCTAGTCACAGACTGGAAGAAAATAGTATACATTAGATATATTCACAAATGATAGAGGATTTTATCTGTAAAATGATCTACAAATAAATTACAAAAAGGCAAACACCAATTTTAAATATCAGAAAAGGATTTAAACAAATACTGTACAAAAGCAGTTATCCAAATGGTAAATCAGCAGATATTCAAGATCATTAGTTATGGAAAGGCAAACTAAAACCATAAAGATTGGTGAGATGGTTCAGTGGATAAAGGAACTTGTTGCCAAGCTGAGACCTGAGTTGGATCCCCAGAACCCACACTGTAAAAGGACAGGCCCAATTCTTGCAAGTTGTCCTCTGACCTCCTTATATGTGCTATGGTACACACCCATGTACATGCACATACATACACATACANAACAAATAAATATTATATAAAATTTAAAGCCACAAGGGACCTAAACATTCATATCCATTAACAAAGGCTAAAATTACAGAGAATGACAAAACTACATATTGATAAAAATGTAAAGTAACAGAATCTTTGATATAAAACTACTATACTATTATATAAGTAATAATAGTAATAGTATATGTAACATAATATTATACTATTACTATTATCATTTATCTACTGTTATATAACAATATTACCACAAACTTACAAACAGCCAAAAATAACATAAATTGATCATAACTGTGGGTGAGAAGCCCAGGCACAATATAGCTGGGCCCTCTATGGTCACAATCAAGGTATCAGCCAAGACTGTGGTGGAGCAAGATCTNTTCCCAGCTCACTTAGTTATTGGCAGCATTCAATTCTTGTGGGCTACTGAACTGAGAGCCAGAAGTTTCTTGAGCTGGGGGTTATGACACATGCCTTTAATCTCAGAAGAGACAGGCAGATCTCTGTGAGTTTGAGACCAGCCTGGTCTACATAGCAAGTTCAAGAACAGACAGGGCTACATAGAGAGACCCTGTCTCAAAAATAACAACAAAAAACAAACAAACAAAAAACAAGTTTTTTTGGTAGCTAGGGCTTGAAGTTGCCCAGAGAGCCATACCACTCAGACTTGTCCATTGACAACTCACAATATGGCAACATCTACATATCCAACAAGATGGAATTACAATCTGATGGAACATTATCATGCAAATCCCACCAAGCTTTGCCATATTAGATGACTCTACTCACAGGTTCCATCTACAACCAAGAGTATAGGATTACACAACAGCATAAATACCAGGAGGCAGATCATGGGGCCACCTGCCACAGCTACTGAGATTTTAAACTACTACAACTGCATTTGATAAACTAATGCTTCTCACAGTTAATTTAAGCACATACTTGCTATAAGACTCACCACTTAGATATTTACCCCCTTTATGCCCACAAAAAAAGACATGCATACGAATTTTCATAATAAGCCTGGCATAGTGGTGCATGCCTTTAATCCACGCATTGGAAGGCAGAAGCAGGTAGATCTCTGTGAGTTCAAAGCTAGCCAGAGCTATACAGTGAGAGCCTGTCTTGATGAAAAACAAACTAAAAGGAATGTGCACCAACAACCTCAGTGTCCACTGAGCTCAGAAAACATCAGATCTTTGGTACTGGAGTAGCAAGATGGTTGTGAGCCACCATGTAGATTCTGGGAACCAAACCCAGGTCCTCTGGAAGGCTCTTAACAGCTGGGACATCTCTCCAGCTCCAAATTTATACATTAAAAACAAAAAACAAAAAACAAAAAAACCAACCCACACATCAAGAGCCTAAGATCTGTGATTTTCACTGCATTTAAATTTACCTCACTCAAAAAAAAAAAAAATAGTCTGGGACCATAAAGATGGCTCAGAGCTTAAGATTACTTGCTTTTGCCAAGGACCCGAGTTCTGCTGCTACTACCCACATTTGATGGCTCAAAACTGCCTGTAACCCCAGCTCTGGGGGATCCAATACCTGGAGCCTCAGTCTGTGGCGCGCACACACACACACACACACACACACACACACACACACAAAACCAAAACCAACCAAACAAAAAAAACATCTTTTAAGAAATTTAAGGAGCTGAGCATAGTGGCACCCACCCTTAAGCCTAGCACTTCAGAGGCAGAGGCAGGTGGATCTCTGAGAGGCCACCCTAGTCTACGTAGCAAGTCCTAGGCCAGCCAGAATTACATGGTGAGATCCTGTCTCAAAAAACAAGGTGAGGGGCAGGGAGAAGGGCTAGAGAGATGGCTCAGTGGTTAAGAGCACTTGTCANTCTTGCAGGGGACCTGGGGTCAGTTCCCATATCCCACATGGTAGCTCACAACCATCCATATCACTCTCTAGTTCTGGAGGATCTGATGGCCTCTTCTGACCTCCACAGGGACCAGGCAAGTATGTGGTGCACATACAAAAATGTAGGAAAACACTCATACATATAAAATAAATAATAAAAAATAAACGTTTAAGTATATAGTAACTGAAGACAAAACAAGTGACACAGTAGTTAAGAGCCAAACTACCAGAGATTAAACTCAGGCTATGACACTTTCTTGGGCAAGTTTCCTAACTTCTCTGTGCTTCTGTCCCTATTTGAAAGTCAAGTTAACACACAGACAGCAATTAGAACAGCACTGAGAATATATTAGGTACTTAGCATAAATGATTATTAAGCACATTTTAAAATGCATTTATTAAACCTAGGAAAAATTAAAGTAGGCCAAGAAAGGAAAAACTAATTTACTATAGATTGTAACAGTGTCTTGCCTGGCTATGGTCATAATTATAAAAACCCTGAGTAATTAACTAAAACCACACTCTAGCTGGTATTATGGTACATGCCTGTATCTCAGCAACANGAGCCTAAGGAAGGAAGATCAAGCANCCTTGGCCTAACGGACAAGACATTATCTGGAAAAACAAATAGAAGCATCTAGGGCAGGATGGCTCGAGGTAAAAAAGCCCTTGCTGTGTGAGCCTTCAATGCCNGGATCCCACAGTGGAAGGAGAGAGCTGAGTATGGAAAGTTGTCCTTTGGCCTTCACAAGTGTTCTGTGACATATGTACCTGGACTCACATACATATTACACACAATAAAAATAACTTTAAAAAAGAGTTGCTATGCCAGGCAGCAGTTGTGAATGCCTTTAATCCCAGCACTCCAAGGCAGAGGCAGGTGGATTTCTGTGAGTTCGAGGCCAGCCTAGTCTACAAAGCAGATGCCAGGACAGCCAGGACTGTTACATAGAGAAACCCTGTCTCAAAAAACACAACAAAAAAAGAAACCCTGTCTCAAAAAATAATTATTAAATAAATAAACAGAAAAAAAACAGTTGCTACATTCTACAGGTATACTAATTATGGAGACTAAGGTTTTCAGGAGGAATCATACAAAAATTTAATCTTGTTTTAAAAAATCTTTCAATAAAAAATTAATAAACTCTATATTAAATCCCTCCCCACCAATTTTCAATCCAGGGGCTCACTGCTCTTCTATCTACTAATAAACCATGAATTTCTCAATCCATTAGCTGGAAAGCCAGGGTTATAATGAATTCATATGAATGGGAATTTTAGCATTATTTTTAGGAACCCAGGGCTTCAATCATGCTACATTCATGCTCTATTACTGAGTTATGTCCCTAGCCTAAGAATTTAATTCTTACAACTCATCACCTATGTTCACAGTGTGCTTTTCAGTGAGGAACACAGAAGTGCTTAGTGATTTTATCTTAACCCTCAAAGCATTTTTAAGCAACAAGACAATGAAGGAAATGGAAAGTGAGTGGTTTACCTACTTTTCATTTGCAAAACCAAAATTAGCCATAGGAATCCCAATAGGCAAGTGCTCCTGTCATCTTCCTATGAACATACATGCTTCTGGAAACTGATGCCAATTTCCACAATAAATTACGGCTCTAGTTTCCATGCTCAAACTATTTAGCAGGCTTCATCTTGGTAATTATGCCTTTAGTTTTGGCAAAGACCAGTTAGCAAATAAATGGACACTAGAGGTTTTGTAACTAACAAATGAAACTTACTTACTGCACCTGCTCTTCCCAACAACTCCCAACAATCAGCCAGATGGTTGTCTCTATTTCTTTCCACTATAATGAGACTGGGATCCAAAAGGATCCTCATTTAATTAGAGCTGATAGGCCAGTGTTCAGTCTACTTTATCAGGAAACCTGTAAACAGAAGTCTGAAGATTATACATGGCAACAATTAAAACTGTTGGCTTGGGATTAGAGATGTAGCTTAGTTGGTGCAGTGCCTGTTTAGCATGAACAAGGCCCTGGGTTCAATCCCTACCACCACATAAAGCAGCCAAACTGGTGTATACCTGTAATCACCTATAGAGGTGGAGGCAGGAAGATTAGAAGTTCAAGGTCATCCTTTACTGCACAGAGAATTTGGGGCCAGCTCTGGCTATGAGATCCTGTCTCAAAAAAGCAAAGCGAGAGGCTCAGTAGTTAAGAGTAGAACTGTCTGTAACACCAGTTCCAGAGGATCCAACACCCTCTTCTGGCCTCTGAGGGCATTGGTCATGTATGTGGTACACAGACATACATGCAGGCAAACATTCATTCACATAAATAATATATGAATTTTTTCAAAAAGCAAAGCAAAACAAAAACAAAATACCTCTAGGTTTTAGGTTTCTTTCTACAAATAAGCTAAAGTGAAACAGTAAGAGCTGTTAAAGGCTAAGGCTCAGAACCAAATGTAGAAAATGGATATCAACAATTAAAAAAAAACAAAAAACAAAAACCTGTAACACTGCTCAAGTTGGCTCAGTAGGCAGATGCACGTGGATTTCTGTGAGTTCCAGGCCAGCTAGGAGTGCGTAATGAGAACCTACCTCAAACAACAACAAAGCCCACTTGAGGGCATTCAGACACACAATAAATATAACATCATAATTATATAAATGTAACATAATAATTATAGTAAAGGCAAAATGCTCTTTTGTGTGATTTATTTATTATGTATACAGTGTTCTGTCTGCATGTGTGCCTGCAGGCCAGAAGAGGGCACCAGATCTCATTACGGATGGTTTGAGCCACCATGTGGTTGCTGGGAATTGAACTCAGGACCTCTGGAAGAGCAGCCACTGCCCTTAACTACTGAGCCAGCTCTCCAGCCCACAAAATGTTCTTAACAATTGAGTCTCAAAGAAGTGGCATGGTGGTGGGAATACCTCTAAAGTACTTTCTAGACCATGACTATAATTGCAAAAAGCACAGATATTTGGTGGTAGAAAAAAAAAAAAAAAAAAAAAAAAAAGAATGCCAAACATCTTATAATCCCATACAACAAAGCAAATGACTAACTTCCCACATCATTTCCATCATTCATTTAAGTGACTGTTTAGCTCTAAATGGGGCAACTATAACAGCTCCCCACAAGGTCCCCACAAGGCTCAGGGAACATCTTGAAAGAGGGGGACAGAAAGAATTTAAGAAGCAGAGAATGGAAAGAAAAGCTGTAAAATGCTGTCTTTTGGACATGACATGGCCATTACACTTACTCAAAGTAACAGCTGATACCTGGGGCAAGACCAGTACATGATCAAGACAGTCAAAATAGTAAAAATCCCAGCACGAGATGGGGGGTAGGGGCTCACAAGTCCCCACCCTGAGCTGAGGAACTATTAACAGTTGATATAAGATGGACAGTCATTTCTCTTTGTCGAGGAGTAGGGGATTTGGGGTGGTGAACACTGGTAGGTTGTCCAAGTGTCTCCAGTGGATGGCCACACAGACACACAAATACAGGCAGTAATAATGGGACCCAGTAAGTTATTAAAACGAAAAGAATGAAATCCTAAAGTAAATATGAAACACAGACAGTCCCCCCCAAAAGGAAACTGACCTGAACAAACAATCCCTAAAGGATAATATCCCAATGATCTTGACGAGCAAAACAGGAAAAGGAAAATGTAAATTAAAACCACAGGAGAAACCATCTTAGCCCCTGCCAGAATGACTAAAACANAAAGGGCAAATACGAACTGTTAGTGCAGACATGGAGCAACAGAGACTAGCATACATATGAATATGAAAACACATGTACCTTGTGACCCAGAACTTCACTCAAGAGAAATGAGTGCATACATCTACCAACATTCAAAATTGCCTGAAACTAGAAATCTCCCACACAGCCAACATAAGCAGAATATAACGAAGAAACCACATATCCATACCATGAAATACTATGCAGCAACAAGAAGAGATGAACTACAACTAGTATGTGAACGATTCACAAAGCGCATACACTAAAGCAAGCAACACTATCTTAGACTGTCAGAAGTTAGACTACTGGCTTCTTTGGTGGCAGACAGGAGAGGCTGTGATTAGATGAGGGCATGGTGACATTCTGACATTAGAAATGCTCAGCTTCTTGGGCTGGATAGATGGCTCAGTGGTTTAAGAGCACTGACTGCTCTTCCAGAGGACCTGGGTTCAATTCCCAGCACCCACATGGCAGCTCACAACTGTCTGTAACTCCAAGATCTGATACCCTCACAAAGGCAAAACACCAGTGCACATAAAATAAAAATAAACTAAGAAGAAAAAGAAATGCTCAGCTTCTTATTGTGGGTGCGAGATATGTATGTTCAGCTTATGAAAGCTCACGAAATTGTACTTACTAAATTGTGTGCTTTTCTGAGCACGTATGACACTTTCAGTAAAGCTGTTTGATTTTTAATTAGGTGTAGACCACGGAAGTAAATATTTGCATGTGAAAGGGCTACAAAATTTACTTTCATCAGCTTTATAAAATCAGCCTCAGTCTCACTCATATATAAGTAAAAAGCAGTTTGTAATTATCTAAGTCTTGACCCAAACATGTTTGTTTCTTTAACCATTTAACATATAGTAAATAGTCCATGAATGTAAACTCCATGCACATAGAAGACAGACTTCACTCCATTTTGTGCAGAACTCATAAAGACTTCTTCACTATTTTGGGAAATCATATTCCAGTAGCATTGCCACATATCATCTGAGTCACCAATGCAACACACCTAAATCAAACTCTATTCATAGATGTCATATTCACAAAGATAAAGCCATATGTACCTGCAGGCACACAACAGCCATGGCTAATACATTGAGTGCACTTATTTATGTTTGCCTCCTGAGAATTTACACACAGAAAGACATGCCTGACTATAATTAACACACCTTTTATTTCTTCTGTATTGCAGTAAAGACAATGCAGACACGTCAGTAAGTTTTATTATCTAAGCATTTCTTTCAGGATAGAAAAGGAGCCATATAGAGTGACTGGGTTGAAAACCAGTTATAAACCACCAGTCTAAGCTGGGAATGGTAGTTTATGCCTGTAATCCCAGAACTCCAGAGGCTGCGACCAGTCAGGACTAGAGTGAGTGGGGCTCTGTCTCTCAACACATAAAAAAAAAATTAATCAGTTTATCACAGNAACTATAAAGAGAACTCAAGAATTCTAAACCCAGAATTTAGTAACTGCTTTAATCCTAGCACTCAGGAGGCAGAGGCAGGTGAATCTCTGAATTCAAGGCCAGCCTTGTCTACAAAGCGAGTTCCGGGTAAAGAAGAACCCAGCACCCATCACCTACATAAGGACACTATCATAAACCTAATCTAGACACAGTGAAGGGAACAGGAACTCAAAGTACAACATCTGAGTCCCTTTCCTTTTAAGTCAGTGAGATACAGTTTGGCATTCAGGAGCAAAGGGCCCTATTATTTTTCTGTTCTCTTTCAAAAATAGCTCCACCTTCAAGATTACACAAATTAGATCATTCTGCAGCAGGAGTCCTCCTCGCTGAGCTCCTAGGTCATACAGGAAGTATGCTACAGCAAACTAGTAATTTTACAAAAAACATGTTTTTTAATCTTCAGTTTCACTAGGTTACTGACAAAGGATTGAAGCTGCCATTATCAATGGCTTCTGCAATACATCATCTCTTCAAAAAGCATCCAATAAACATAGATCAGAATAAGTCAGCACAATAAATACACAGCAGAGTAATTAGAGATGCTGAGGTTCAACTGCTCCAGTAATTACATCATGGCCTAAAACACACCAACAATGTAACTAGATCTTTAACACATAAGGTGCCAACCTGCCAATGATTCTATAGCCTAGTAGATTCTCAAGGAAACCTATTTCCAGTTAACCACAAATGACAAAAACGGAAACAAACTCTAAAACTGCTCTGAAGTGTCCTGTTACAGACACTGTTTTTATGATGTCACTAAGACAGTGAGACGGTAAGAATGACTTGGAGGAAAAAAAAAACAGAAAGCAAACACAAAGCAGTTACATGAAAACACTGAAGTTATTATTGAATCTTTTTGCTTTGTCACAGCTCAAACCGGTTGAAAATGTAGTCAGGATCCTCATCTTCTGAGTTCTCACCCTGCTCCCACCTCCATCATCACAGCCTCCTACCGTTGTGACCTCACCTGCCCCTGCCCTTTTCTAAGCGTGATTCTGCACAGAGGCCAGTGGTTCTACTGAGGTTGAAGTAATCATAATGCCTCTTTTCTAGCTCTAAACCTTAAATGCCTTGCCTTCTCACTCAAGGTTAAATCAAGAGTTATACAATGTCCAATAAATTCTGTTGTGTCAGTGGTAGAGCACTTTTGCTTTGGCTCTCTAACACTGCAAAACAAAAAAACACACACACATACACACACTTGTCCCCTTACTTCTCTAATTTTACCTTCTATAATTTTCTCCCTTATTTATGTGGCTTCAGCCACACTGGTCTCCTGGATATTGCTGGAATTTACCAACACTTCCTGTCCCCTCTACCAAGAAGGCTCCTCCTAAAAAATTCACTTGGCATGGCTCACATAATTGTATGCTTCACCTGGTGTGCTCAGTTCTCAGGCTCTTCTCACCTTATTTATGTGACCAGAGGGAAACTTGGGGTGTTGTTACTCAAGTGCCATCTTCAGGAACATACGTTGTTTTGTTTGTTTTTGTTTTTTTGACCCAGGATCTCTCACTGGGATATGGGGCTTACCAAGTCAGCTAGGCAGCTGGCCAGTGAGCCAANGGGATCTTCCTATTTCCACCTCCCCAGACCTGGGATTACAAGCATACACCACTATACAGATCAACTACCTCCTTTACACTGCACACCACACTGTCCTTCTTAATCCCTTACCTTCTGTTGCTCTTCCATTTCCCCACCTGGCATAACCTGTCATTTGTTCTCTCTGTTTACTAACTGATGCCCACCCTGTCCCTAGAGGTAAATATAAGAGTGTAGTTCGAATTCTAATTGGTCTTATTAATAAAAACCCAGAGTCNGTTATCAGGGTGAAAGATGAAAGATCAGAGAAGCAGAGCAGCCAGCCACTAGTTCTTACCTCTACAAAATCCTCAGCCTGAAAGGGCTNACTCCTGTCTCCTCTCACCTTATATTCCTTTCTCTGCCCAGCCGTATCACTTCCTCTCTCAACCTCCCTAGTGCTGGAATTAAAGGCGTGTGTGCCACAAGTGCATGGCTCTGTTTCTCTTTTAAACAGATTCAATTTCATGTAGCCCAGGGCGGCCTTGAACTCCTGATCTTCCTGCTTCCTCCTCCCAAGTGCTGGGATTAAAGGTATGTGCCACCACTGCTTGGCCTCTATGGTTACCTGGTGACTGGCTCTGCCCTCTAATCTTCAGGTAAGCTTTGTTAGAGCATACACAAAATATCACCACATAAGAGCTGNAATTTTTCTATTTTATTCATTATTCTGTTACTGTAGCTACAACTGATACAGAGCATTTGCTTGACATGTGCATTTTCATTAAAAGATAGCACCAAGAAGGGGTAGGTAAAGAGACATTAAAACCCATACAGCCAAGAACAGCCAAATGAGAAATCAAATTTTAAAGTAAAAGCATTTTCTAGAATGTGATTTAAATGAGATTGCTACTGACTTTTTCTTCAGATACATAATAGGAAGAAAATACCTGAGTGAGAGAGCCAGAGCAGAGAGAGAGAGAATCTTAAAATATTTTCTTAAATGCATTTCANAAAGATGAGGCCTCATCATTCAGGGCCATGGTGTCCATTTCAGTGGCACCTAGAGCTAGGTCCTACTGGAACATTAAGTAACTATGGCACTTTCTTAAATTCTCGAACGACCAAGCTAATCTTACACCTTACCTTAGGCTTAAAAGCCCATTCCCATTCCAGTCTCATGAGATGGACTTGCTTCCCCAAGAAAATAATCCTTTCTTTATTCTCCATGGAAGGAAAAGTCAATCAAGGATTACTAGATAATGTTTCAAAATGTTACTACAATGCTTTGTTATGATTTTTTTAAAGGAAAGCTTTAGGACTCTTTGGTAATAAAAATAAAGTGATTGTGATATTACACACACTTAATGAACAATCCTCTCTATTAAAGAAAAGGACATAAACAACTTTACTGCACATCTTGGTGGCAGAGAGGAAATACAATTAGATCCATTAATAGCCACAAAGAGTTATATTCCCAGTGGACCTTGGTTTCCAGAATTGCTTATTCATTTTCATCCACAGCAAAAGTGGTACACAGGAGAGATGACAAAATGCTGCAGCAACTTGTCATGTATTTTAATTTCAAGAAGATTATTTTATTAAACAGTGGATTTATGGATATTTCACTGTCATATTCTAATGTCCATGATCTATCCAAGGACTAAATGAAAACATGCTTGTGAAGATAATGCCAATGCCGGCTATTATAAATCAGATCTACCAGAGGACACATTGCTCCTTCATGGTCACAGTTTCACTGACATTACCCAAAGACGTGAAGGTGGTAACTTCTATGGATACAGAAGCTCAAACACCTTACATACATTTTACACTTTTTCTCCTCATAACAAAGCAATAGTGGATGGGGAGTATCCTCACCTTAAACTACCATGAAGAAAGAGGGTTGGTGGTAAACAAGGCTAACTTAACTAGGCAAATAGTGCTTAAACACACACACACAACTAATTCATAGCATGCATTTCTATCTCTAAATGGCCTTTAGTAGAGGGCTTGATTCCCTAAGAGTAAAAAAGATTAGACACTTCCTATAATTCCTACTTCTCTGGAGCACAACTAGACCAGGAGTTAAACAAATTATCCTTGTTTTTAAATCACTCAGCTGAGTCTCATATTCTTAGGCTATGCTGCTAGCTGCCCTTAGTCACAGCTTCGAAATCTGCCCATCCTTCTTTCCTTTCTGTTTTTTTTTTATTTTTATTTTTATTTTTTTGAGTGCTGGGGACTAGTCCAGGCATTGCACATGCCAGGCAATGCTCTACCTCTGAGCTATATCCCTAGCCCTCATTACTAACATTTTTCAATTAACTGTTTCATGGTATATTAGAAGCAAAGGAGAAAGAGATTATATTGATAATGACAAGAATCAAAACTACACTTAAAAAAAAGCAAATACACAAACTTGAATAGTTAAGCACCCAGTACAGTTAATACTATTCATCAAGCTCCTTTGTCCTGAAAAACCCAGTTGGTCATGATGATCCAGACTCAAGGAAAGGTTAATCTGCTTTATATACCCTTAAAAATGAGCAACAAGCAAACAGGGTTGTAGATTTCCAACCATAATGGTAAAATAAAGTCTTGGTGCTGTTAGAGGAAAACAATTAAAGCCAGGTATAATGGCACACTCTATAACCTCAGTACTTGGTGAGGCAGGAGAGTCACAAGTTTAAGCCTGGCCTGAGATACATGACCAGACTCTGTCTCCAAAAAATTAAAGGACAGAAGGAAGGAAAGGAGGAATGTAATGAGAGAAAGAGGAAGGGAGGGAACAAAGAAAGGAAGGAAAAAAATACACTCAAAGATTCCAATGCTTCAGGAGAGACTATAAAGCTATCACATTTCTCCTGTAAAACAAGAATATAACTTTTCTATAGTTTGAAACAAAAAGGAAAACTTGAGACAAAAGAAAAGTATCAACTCCAACTTAAATCCTTTCTTTAGAGCTGCTTGGCTTTCTCTGACTAAACTGTGAGCTGTAAACCGGTTTACCTGCTTTTCTGACTGCCAAATAAAAGCTACAGAAGTCAGCAGGTAAAATAGAGAAGCTGTCAAGTCAAGCTGGATCAGAATAAAGCTGTGGTTTGCAGGCGGGGCCTCAGCCATCTCTTCCGGTCATGTAAGTGAGCAGGATGTAGCAACAGGATCCCAACCCCACCACTGCTTCAGACTAAAATATTTTGTTTTGGCTTTCTAGTCTAATATGCTTGAGATCTGGCAGGATCTGTCCCTAAGGTGAACTCAATCAGAAACAGTGGTGCTCATTTGTGATTCCAGTACTTGAGAGATTGAGGCAGGAAGATGGAGAGTTCTAGGCCAGACTGGGATATATAGCAAGGCTTTTTGTAAAAAAAGAAAAAAAGAAAAACAAACAAACAAAAAAATAAACATACAAACAAATGAAGATGAACCCAAGATCTTAATAATAATCCCAATAAGAAACCAGAATCTCAGGCTAGGCATGGTGGCACACACCTTTAATTCTAGCACTCAGGAGGCAGAGGCAGGTGGATCTCTATGAGTTTGAGGCCAGCCTGGGCTACATATAATGCGTTCCAGGACAGAAAAAGAAAACAGAGAGACCCTGTC
>LZPO01075879.1:290299-306412 GCA_001675575.1 Neotoma lepida
TATCTCACCTATGAAAAGAGAGACAAAAGGAAATGCAAGAAATGCACTGTTGTGGAGAATAACTAAAAAGAAAAGCACACAACTTCCTCAGGAAAATAACTTACGTAAGCTCAGAGATGCTTGGCATGTCAATCTCACCTCAAATGTCACTTAGGAGATAATCTGCACACACTAAGGTCCTGAGGGACCAGGGTCAGAGAGAGGAGCCACAGTATGAGAAGCAGGTGATATAGAAAGAAACACGTTTTAAAGATCATGNTTCCCTATCTCCCAAATCTGTATCAGGTTGCTAACAATCACACAAAGTAATTTCTGAAATACACANGGCCTGAAAAATGCTTTGGGCAAAATAACCTATGGCTATTATCTGATATAGTTCTCTTTACAGAACTAAAAGTCCTGAAGCACAAAAAGATAAATGAAAACCAAGTTTACTCACAAGATGAGGATCCTTGTAAGAAACAGGAAGTATGACAGTCAAAGCTCAAAAAACTCGGCAAACTCAAATATTCTAACATCTGGCATACCTTCTAACATCTGGCATACCTTCTAACATCTGGCATACCTTCGACATTTAAAAGAAGCTGCACAGGGCTGGAGAGATGGCTCAGTGGTGAAGTGGCTGTTCTTTCACAGAATCCAGGTTTGGTTGCTAGCACATACGTGGTGGCTCACAATCACCTGTAATTCCAGCTCCAGGGAACCCAAAGCCTCTCTACTGGCCTCTGTGAGCACCACACACACATATGGTACCCATACAGACATGCAGGCAAAACATTCATAAAATAAACCTTTAAATTCTTAAAAACATTAATTAAATCAATATTCCATTATCAACCCAAACTTATCACCTATGCCTCATCTATGTATTGCAAGGAAGGTAATGGTCTACTCTAGAACAGTCTCCATTTACCATTTGAGTAGGCAATACCTTCACGGTGGCTTAGCAGGTAAAGGTGCTTGCAGCCAAGATGACCTAAATTCGATCCACAGGACTAAGATGATAGGAGAATAAACTCCTACAAGTTGTCCTCTTACCCACACATATGCTATGGCACACTTGTATACATATCTTGGCCAGCATTTATTTTTTTTTGTCTTTTTTTTTTAAATAACATCCATTCCAACAGAGGTGAAAGGATATCTCATTGTGGTTTTGATTTGGTGATTAGTGACATCGAGCATTTTTTTTCCTCTAACTTGTTGACCATTTGTAGTTCTTATTTTGAGAAATANCAGTTTAGATAGTTTATTCTTTTTTGTTTTGTTTTGGTTTGAGACAAGGTTTCTTTATACAGTCCTGGATGTCCTGGAACTCAACTTGTAGACCAAGCTGGCTTTGAACTCATCTCTGCTTCCTGAGTGCTGGAATTAAAGGTGTGCACCACCACACCTGGCAAACATAGATTTTTAAAATCAGATTACTAGGAATTTTGGGTTTTATTACTGAGTTGAGTTCCTGGTAAATATTAATGAATGAGATTAATAATTTGCAAAATATTTTTTCAAATCTTCTTCTTTTCTCACTATGTAGCCCTGGCTGTCCTATAACTCCCTAGGAAGACTTGGCTGTCCTGAAATCACTGAGATCCACCTGCTTCTGCCTCCCAAGTGCTAGGATTACAGGTCAATTGATATGCCAGGCTGAGGAAGTGAATTTCAATCCAAGTAGTCGCAAATGGTTAACACAACACAGTTTTTGAACAAAGCATCTCATCATCTTAAGACATAATGAATGTCTATTAAAATAGTGTTAGCAGGTTGATTGGTTTCATTGTTTTATTTTATTTTTTAACTTTTTATTGTTTCTTTGTGGATTTCCCATCATTCAACTCTATTCCATTCATCTCCCCATCCCTTCATATCCACCCTGCCCTTGCAACCTCCCTCCCAAAATAAAATAAAATTTAAAAGAAAAACCAAAAGCCAAAAACAAAACAAAATCTCAGCATGGAATAGTTTTAATTTTTAAAGATTTTCATTATTAATTACATTAAGGTGTGTGTATCTGCATGCAGGTTGTGTGCATATAAGTGCAGGTACCCAAGGAGGCAGGAGACATCAAATTCCCAGAGGTGGAGTTACAGATGCTTACGACCTGTCTGATGTGGACACTAGGAACCTCTAGAAGAGTAGCAAGTACTCTTAACTACTAAATCCATCTCTCTAGTCCTTTGACTAGTTTTTGTTTTCTTTAAACAAATCTTTTTTTCTAACTTTTTATTTTTAGATTTATCTATTTTATGTGATGCATATTTTGCCTGCATGTATATGTGCACCACCTACGTGCCTGGTGCCCATGGAGGTCAGAAGAGGGCACCAGATTCCCTGGGACAGGAGTTAAAGACTATTATGAGCAACCATGACTCTTAACTGCTGAGCCAACTCTCCAGCCCTGATTACTTTCTGAAACATAGTTTCTGTAGCCAAGACTGACTTTGAACTCACTATGTAGCAAAGATTGGCCTAGAACTCCTGATCCTCCCACCTCTGCCTACTAAGCACTGATATTATAAGGCATGTGTCACCATGCCAGGCTACGGGAATGTTTTAAGAAATTATATATTCACCGGGTGTGGTGGCATATGCCTATAATCCTAGTACTTGGGAGACAGAGACAGGAAGATCAGGAATTCAAAGTTAGCCTCAGCTATCTAAGCAAGGCCAACCTGGGCTATATGATACCCTATTTCAAAAAGAAAAGAAATGATGAGCTGGTTCTGTGGGTAAAGATGCTTACTGAACAAGCCTAGCAACCTGAGTTTGCTCCCCACATGTAAAGGTGGAAGGTAAGAATCAACTCCATGAACTTCTTCTCTGATCTCCACATATATATCATGATAACCACCTTCCCACCAAAATAAATTTTTAAAATTAAAAAGAAAATATTTTTTTCTGGAAGTTCTCTTGCTAAGCAGCAATGTATTGTTAGTTATTTGCACTCCAAGGAAAAGATGCCTGATACAGAGCTGCCTTGGTGGGAATCCTTGACTGAAACATAAAGCCATTTTCTGATTTTCCAGTCAGCTTTCTAAATAATTGCCTGTGAATTTCTATGTAAAGGACCACTATAGAGTAGTTACCAACACACATACATCTGGGCATTCTAAAACGTGCCTGCAGTGCTGGTGACTCCTGGGTCTAGGTCTAGAGAAGGGAGGATCTTGTAAGGGCTTGTCAACTCAAACCACCTTGTTCAAGGCCCTCTCTGAAAGAAGCTCTTGGGCCAGCTTCATTTCTGACTTGTCTCACAAACANTTCAAACCCTATGCTGGCAAACCATTCTCAGTTACCCGAGATTCCCAAAGTACTTCTAGAATGTGATGTCAGAGGCAAGCTATAGACAAGTCTACTTCAGCAGTTTCAAGCCCAGGCCAAAGCAGGCCCAGTTAGTCTCCCCAGGTAAAAGAGTCAAAGGACACAGCCCAAACAGTCTCTGACATGTATTTCCCTCATACAAGAGCAGAAAGTAAGAGTAGCAACTCACTGGTTTGGCCACAAAACTGAGAAACTGGAAAACTAGCTTTAAAAGAAATCATGTAGCCTGGCAGCGGTGATGCACACCTTTGTCTCAGCACTTGGGAGGCAGAGGCAGTTAGATCTTTAAGTTCAAGGCCAGCCCCGCCTACAGAGCAAGTTCCAGGACAGCCAGGGCTACACAGAGAAATCCCACCCCCCCAAAAAAAGACAAAAAGAAATCACGTAACTACTAATGTGTCCCAAAGATCTGTAAATCAATCCATGTAAAACAGACTCAGCGAAAGGCTTTCTCTTTCTGACTTAAGAAATCTGAGCTTCCACAGGGATGATGGATGACATTACCCTGATAGGGAGGATATTCTATTACAACACTCACACTGTGAAATTCAAATCTCCTAGGGCACAAACAATGCTTTTAAGACTTACAATGCTAAGGAGATAACAGACATTTCACAAGCTCTCTCTTATTTGATCAATTGCATTTACTTTACATCTATCATTTAACAAGTACTTGTTCCTGTGGCTTTATAGGTCTTTTTTGTTATTTGTTTGATATACATCTTAGGATGGATGGTAAGTAAAAGTATTTGTAACCAATGGCTGGAAAGTCTAAGGCATAAAAGAGTTTGTCCTGGCATTCAGTAATCAGAGTGAGATCCCAGCTTGTATGTGCTTTTGTGGTTAGAGTAGCATCACTCTAACCTTTCATGCAAATAACATTTCTGCTGCAAGCTCGTCATGCCAGTTCAGCTTGGCCATCTCCTTTGGTTATAATACTTTTGTCTAATAAGGGTTAACCTTAGTACTCCTTTTCTATATGTTTAATGTAATTCAGGAAGAAATTGTGAGTGATAGTTACTGAACTCCTTCCCTAAGTAAACACAAAGATAAGGACATGCAAGTGTGCTTTGAAATGAAGCCCCAGTTCAATATAGTTTATATGTTATACAGCAGGGCACATGTCAACTTCTAATCACTTTTATATGATGAGAAAATTTTGTATGCTTATAAAATTTAATAATTTTCTGGCTTTCCTAACTTTAGCGATTCAGAAGAGAAAATATGAGGGAAAATCTCACCACACAGACTGAAAAGAAAGTGTAGGTTAATGGGACTCTAAAACCTTTGCTTTAACATTGAGCAACATGCCACACTCCCCACCACACTCCACATATCTTTTTGCCATGCCCAGCCACAGTAGAGGACAATTAAGTTGGGGAGGAGAGCAACCCCAACTCTTAAATCTATGAATTTCATAAGGGAACAACAGCAGAGCTGCCTATTCATANAACAGTTTTGCTGGGGTTTTATCCAAAGATAACCATATTTCATGGTAGTTATTTCAGAGAGGTGAGAACAGAGATGGGATCAGGACCTTTAATATAGTCTATCTTTCTATACTGCTTGAGCATGGACATATGTTAATGCTGTTTTTTCTTTGTTGTTGCTGTTGTTTTAAATGTTGGTAAAAACAACAATGCAAAGAACAATTTGGCCTTTTTTTTTTCCTTCTGGTTCTTTGAGACAGGGATTTAGTGTGTAACAGCCCTAGCTATTCTGGAGCTCACTCTGTAGACCAGCTGGCCTCATCTGCCTGCCTCTGCTGGGATTAAAGGTGTGTGCCACCACCGCCTAGCCAATTAAGCCTTTTTAAAGTCAATTGTAAGCATGCTATTGAAAGTTTTAAAAACAATATTATCAATTCTGAGAATTTAGTAAACAATAAAAATGAGCAGACATGTACCTAAAAACATCTACAATGCTCACCTTTATTTAAATGTCCAATAAAGGAAACTATATTTTTTTCAAAAGCAAACCAAATTTTCAAAAGTATCAAGGAAAGCAGCATGACCTTCCTACTGCTCTATTACATTCCCTTTTCTGTGTGACACCTACTCCTACAGTGCTGGTTGCTTTTCAGTTTTTTTCTTTGTTTTCAGGTAAGTCTTGTTATATCTCCTTGGCTGGCTTGAAACTCTGGCTGTCCTTGAGTCATTAATTGCCCTGCCTCAAACTCCCAAGTGCTATAGGCATATGCCATTATACCTAGCTCCCACAGTGTTCCTATGCACACCTAACCTCAGCTCCACCATCAGATCTACATTTCTTAATTGCCTATAGCTCATAGGTTTGTGTCTCACTGGAGTTACATGAGAGAAGAATGTTATTTCCAGGTTCTATACAGAGTTTCATGTTGCCAGTTTTAAATATTTTAAATAATGTGGACAAGTACCAGAAGACAACAAATTCACCAAATGACTCAATACTTAGAAGGGCCAATAACAGTCCTTTTCCCCCCACAGGGTGTTTTCTATGCTGAAGACACACAGCATGCTCCAAGAAGCACAAGTGTCTCACAAGGTGCTGGGAGGCCCAAGGCTAATGGCTAGAAAACCAAGTCATAGAAGGACAGAAGACAGGCCAGGACTAGGCAGTAAACAAGACATAACTATACACAGCCACATACAGAATGCTTACCCTGTTTCTTGGGCTAGTAATTTATTATGCAGACTTTTTAGTAACCAAGAGCTCTTACAGTCAAACCAAAACTCAACATCAGTGATTCTTCTGTTTGTTCCCCTTGTGACAGCTTCTGCCCATCGATTCATGCTTTTTCAATCTAACAAGCTAGAAAAGGCAATTACCCAAAGGTCACTACTCAAACACTCCCAGATACAAAGGAGAACATGTTTTACTAACTGAAGGCCCATGCAGGATGGAGCAGGGGACTTTTATGCAAAGAATAGGAGGAAAAGCATACTCCAACAGTAGAAAGAGAAAGAGAGAGGCCTGCCCAGGACCAAAAGGCATCCCATCCCACAATAAGCTCTCACTTGAGTCTGGGGTCGTGCTAGGGCTCTGGCCAAAGTAAATCACTATGGTTCCTAATTTCCTTAAAGGAAGGACAGAGAAACAGGACAATATAAACTAGAGCAGTAAATGCTGAACACAAAGGGATGAGGGGAGGGTGGAAATGGCAAACAGTCTAGCATCATCTCTTGAAGCTTCAAATCCACTTTGCAACAGCAATCCCAGTCCTACATACAAATATATTCTAAAGAAACTTCTGTACAGGAGCACAGATCCTGGGCAAAGAGATACATACATACATACTAACACACACTCTACTGCCCATGTTAACAGGAAACAACCTAAATATTCATCAGAATCAGATAGTAATTCATATAACCAAATATTATCCATTAGGGAAAGTATTAAAAACTAGAGCTATATTGATAATTTGCATAAGCCTGAGTTAAAAGTGACAGAATACAGAACAGTATGAGACATTTCTACAAGCTCCAAAAAACGTTGAAGCCAGAAGTAGGGACTCACTCCTTTAATCCCAGCACTAGGGGGGCAAGAGACAGGCAGATCTCTGTGAGTTCCAGGCCAAACAAGGCATGTAGGATACTGTCTCTCAAAAAAACAAAAACAAAAAACATACAAAACTAAAAAAATATTGTTTACAGACTCATATTTAATAAACCTATAATTAAGAGAGACAGACAAAGTGGGGGAGAATAAACACAATTCAGAAGTGTTTACCTTTGCAGGGGAAGCCAGAATGTGGTTCAGGAAGAGACACACTGAGAGCTTTAGCAAGTGGGGTAATGCTCTCTATCTTTCACTAAATGACACAGAAAGATGTGCTGTCATTATTTTTCATGCCCTATATATTGGTGTGATGTTGTTCAAAATAAAGGGAGAAAAAGAAATATCAACAGAGTTGAGGGTGGAACCCCACAATGCTCCCAAATCTCTGACTTACACACACATCTACCTGCCCTGATGGGCTAACAGAGTAAATAAGGATAGAACCTGAGAATCAACTCCGTTTAGAAGCACAAAAAGAACACCTCCAGGCATTTCTTTGTGCTTACTGGGCAAAACCAACCCTGCAGGTTGTCTTATCACAGGACCAGCTCCAACACATTGTCCCCAAAGAGTTATAGAAGAACTGCTTTGCCATAGAGAAACAGAAAATACCTGCAAGCGTATTTTTTGATGCAAGTTCCCAGATGGTTCCAGCAGACAGAAAAATGGATTGAATTTAGGAACAAGGCAGTCATTCTACAGGGCCCTGAGGAACTGGGAGACCCTGTGACTAGTGTCTAGGGTAGGAGGAAATGAAAACTTGCATTTGAGAACACATTCTTCTGATACCCAAAACTAAGGGCACAGAGTACCCATAGAATGTGTGTGATGAGAAGCACAGGTGAACGTGTGTACTGAACCCCCAACTGTTATTAAACCAGCTTTACCTGCAACAGGTAACAACTGAATTTGGCATATGCTGAATACATTAGGAATTAGTTCTATCAAAGTCATCTCACCACATCTGTGTAACATATGTACAGCTCACGAGTAGCCAGTGAGGCAGGAAGAAGAGTGACTTACTGAGGAAGGCCGTGTATTATTCGGTCAGACCCAGCCAAGGAAGGCAGGGTCCAGGAGGCCAAAAGGGTGGTCCGGGCCAAGGCAGAAGGTGGGGCTGCCGGGAGAGGGCGGGCCCACACAACAATCTTAGAAGGCCTAGGCAAAGGCAGCACCCCACCACCCCCACCACCACGACCAGAGCTGGGACGAGCTTAGGGTGGCGGACGTCCCCCAACACAACCGGGAGAGATGGGGAGGTGGAGCTTGTCACACAGCCAGCCTGGCGGTCCCCTAGGCCAACACCTAGTCCAACCCGCCCGTTGCTCACCTGGGCACGCAGCTGGACGAGCTCCGGTCCACCTCCCAGGTGGCATACAAATTCATCTGCACCGGGGCAGGGGTGCGGCCTGGTCCTGGACCGCCGGGAGGCGCAGAGCCCGAGGCCACCGCGACGGCCGTGGAGGTGGAGGTGGAGGAGGACGAGGAGGAGGCGGCCGCAGCCGAGGTGGAGGAAGAGGACGAGGTGGCCTGGGCCAGCTTGGGGGGCGTTGGCTGTTGCGGCAGCGGCTGCTGCTGCGGCGGCTGCTGCTGTGGAGACTGGGCGACCCCAGAGCCCCGCTGGCCGCTGCCGCCCCCGGCGCCTCCGGGACCACCACCCGCCCCTCCGCGTTCCGCCATGGCCTGGCCAGGGGTCGAAGGGGCGCAGGGCTTACACAGACTGAGGCCACGCCGAGCGACTCGCAGGCTTCCCCCGCGGCGGCGGCGGCGGCGGCGGGGGCTCAGTGCGCCTCCTCAGACCGCCCGGCGGAGCGCGAGCCGCCAACGAATCTGCACGCACGCGCGGGCCTTCGCTGCGCGCGATCCTCGCGCTCGTCCGCCGCCGCCTGTTGCGGCCCGCGCNGCCCAGACACTAGGTGGGCGTGTCCGAAAGGGGGCGGGGAGCCGCGGTCCCACCCAGCCGGGCGCCAAGGGGCGGGGCCAGAGCCGAGCTCGGCCCCGCGGCCTTTGGGAAGGGGCTACAGCCGGCGCGCTCTCGCGGCGCTGCCCTTAGGCCTCGGTGTGCAGGCTCGGCGCCCCTCCTCCCCCTCTCCCCTTGGGCGGCCGCTACCCCGCCAGCGGAAACCCGGGTTTTCCGGGGCGCGGTCTCGGACCGGAGAGGGCTGCACGGGAGCGCGCTCAGCCCCTGGGATCTGCAGAGCACTTAGGGGAGGCCAACGCTCCCTCGGCCATGCGTTGCGTGGGAATCGGATAGCCAGCTGTGGCGACCCTTTCTGTGGGCTACAGGATACTTCGCCCATTCCTGCAAAAGGAGCTNTAAGTGGAGATCCAGCAACTGGCCACCACCTCAGGAACCTAAGCTAGGAAGTTTCCTCATGAGGGTAGGCAGGAGCCCACCCAGCTAAGGTCGGCCAAATCTAACAGCCTTTCTTCTTGGTACAAGCCCCCCCACCTTTCATTTCAAAGTCCCAGAGTGCCTGTGCTTTCTCCCAAAGTCCCAGTGCTTTCTCAATTTCTAAAATTCTATTTCTCTCAAAGTCTGGTCAGCTACCATACCCCCACCCCCCTACTCTTGCACCTTCCTACACCCACACCTCACTTCTCCCCAGTACTTGAGCAAATGTCATGGGATCCTATGCTCCAGCCTAGTCTCAGAACTCAGGAGCCCCAGAGAAAACAAGCTCTTCAAACACACACACACACACACACACACACACACACACACACACACACACACACAACTAGTGAATCCAAGGGTTAGCAGGGACTCTGGAACAATTTAGATTTTGAGATGTAGATGTTCTCCAATAAGTAAGAAGTAGGCCTTTCTGCCAGAAGGTCAACGAGGAAGGCCTGACCTGGCCTACTTCCCTAGCCTACAGTTACTTCCCAGCCTAGCCCGGGTGCTAAGCTGGCTATTTTTATTCCCCAGGGACAAAGCAGTAAGGTCAGACCAGACCTAAAGGTACTTCCCTCAGAGCCTTCAGACAAAGGAGGGGTAGGGTATAGTAAATTATCCACAATTTCAGCACAGCAAACTCCTATGGGGTAGTCTGTGATTATAGGCAAGAAGTATATGCTTTTGCAGAAGCTAAGGAGATTGAAGAGTGTCATGTATTCCTCCTTCCTTGGGAAACAGCTTTATTTACAAAAACAAGTCTAAAATAAGAACATGAAATGACAAGCCTAGGGAAGTAGAGAGCTAGCTTTGGGGACCCACACATAAAGCCCAGACATATAGACAAAGGGCCTAAAGGAAAGCCAGCTATGTGAAAGGGACCTAAAATTTGAATTCCTTGTATTTCTTGCTGCCTCCACGACTGTCCTGGGGCTGAGCTTTCCGCTTTTTTTGCTGTAGGAGAAAGAGAGAAACAGGTTATAACAGGTTAAACAACCCCCAAACAGGAGGCAGCCTTACATAGACATAAAAATTGAGGAAAAAAGCACCGAAACCACATTCTCTTTTCTCTCTCAGATCTGGATGACTCTTCTCCCTGTGCCCCAGTGTCGTGGTACTTAAGAGATAGCAACCAATGGAAGACAGGAAGCAGGCACTGCATCTACCTTCCCTTTCACTACTAAAGCGTACAGCTCCACCAGGGCCGACAGACCCCACCCCTAGGCTGTCACTCCTAAGTTCCCAGGCTGCTCCTACCTTCTGTTTAGCAGCATGCTCAGCCACCATGTCGCTGAAGTCTTCTTTCTCCACTTGTGCCTGCTGCTCCCGCACATGTTCCTCATACTTCTGGGTCATGGCCATGGGGTCTAGCTCCAACTCCTCAGGAGCCAGCGCTACTTCCACACCTTGCAGTTCAGGGGCTGGACCCTTCCGACTCATAACCTGAAAAGATTAGAACCTTGTGATCTCCGAAGCCTCTGAGACACTGGCTCCATCTCCATCACAAAACAATGTCCTCCAAATGCTTACCGTGGACATGTCGTAGATGTGGGTTGAGCCCATCATGGCTCCTCCAACAGTGGCTGTTCTCTTCTCTGGCAATACAGTGAACAACTGAGGTGTCTCACTGCTGTAAAGGACAAGCAAGTCAAACCCAATAAGGGACAAAAGAGTCTTTGGAGTCAAAAGAAGTATAGGTGGTAGCATTTTTGAAGAATTCTAAGAAAACTACAGCTGAAGTATCTGCAGAAAAGTTGGGTTAGGGATGAGGAATGGGGTCAGTGCTCATCCTACAGGATAGACTGTCTGTAAGGGCTACAGACTAAACTAAGGGATCTTCTGAATCAAATTAGGAGGTCAGAACCAGGACTCACACATAAGGAAAGGTTAGTGGTCAACGAGGCTGAAGTTTCATAGAGAACTTGAGAACAGAGAAACTGTCCAAAGAACAGGCTGGAGCCTATCCTGGGACTCACTATGTGTCCCAGGCTGGCCTCGTACTCTGACATCGGCCTACCTCAGCCTTTGGAGTGCTGATACTAAAGGCGGATACCATCAGACCTGATTTCTATCCTTTTTAAAAACAATTATTGTGTGTGCATGCATGATGTGTTTCTGCGGGCATATGTGTATATGTGCCATTGTGACACAGCTCACAGAGGTCAGAAGACAACTTGAGGTTGGTTTTCTCCCTCCTCCTTTATACCAAATTCCAAGTATTAAACTCAGGACATCAAATGCCAGGCAGTGGTGTCGCATGCCTTTGATCCCAGTACTAGGGAGGCAGAGGTAGGCGGATCTCTGAGTTCGAGGGTCACCTAGTCTTCAGAGCAAGTTCCAATATAGCCAGGACCATACAGAGAAATCCTGTCTCAAAAAAAGCAAAATAACAAAACAAGACAAAAACCCCTCAGATCATCAGGTTTGGTGGCAAGTCAAGTACCTTTAAAAAAAAAAAGATTTACTTAGGGCCTGGAAAGACGACTCAGTAGTTAGCACTGGCTGAACTTCTAGAAAATCCAAGTTTGATTCCCAGCACCAATGTGGCAGTTTATTTTTACAACTGACCATCTGTAACTCTAGTTCCAGAGGATCTGATGCCCTCTTCTGACCTTGACAGGCACCAGGCATGCACNTTGTATACAGCATACACACACGGAAAATATTCATACTCAAAAACAAAAATTATACATATACATATATACATATATTTTAAATTTCATGTGTATGACTATTTTATCTGCATGTTTCTATGTGTACCATGAGTGCCTGGCACCTGAGGAAGTCAGAAGAGGGCGTCAGATCCCCTGGAACTGGAGTTAATATGGTTGTGTACTGCCACGGGGTGCTGGGAATTGAATTAACTTCTACAAAAGCATCGAGTACTGTTAACTGCTGAGCCATCTCTCCAGCCTTTAAGGGCCATTCCTTACCCACTGAACCAACCATTTTATTGGCCAGAATCCAAACTCTTCATCATGACCTAAAGGAGTCATACTTTGTATGCTATACCCTTTTCTTTCCTTTAATATGCAAAACTTCAGAATTCTGCTTCCTGACAAGAAGCAGGCACCAGATTTACCCATCTACATGAAATAACCAAGAACTGGACAAACTAAACAAAACTATGGTTTTTCAAGACACCAGACAAGAAAGATAAAGGACAATGATTACTGCAAGACAGGAAGCAAGTGAGAGGTAGAGGCAGGAGGATCAGCAGTGCAAGGCTAACATTAGTTTAGAGACCCTGTCTTTAAAATCAAATGAACTGAGTACTGAGTTTCCAGACCACAGAACCAAGAAAGACCCATACAGACCTGGGAAGATTCTGTGAGTTGAGGGAATAAGGTCCAAAGCAGCCAGAGATTGTAGAACATGGAGAGAATTCAAGAACTCAAGACCTCCTTTTTCAAGTATTGGGGAGAGGCAAGTATGAAGAAAATATGAATGTGAGGATACTACCAACGCCAAGACAGAACCACTTGGAAGGATGAGCAGTGAACACTGCCCACTGCTCAGTCAGGATGGAAAATAGTGGCAACTACAACTAATCGGACGGGAAAACCTCCAAATTCACAGGGTTTGGGGTTGAGAATACAGAATCTCCTGACCTTTGCCTCCTACTTGGGAGGACTGAACACTATTTCAGTCCTACTAAGAAAACCAAAAACCAAAGCCTCACAAAATGTTTCTAAATTACTCTATATTGATCAAAGCTGAAGATGGATAGGAATACAAAATACCCTGGCCCAGTCAAGTAAATTTCACAAAACTCAGCAGCCAGTCAGAAACTGTCAGGCATATTGCAAAGCATGGTGGTGCACACCTATATTTAATCCCAGGACTGGGAAAGCTGAGACAAGAGAATCATGAGTTGAAGGCCAGCCGAGGTTACACAGAGAGACCCCAGTCTCCCCACACCTCCACAAAAGGCCAGGGATAGTGATACATGGCTTTCATCCCAGCACTTAAGGAAGCCAAGGCAGGCAGATGTGTGAGTTCAAAGGCAGCCTGGTCTACACAGACAGTCCCAGGCCAGCCAGGGCAACATAGTAAGTAAGATCCCATCTTAGAAAAAAGAATGAGAGAAAGGGAGAGGTTACAATCTGCAGTAAGAAAAATATCAATGCAAATCAGTCCAGAAAGCTGGAAGTAGTGGCACACACCTGTAATCCCAGCCCTCAGGAGGTGGATANTGGAAATCAGGAGTTCAAGATCAGCCTAGGCTACATGAAACGGTCTCAAAAAAACAAAAAACAAACACAAAAAACCNCTAGAACTGATAAATGTTATAATTTGCAAGCAAATGGGGCTGGAGAGATGGCTCAGTGGTTAAGAGCACTGAGCACTAACTGCTCTTCCACAGGACCCAGGTTCAATTCCCAACACTCATGTGGCAGCTCACAATTGTCTGTAATTCCAGGATCCCCAACACCCTCCCCTCACACATATACATAGAGGCAAAACACCAATAAAATAATAAATAAAAAAATATGCTGGGCGGTGGTGGCGCAGGCCTTTAATTCCAGCACTTGGGAGGCAGAGGCAGGCAGATCTCTGTGAGTTCAAGGCCAGCCTGGGCTACCAACTGAGTTCCAGGAAAGGCGCCGCCAAAGCTACATGGAGAAACCCTGTCTCGAAAAACAAAACAAAACAAACAAAAAAATAATAATAATAATAATTAGCAAACAAATACATAAAATGTTATTACAGGGCCTGCCTGGGGAGATAGGTCAGTGGGTAATGTGCTTGCTATACAAGCAAGGGGACCTGAGTTTGGATCTGTAGGCAAAAATGTGTCTGTGAGAGATCCTGTCTCAAAAAAAGGGGGGAGAACATCAGATGAAGACTCTTGTTGGTAGCACAAACCTTTAATCCCAGCACTCAGGAGGCAGAGGCAGGCGGGTCTCTGTGAGTTCAAGGCCAGCCTGGTCTACAGAGTGAGTTCCAGGACAGCTAGAGCTGTAACACAATGAGACCTTGTCTCGAAAAAACAAACAAAAAAGACTCTTGTGTGCACTTTTATACACACACACACACACACACACACACACCTGTCTCTTATACACATCTAGATGTGTATAAGAGAAAGAACACACACACACAAATCAGAAAAACAGCAAGAGAAAATGACACTATATACCAAGGAGCAAAGGTAAGGATGACAACTGGTTTCTTATCAGAAATAATGCAAGAAGAAAACACTGGAGCAACATCTTAGAAGAACTGAAGAGGGAAAGCAAATTGTCAACCTAAAATACTCTATATAACCAAAATTGTTCAAAGACGAAAACATTTAAAAATTATAACAGCTGGGGCTGAGAAATTGGCTCAGTCACTAAACTGCTGGGAAAGCACAAGGACCCGAGATTGAAACCCATGGCCGATATAAAAAGTGCCAATGTACACCTGTGATCACAGGGCTGGGTAAACAGAAACAGAATGGTCCCTGGGGTTTCTGACTAGCAAATTTAGCAACCTTCGATAAGAAACCCTGTCTCAAAAAATAAAGTTGAAGCCGGGTGTGGTGGCGCACACCTTTAATCCCAGCACTCGGGAGGCAGAAGCAGATGGATCTCTGTGAGTTCAAAACCATCCTGGTCTACAAAGCAAGTTTCAGAACAGTCAGGGCTACACAGAGAAACGCTGTCTCAAAAGAAAAAAAAAGAAAACAACAACAAAAAGTTGAGAACAACTGAAGACACTGACAGAAACCTCTGGCCCTCACACATGTGCAGATATACAAATAATAAGGACAAGGAAGCTATTTCATGATAGAGGGGTCTGCAAGTGTTTTTCTGTCAACTAGACACAAACTAGGTCATCTGGGAAAGAGGGAACCTCAGTTGGGAAACACCCCCACCTGTGGCAGATGAGACATTCCTTGATTGATTGATGTGGGAGGACCCAGCCCACTGTGGGCTGTGCCACCCCTGGGCAGATGGTCCTGGGTTGTATAAAAAGCAGACTGAAGCTGGGCCGTGGTGGCGCACGCCTTTAATCCCAGCACTCTTGAGGCAGAGGCAGGTGAATCTCTGTGAGTTCAAGGCCAGCCTGGGCTACCGAGTGAGTTCCAGGAAAGGCGCCAAAGCTACACAGAGAAATCCTGTCTCGAAAAACCAAAAAACAAAACAAAACAAAAGCAGACTGAGCAAGCCATGAAGGACAAACCAGTCAACACTCCTCTATGGCCTCTGCTTCAGTTCCTGCCTCCAGGTTCCTGCCTTGAGTTCCTTCCCTGACTTCCCTTCTTAATGGACTGTAACCTGTTCACCAAATAAACCCTTTGCTCCCCAAGTTTCTTTTGGTCACAATGTTTATCATAGCAATAGAACACAGACTACAACAGAGGTCAATCCTATGTGTCTACATACCAAAAATAGAGCTGTAAATCCATGACAATGCAAAGCCTCCCTCAGGCCCTTTGTGCTTTTTTGTGCTTCTATCTCAGCTGACTGCAGACTACCGCTAGCTGATTCTCCCCTAATATTTAGTTCAAATACTACCATTTCAATGAGGCCTTCCAAGGGACTTTCCATCATTCAACATTCTTCAAATGGATTCATTCAAATCCATTACCCAGTTTCATCAGCTTCACCATTACTAGCCAAACCTGAAATTACTTTATTCTGAAATTATTTTACACACTTGTCTTCCTCAACTATCTACCCTGCTGACTTCCCATTGGCACAAAGTTGGTGTTTAATAATTGTTAAGAGAGCCAGGTGGTGGCGGTGCACACCTTTAATCCCAGCACTCAGGAGGAAGAGGCAGGCGGATCTCTATGAGTTTGAGGCCAGCCTGGGCTACAGAGCAATTTCTAGGACAGCCAGGGCTACACAGAGAAATCCTGTCTC
>LZPO01075879.1:320505-331611 GCA_001675575.1 Neotoma lepida
AAAAAAACAAGAACTGCTCTTGCATCATAGGGTTCAATTCCCAGCACCCAGAAGACAGCTCACAATCCTCTGTAACTCCAGCCACAGGGTGACACTTTATGCACATGGTGCACAGACGTCAGACATGCACACAGGCAAAACACTCATAAAGATTTTTTTTATCCCTGAGACAGGATTTCTCTNTGTAGCCCTGGCTACCCTGGAACTCACTCTGTAGCCCAGGCTGTCCTGGAACTCAGAGATCCACCTGCCTCTGCCTCCCGAGTGCTGAGAATAAAGGCGTTCACCACCACCACTCGGCTATAAATATTTTTTTTAAAGACATAGAAACCAATGTTCCAGGGCACAGAATGCCAATGAATTACTAAATGCAGGAAGTATATAATAAAATCAGAGCATTATCCCTCAATGTCTCAATGAGTAACTCTGGGAGCTATGCCNGATAACAAAGCACATGACTACATCCAACTGGGAATCAAGTAAGAATTNTAGGTATTCAAGTTGAATCTTGAATGATAAGTCACATTTGGAAGAGCAGATATTGGGGACTGAAGCATTACTAGCACTAAGTCAGAAGTGAACAGGCCCCAATTTTGTCTCATTAGACCCCACCCTTAATTCACTATANCATNTGCTAGCTGTATCTCCAGTACAACACATGGGAGAACGGCGTCCCTGAGCAGAAAGGACCTATAAACAATCTCTTACCTGCGCTGACATAGGAGGAGGAGCAGCTTTGTCCCCATCCTCTCCTCTTAAAACTGGTCGATTCAGCACGATGCCAGTCTACAAAAGAAAAAGAGAACTCTATGTCAGACTAAGAGGAACTACTCCATTACACGACCTCCTTTCCCATTTATTTATTTAGCAGAATATACCCAACGCCCTTCTGCCAGAGATTGGGGCTGGAATCTGAAGAGAAGCAGAAGGCGTAGAAGCGATTAGAATAAAGCAAAGGCAAAAGCTGACAAAAGGTCAGACCCGGCTTGCTACGATGAAGTACATAAAAACTGAAGACTCAGCCGGGCGTGGAGGCACACGCCTTGAATCCCAGAGCACTCGGGAGGCGGAGGCAGGCAGATCTCTGAGTTCGAGGCCAGCCTGGTCAACAGAGTGAGCTCTAGGACAGCCAGGGCTACACAGTAAAACCCTGTCTCGAGAAACTAAAAAAAGAAGTAAAAAGAAACGAAGACCCATCCGTGTGGAGTCTTAAAGGCCTCTAGTAAAAGTTAGACCTATCCTGAACTCCTGCCACAACACTCACCTGGCGGGTGTAGGTCTGCAACCGCTCAACCAGCTCCTCGCGACTCCCTGTGGGACGATGAACAGAATCNGGGGGTCAGCACCGGCTCCAGGAGACCAGCTTGGCCAGGTCGGGCCCCAGCGGCCTGTCTCCGCCCCCCGCCAGTGGGTCTCCCGGGTAACCAGGCTCCACGGCTCCACAAGCCCACGCAGCCCCCCCGACCGGCCCATAAGCCTCACCCTGGATCGGAGCTCCTATTTCCGCCAGTTTCGCCTGAAGCTCCTGGGCAGCCCAGGCGCCATAGTGGCCTGGAGGTGGCGGCGGTGGCAGCTGCAATTCTCCTTTGGGAGGTTCTGGATGCTCCGCCGCCATCTTAGCCACAAGAAGGCGCGCGACCAACACGGAAGCTCGGGTCAGCCACCGGGGCCTACTTCCGGGAACTTCCGGCAACGCTGTCCGCCATGTCCCGCGGTGATTGGAAAGCACTTGATGGAGACACACCCCTCCTGCCCTTCTCTGGGAGATAGGATTCGCCACTAACAGAGGCTCCAAAGCCTTCTGGGAGATGTAGTCTGCGGCTAGCACCGCCTAGAGGCTGAACGCTTGCCGTAACGTCCCGTACCTAGTAGTAGATCTGCCGCTAGGGCCGGCCCTTCACAAAGCCAATGCTTTCTGTTCCTTATCCTCAAATGCATACTAAGTCTTCTGGCCCGATACCCTCGGTGATGAGGTATCTGGATGCTTATTTCCCCTAGGAGCGCCTAGAGACTGCTCTCCGGCGCCCGCCAAGTGGGAGTTGGAGCCGATGCCTCTGATAAAACAGTGTCCGATTGTTTGCCCGCTCACTCTCGGCCCAGGCGTGCTTGAATGGGCTGAAAGGGGATCGGAGCCCGTAGAGGAACGGACCCGCCGGGCTGGGTTCCAGCTGCTGACTTGGGGGAAGGGCGATATTAAAAATCCCCTTTTCCACATTCGAGAAAGGCTTAAATAAATGCTTTTTCTGCCAAACGTTTCCTCCCCTTTCTAGGAGCTTTCATACCACATTCGGTTTTCCACGTTTCGTTTTCAAAACGAAATGTGCACCACTGGCATGCCTGATGTCTGTGGAGGCCAGAAGAGTGTCAGATCTCCTGGAACTAGAGTTACAGACGGTTGTGAATCAAACCCTGGTGCTCTGCAAAAGCAACAAGTTCTCTTAACGCCATCTCTCCAGCCCCAAGGTTTTCGTTATTGTTAAGCAGTGTGTCACCATGTGCCCCAGGCTAGCCTTGAACTCCTGATCCTTTGAGAATTACAGATATGCACTACCATGCCCTGCTTCATGGAGTAGGAGGTCTGGTATTTGAGATTAAGACTCATTATGTAGCTNNGACTGTCCTGGAACAAACTCTAGCCCAAGCTAACCTCTAGCTTTTGGCAAGCCTCCTGCCTCAGCTTCCTGAGAGCTGGTATTACAAGTGTGAGCCAAACCATTGCCCTGTTTCATTTTAAAGACTTGTCTACCCTTTATTCCTACCTCCATTCCCAAAGCAGGAGCAAGAACTTGATCGTTTTTTTATCATGTAGCATCTATCATCCAGGAGGCACCTAATAAATTATAGGGGGCGGGGAATCTAACCATGGGATTTTTATCTTCTTCTAGGAAAACAAAACAAACAAACCAAACCACTCAGGACCTTTCTTAAGGTCCTTGCCTGCCCAACATCCCCCAATTCATTTTGTCTCCACACTTCTCCCACTAGTTCTGCCCCTCTCAATGACAGCCTGTTTGTTTTTGTGTGTGATGAATAAGGGAGAGGAACACAAATGGTCTCATTTCCCACCCACACACTTCAGATCTTTTCTCTTTCTAGCCACCTCCATTTCACCAGCTGTCCCCAAAGGAGAATTGGAAAGGGGGGGTGGGGGCACACAAGATGCAGGAAAAGTGAGGTTTGAGAGAGACAAAAGAAAGTACAGGTTCAGGGGGGAAAATTGGTTCTCTTTCTCTTTACCCACATCTAAGCTTTTTGATTACCATCAAGAACAGTGGTGGCCTTCCTTTATGCTTGTCAGCCCACTCAGGCAGACCATTTGCAGCCCAAAGGAAGTCTCTTCTGCTTCCTGTAACTAGAGAGCCTAGAGCAGGTCATCTGAGGCTGGAGGCCTCAGTGTGCTCAGACAGAGGGAGAGGGAGGGCAGGGTCTTCAAGGCAAGATGAATAGAGTGGATGGGCCAGTAANATAACTAGGGCCAGGAAAGGCCACACTAAGCAGGATCTGATTTTTTCACAAGGGTCCTGGGATGCAGATAGGATACCAAACTGTGCAAAGGTAAAGACTGAGAGAAAACAGAAGCTGACATGTCCAAGATTCCCTGACTCTGAAGTCCTTCCCTTCTCCTTGGCAAGGATCCTTGCAAGATGCCCACTTGTTGGCTATATGAGACCAGAAGAGACCAAGGCAGTCCCTTCCAGTACCAGCTTTGGAATTTGAAGATCCTTTTCTTGCCCAGAATGAAGGGGACAGCCCATGCCAGCCCCAGAACCAACTGTGGGCTCATGGCATCTAATGTGCCTTTAGGAGGTGCTGCTATTAGATGGAGCTCTCTCAAACAGAGCTGTCACAAGGAAACAGCTGCCCATTTCAGTGCTGGAAGTAACAGGACTCAGGAAGTCGCCTCCTGATTCCAGGACGGAGTAACAGCAGAAACCAGAAATAAACTTGAGTTTCTGATTCCCGGTCCAAGGTGCCTGGGAAGAGAGACCTCAGACCTGACAACAGCTCTGGTCAGAAGTGAGACCTCTCGAGTCCTAGCAAGGCATGGGTGAACTACTAGGAGCTGCCTCAGGAGAGCTGGAGGACAAGCTAGAAGGGAATAGGACCAGACAGGGCTAGTAGAGGTGGGAAGTAGAGGGGAAGAGAGAGGAAATACAGGAGACTGCAAGCATACCTGAACCTCTAATCCAACCTCAAGAAGTTCCAGAGCCCAACGGGACTCAGTAATGCTGGAGTTGTACTGACACCTTCCCAGCCTCGGTTTTCACTTCTGATGGAGAAAAGTGTGTTGAGCACAATGGTGTTAAGCTTTGTCTACAAGATTGCAAGGGGAAGATGCCTGCATCCAAAGATGCCAGTATCACCGGAAAGTGCTCAGCAGCAGCAGGCATGCTGCAGGGTCCCCCTCCCCTTGCTGCTTCTCCTTTTTCCCCCTCCCCTGAGCCGCCAGGCCCCCGCCCCCGCCCCGCCCCCGGTGTGAGATGGGGGACGGGCGGGCAGAGCTGAACTGAGCTGAGCTGAGCATAGCGGACAGACACAGATGCTGCCACCTGATCCCATCCAGGCGCAGCAAGGCAAGCTACCGGCACGAGCGTTCAGGGCCCCGTTACCTTCAGACCTGGCAGATTTCAAGACAAGGGGCCCAGGGGAAGCGGAGGGTGGCCCCTGACCCAAGTTGGAGACAGAGCCTGCTTGCGTGAGTACTGCAGTAGCCAGCCGGGAGCCGGAGGGAACAAGGGTGCACTGCAAAGGGGATGGGAGCCTGGGCAGTTGCAGAAGAGTATCTTGGGGGCCTAGTGCCAAGAGAGCTTGAGGGGGTGGCACGGTACCCTCAGGAAGCAGGGAAGTGGGTGAATCTGGCCTCTTCCCTATAGCGACCAGATCTCTAGGAGAGATCGGGAGGAAATTAAGGAAATGTGGGGCGCGGTGGGGGTGGGAGTGGGTAGTGATGGAGAAAGGAGAATGAAGAGAATTCAGAGGCATGGATAAAAGCGGGGGTGGATGACAGAGAAGACGGGAAACCTGGTGCCGGGGGAAGAAGGGATGGAAAGATATTCAATCTCTTAAGCCCTATTGTGCTACCCTCTGGGCCCTTTTCTCTTGGGGACCTGTGTGACCTGGGATAGGCCATGCCCCAAGTCAGGTTAAAACTCCACATCACTGAAAGGACAGCTCCCAATGGTCCAGGCCTCGGAGCCACTCCTCCAAGGACATCAGCATCAGCCCTGGAGCTCTGAGGGGAGATGAGAAAGATCATTTGGGAGTAGGGTGGACATCTGGGTTAGTTTTCAAAGCTCTGGCTGGTAATACCATTTCTTCTTTGGTTCCCCAGGGAAAAGAAAGCAATTTACAAAACTGGGCAGCAGCCTGAGGTAGATTGTTCTGACTAAAATTAGCACTGCTATTCTGATAAGGCTGGCACCCTGACCTGCTGGGGATGGTATGAAGACCTCTTTCTCTTAGAAAAGACACTAGAGATAGGAGAATAGGTGAAGCCTCTCTGGGCAGCAGCCAAAGCCGTGCACCAGCAGCATGACCACCAATTTGCTTCAGCCTCAAGACCAGAGGAAAACTCAGCCCAAGGAACTCCTCTAGGCCCTCACTGCTGAGTCCTTCTCCCCAACAGAAATGACCTGACCCAGGGAAGGCAGGCTTGCCTACCCAGTATCCAAGCACTACTATCTATGTGGACCTGCAATGGTTTCTCTGGCTGAGTGCCCACATACAGGATACAGGGTTCTTGCTTTCAAATACTTGAATGTCTGTCATGAGGAAAACTATCTGCCTTGTGCTCTGAAGAGTGGCACTTGCTACAGCACAGAATAGGAGACTAAAGGACAAGTCAAGCCTAGGAGGATGTCACAAGGCAGGGTGATAGGTCCTTACAGTCCCAGAAAGGTCCTTGGGATTGTGGGCAAGAATGGACTAGGCTGTATCTGGAAGTGATAAGCAGCCTATCATTGCCAGTGGCCAAAATCCCTGATATTCCCATTCCTTGGGACTGGTATCTAGGGAATTCCTATATTGATGAAGGCCTGTTCCCCTTGCTTTAGACAGCAATCTGCCTGGCTCCCCAGATCCAAGCCTTGTAGGCAGTGGATAAAGTCCTGTTAGAATGGATGGGGTACCAGGCAGCACCCTCATTCTCTATAACAGGAAAAGACCCATTGTAGCTCCCCTTACATTTGGCCTCCTTGGCTGGCTCGGATTCCTCTGAGAAATGGGGTGGTTTCAGCATGTTTAAGGGAGGTAGAAGTAGACTTGCCCTCTAATTATCTCTTGGGAAACCATCTGGTCACCAAGTTCTCCAAGCAGGACTTGTGACAGAGGAAACTTTGAGTGCTCAAAGGGCCAAGAATTTGACTTCCTCCTACTGGAGACCAACTCTGCTCTGCCTCTGAAATCCCCAAAGTTAGGGAGAACCTAGGCTGCCTGTGCTGTGCCCTTGGATGACCTCTATGGCCATACCCTTGGCTCTCTTGGCTCCAAGTGATTACTGTCTCACAGGCTGGTGGAGGAAATCAGAAGATGGGACCTGGAGATAAGGGGAATTGTAAACAGGACATCTTTCCACCTAAATGGGTTTAAGGATAATCTCAGATTAACAGGGGAGGGGGCACAAAAAAGAGAAACTGTAAACCAAGCCCAGAACCACAGAGTTACCTCATCCCTCCTGGGACCAGGTGTCCTAGTTCCATATCCATGCATATTCTCCTAAGGTTGCAAACCCTCCTCCCCTTCACAGAGAGTAGTGTGAGGGCTGATGCTGAGTCTGAACCCACACATACACCCCAAGAGTAAGACAGACCCACCCTACCTTGGGGGCAGGCATGGCTGCAGAAGCTAACTTTCCACCTGAATTGCCAATATTCTTCCAGAGAAAGAAAGCCTGGACAGAAATCCAGTCCTTCTCTTGCCTCTCTCTCCCTCTTCCTCCCTAGAATGAAGGCTCATCTCCTGCTGGAAATTCCCAGCAGGACAAGTTGGAGACGTGTCTTCATTCTCCCACCCAGGCTGTTGTCCCATTGCCTTGGCCAAGCACCTGCACCAGTCAGTTGATGGAGCCACCTTTTTGGGTGTCTGGGGATTGAATCTAGACAGGGTTCCAGAGCTTCAAGTCCTACTTCCTCTGGTGGATTTAGTCCCAGGCCCTTAAGGCAGTGACACAAACAGGAGGGCTCGGAGCTCAGAAGCATGCAGAATTACCAGACCAGGCAGGAATGAAAAAATAAGGCTTTCTTAAATTATTTTTTATTTTATGTGTATGAGTGTTTTGCCTACATGTATATCTGTGCACCATGTGCATACCTTGTACCTGCAGAGGCTAGAAGAGGGTGTCAGATCTCCTGGAACTGGAGTTACAAAAAGTTGTGAGCCACAATGTGGGTGCTGAGAATNAAACCTGGATTCTCTGGAAGAGCACCTAACCACTGAGATATCCCTCTAGCTTGAAAAAATCAGTTTTGAATGGGAACAGCTCACATAAAGTCTAAGAACCAGGACTTTGGAGACAGAAGAATAGATCTGGCTAGATTTGGGGCCGCACACCTTTAATCTCAGTATTCAGGCAGCAGAGGCAGGTGGATCTCTGAGTTTGAGGCCATCCTGGACTACATAGCAAGTTTCAGGCCAGCCAGGACTACCACAGTAAGACCTGTCTATCTAGAAAAAAATTTCTTTTAAGTAAGAGTAGATTTGTGTTCCCAGTCTGCTATAACTGGCTGCGTGACTATGAACAAGTGACCATTACCACTTAGCGCCCCATTCATCATCTGCTTAGTGGGAAATACTTNTGGTGTTAGGAGTTAGTAATAATATAGTAGGCCTGCAGTACTAATCCGACTGAAGGAGGTGAGGGCTTGGCTGTTTCTGAGGAGCTTATTCTCAGGGGACTCAGGACCGCCCCCTGGCTCAAAGAGTCAGATAAGGAGTCCTGGAAGAGAGAAAATCCTGGACTGAGACTTGTGTCCTGAGCCACATGCTATTGCTGATAGCAGACTACTGCAGAGCTAGATTCAAATGGCCATGAGACAGAGACAGTTAGATACAGTCAGAGAGGTAAACACACAGGGCTCAAGAGACAGAATGGCTTTAGTCTTGAGTGCTGGACACATCCCAGACCTGTAATTCCACCCAACACTAGTTTATCTGGACAGTGAGGAGATAGGGTCTTGGTGATGGGAGGTGGAATCCGATCTACCCTGGCATCTCGATTCACTCCACTCATTTAAGCTCTCTTTTGCCAAAGTCCTACTAAGCCTGGAGTGTAGCTCCTCTGCCCACTGCAAACCTGTCTGCTTCCTTGTTCTGCCAGGCTTTTCGGGAACACTGGCCCTGCTACCAGAACCCCAGGACCCCCCATGAGTGCTGGTAAAGGAAGTCCTGGATAGTGAAGCCCTGGCTGGTCCAGGAGTGAGTACTCCACCATGCCACCCATCCTCCAGCGCCTGCAGCAGTCCACCACGATGATGAGCCGCAGGAAAATCCTGCTATTGGTGCTAGGGTGCAGCACCATAAGCCTCCTCATCCACCAGGGGTCGCAGCTCAGTTGGTAAGTGGGAAGACCTCAGTGTGGGGGTATGTGAGGTACTGTAGTCCAGAGCAACCAAAAAGGCTTCTCTGGGCTTCCCTCCCTTCCTGTAATCCAAAAGTACTTTCCATATATGTCCTCTAGAGCAGTGGCTCTCCACCTTCCTAATGCTGCGGCCCTTTAATACAGTCCCTCATGTTGTGGTGACCTCCAACTATAAAATTATTGTTGCTACTTCATAATTATAATTTTGCTACTGTTATGAATCATAATGCAACGCAATTATCTGTGTTTTCCAATGGTCATAGGCGACCCCTGTGAGAGTCTTTCGACCTGCAGGTTGAGAACCACTGCCCTAGAGCCAGACGGGCAAAGACTGGACTCGGTAAGACTGAGTGAATTGCTCAGTCACAGAATTAGTTAGCCAAGATCTGAATCTAGCCTGAGTCTTTCCTACAGCACCACAGCTGAATGCTTCCTCAAGGAGTTGCCAACAGTTTGTGTTGCTTTGTTCTTTTGAGAGAGGGTCTCACTTTGTAGCCTTTTTAAAGCTCTTTTGCAACCAAAAATCCCATGAAACTCACTATTTAGACCAGGCTGGCCTCAAACTCACAGAGATTGGCCTGCCTTTGCCTCTCTAGTGCTGGGATTAAAGGCGTAAGTCACTACATCTCCCTGTCCTTGAGCTCCTGATCCTCCCACCTCCATCTCCTGGGTGCTGGGATTATAGGTGTGTACCACCACACCTAGACACCAAGTTAGGAAGTGCTAGAGATCAAACCCATGGCCTCAAGAATGCTAGGCAAGTGTTTTACCAACTGAGCTAAATCCTAAGTCCTGCAAACAACTTACTAGTCCATTGCTTGGGACATAGTCCTCCATTTCTGAGATCATGTCCTCACCTGTACAATGTATGACCCTCTGGTCATCCTGATGGAGGGCACCATGCAGTGAGAATTGGTCTGTATTCCTGATTCCCTGTGTGAACCTACCAAATNCCTGTACCTTTCAAGGTGTTAATTTCCCACATATTCCACATAGTTTCCTGAGGATGGTATAAATAGACCCAGTGTCACTTGCCAAAGGATTTTCTGGTTTTATAGATGATGTCTATATAGACATTATCCTGAGCCCAGACCAGCTACACACAGGAATTCCCCATGGTGTTCTCAAGCTGCTTAGAGCTGCCCTTGTCACTTGATACTTAGGAAAGTACAGAAAAATCAGAAGTGATTCNAAGCCTGTCCACATCTGATAGGTAACCAGTAATTCCAAACATCCTTGCTTCGGGACCTAGGAATAGAAGTGAAAATGCCATAAGGACTATACTTAAGTTTAGAATGATACCTAGTACAAAGCAAAAGCTCAAGAAATGCACGCATAAATGAGTGGCTCTCCAAAGACCCTAATGGGAACATGCAACAAGAACAACCAATGTATTGCTGCAAGGTTGATGTGAACTCTCCCCAAAGTGATGAACCAGTTAAGGAAGAGAAATGAGAAAGAAGACAGAACAAACTTTGGTGACTGAGTTGGCTCCAGATTCTCCTCAGGTCCTCAATTTCTATACATTTAAAGTAAGATCCCTCAAGGATCTCCAAGGGCTGTTGGCCTTTACACTATTTCTACATTTAAAATTTTCCTTAGGCCGGGTGGTGGTGGTGAACAACTTTAATCCCAGCATTCAGGAGGCAGAGACAGGTGGATCTCTGAGGTTGAGGCCAGCCTGGTCTACAGAGCAAGTTCCAGGACAGCCAGGGCTACACAGAGACACAGAGAACCCCTGTCCTTTAGATAGAGCCAGGCATGCTAATGTACACCTTTGATCTCAGCACTAGGGAGGCAGAGGCAGGCAGATCTCTTTAAATTAAAGGCCAGCCTGGTCTACACAGCAAGTTCCAAGACAGCCAGGGTTACATAGTGAGATAAGACTGTCTCAAAACATTTTTTTTTTAACCTTAAAACTTAGCAGAGAGGGTTGGAGAGATGGCGCAGAGGTTAAGAGCACTGACTGCTCTTCTAGAGGACTTGGGTTCAATTCCCAACAACCACATGGTGGCTCACAACTGTCTATAATGGGATCTGATGCCCTCTTCTGGCATGTAGGCATACTGAATACACAATAAATAAATCTTAAAAAAAAATAACAGAGAAGCCAGGTGTTGGTGATGCATGCCTGTAATTCCAGCACTCAGAAGGCTGAGGCAGGAGGATCACATGTTCAAAAGCAGACTGAGCAACACAGCCACTGAAGGCTTGCCTGGGCTTTAATCCCAGAACTCTTTTTTTTTCCCTTTCTTTTGAAAACAAGGTATCTCAATGCAGCCCTAGCTGTCTTGGAACTCACTTTTTATACCAGGATGGCCTCTAACTCCCCAAGATCTGCCAGTCTCTGCCTCAAGAGTGGGATTAAAGAATGCACCATCACTGCCTGGCTAATCTCAGGACTCTTTTTTTTTTTAATATATAATTTTTTTTGTTCATTGGTGTTTTGCCAACATGTATATCTGTATGAAGGTGTCAGAAGCCTTGGAACTGGAGTTACAGACAGTTGTGAGCTGCCATGTGGGTGCTGC
>LZPO01075879.1:377327-402815 GCA_001675575.1 Neotoma lepida
GGAGCCAAAGGGCATCCAGTACATCGTGAATGGAGGGAGAAAGGGTCCAGGAATCCATTCAGGAAAGCTGGTAACTGTTGCCATGGAACTGCAGGGGGAGGAGAGGCAATGCATGCAAGGGCAAGAATTCCAAAAAGGTTGAAAATGCTGAGGGGAGAGAACTCCCCAAAGACCCTGGAGTACATAGGTGGTGAGTGAGACAACAGGAATCTTTTCCTTCATGGAGGACGGGAGACGCCCCACCNGGCTTTGGACTCTGGAGACTCGATTCTGTGGCTGGGGGGCTGAGGAGTCCCCAGCGTACATTACAAGAAGGCGTCACACCATTCTCGAAGGCACCCAAAGCAGTCTCGGGACTGCTTGGCATTGGCACCACACGTGTCTTTCAGCCATTCTCGGAAGAGGTCTTCATCTTTCTTCAGCACCAGAAACTGGCCAAGAACCACATAAGCCTGCAAAACAGGAAAGGGCATATGGCTAAGTGCCCTGTGGGCTAAAAGCAACAAGACTATGTTGAGACCACCCCGAAGGGGCCAGATCTCTGAAGCTAGGCAGGGTCAGTTGTGAGGACTTGAGCAGGCAAGCCCACTTGTGTTTTGGTTGTTTTGTTTAAGACAGGGTCTTGCTTTGCTGCCTAGACTGGCATTAAACTAGATGGGAATCCTCCTGCCTCAACCCCCCAAGTGCTGGGGTCATAGGGGACCCACTATGCCTAGTTTCTCTTTTGTGGCATTGAAAACACCCAAATGGGTAGGGTACAGTGGGGCACACTTTTAATCCCAGCACTTGTGAGGCAGAGGCCCTGTCTCAAAAAAACAAAAACACACAAAAATGACCTTGCCTCCCCAGCTGCCCCCAAACCACCTCAAGTTATCTACCACTGTCCGTACCCTCCCCATACCCCTACTTTTCCTCACTCCCAATTTTTTTGCTTGGAAACATCTGTTGCCAACTTTCACTCTACCCCTCCTTGGCATTTGTGGCCACCCCACACCTTGTCAAAGCCCCTTTCCTCCAGCTTCTTGCCCAGGACTTCACCAATCCCGGCCAGGCTCCCCACTGGCTTTTCCCCCATGGGCTCTGCCACGAAGTCTCGGTGCTTTTGGGAGGTTGTCATCTTGATCAGGTTTAACCTGGGAATCCCAAAAAGAAGCAGGTTAGGGCTGAAGACCACAACTCCCAAGGGCAACCTCCTAGGTCAGCTATTGCGGCCGCTTCCTCGATGTCCCTCATTTCACACCTAGGAGAACTGAGGGCCAGGGAAGGCCTTACCCGGCTCTCNCGAAATCTCTCTCTGTGGGCCCTGTGTTTTGGTACTGACCCGAGGGAAATACCAGCTTGGACTAACAGGTGGCGCGCGTAGGGCAACGCGCAGACTCCCAGCCTCAGTAGNCAGGGCCCGCCCTGAAGCTGTCACCCTCGGTGACCTTGGCTAGGCAGACACTGACCGCGTGGTGAGAATAGCACGAAGGGGGTCTCGGTACCCTCGCTGCCCTCCAGAGGCCAGCAAGGGCCGCGCACCCGCTCCCGCCCAGGCCCACGCCTCGCGGGTCCCGAGGCCCCGCCCCCAGCGCCCCGCCTCCTCCATGCGCCGCGCACCGCCTCTCCCGCAGGGCCCGGCTGCTCCGCTGCAAAGGCCGCAGCCCTGAGCGCGCCTCTGCCTCCCGCCTCCGCGCGCCGCCTGCGCCCTGCAGCCCGAGCCCCGCTTAGCTGCTCACGCTCACCGGCAACTCCGGCTCCCGTAACGGCTCCTCGCGCCACTCGGCCGCTCCCGCCGATACCTCAAGCAACTAGAACGTTCTCCGACTTCCGCTTCCGGGTCGTCTCATGAGCCGCCTTTAAAAACAAAACCCNCGAATTGGGCACGTCTAGCCACCCGGAGCCATAGAGTTGAGGCGCAACCGCTAACCGCGGCGCCCACCAGAGTTGCTGTTGTCCGGTCCCTCACAGGAAGCCGCGCTGCTTTTTATGGTCTTGTTTCTCCGGCCGCCCTTCCCATCTGTGAGACCGAGGCCTCCGAGGAGACTACGACTATCTTTTTCCCGCCCGGCACCTGGAACGCAAAGACTTAGGTTTGCCTGACTTGGTCGAGGGAAGAGTTAAAGGAACGGACAGCGAAGGGGCGGGGCATCCGGAGCTGCTCAGAGTCCCGGAAGTGCAATTCTCGCGGGTCCCTCGGAGTCAGGTCTGTCCCAAGCTTACTGACGGAAGCTCGGAGCACCGGAGGGCTGCGGCCAAACGTCGGAGCCCGCGCTGCCGTCGTGACCCCCTGCGAGTCGCAGTGCTCTGCTTTCATTGACTCGGTTTTGAAGTGAGTCGTGGACGAGCTGCTTTCAGCGCCAGCCTGGAGAACGGAGCTTTCTTGTGTAACGCTGAGCGGGTGAGTGCTGTGAAGCGCCGTGATGGTTGTCGAGTCAGTCTGCACCTGTCTCTTATACACATCTAGATGTGTATAAGAGACAGGAGCTGGAGCATCTGTTGGATGGTTGTCCTAGACTTGGGGGTGTTCAAGCATGTGGAGGAAAGTAGTTTATCTCAAACTTCTCCCAAAGAGCTTGTCAGAACGATCGGCCTGGGAGGTGCGTATGGTTTCATCGTCACAGCAGTACTTCTGACAGGAGTAGATCAAGTAGGACTTTCCCTGTGCTGGGTCCATGAGCTCATTTTATTTACTTATTTTTTGTTATTGAGAGGGCATCTCACTATGTAGACCAGACTAGCCTCCATCTTCCAGAGATCGTTTGCCTCTGCCTCCATGGGTTGGGATTAGAGTCTTGAGATTAAAGGCTTGAGCCACCCCCACCTCCCAACTGAGACTGTAAAACGTGCTTCGTGGGTTTGTTTTGTTTTTAAGATTTACTCTGTAGCCGGGCGGTGGTGGCGCACGCCTTTAATCCCAGCACTCGGGAGGCAGAGGCAGGCGGATCTCTGTGAGTTCGAGGCCAGCCTGGGCTACCAAGTGAGTTCCAGGAATGTAGAACTCATCAAATATCTGCCTGCCTCTGCCTACCAAGTGCTAGGAATAAAGGCGCACACCAGCATCTGGCTAAAGCTTGTGTTTTGTTTTGTTTTTTAATGACTTTAATTATTTTATGTTTATCAGTGTTTTTAGTTGCATGTATGTTTCCAAAAGAGGGCGTTGGATCCCGTGGGCTTGGAGTTAGGGACAGTTGTAAGCCTCTGTATGAGTGCTGGGTACCGTACCTGGATTCTCTGCAAGAGCAGCAAGTGGTCCAGTCCTGTAAAGCTCGTGTTTTTAACAGGGCAAGGTGGCACTTTGTTGTATAAGGCTGCTTCTCTTGAAAGCAGTCCTGGCGTCTAAGACTGCCATCCAAGTAACTCTGGAAGAAGAGCTGACAGTCTCCACATCCTAACAACCCTGGACAGAACCCAGCATGTCTCAGGCCACCAAGAGAAAGCATGTGGTGCAAGAGGTGCTGGGGGAGCACATGGTGCCCTCGGACCAGCAGCAGATAGTGAAGGTAAGGAAGTGGGGTTGGTCTAAGCTTGTCTCTACTCCCATTGGACCCCTGGGGTGTGGGAAGGACTCCGTGAAGGTCAGTGTGTGCTTGATCTAACAGATGATGGCCCTAATGCTTGGTCTTTCCTGGACCAGGTCCTCAGGACTCCAGGGAACAATCTGCATGAGGTAGAGACAGCACAAGGGCAGCGCTTCCTGGTGAGCATGCCCTCCAAATACCGCAAGAACATCTGGATCAAGAGAGGTTAGGTCATCCCTCAACAATACAGAACCAAGGCCTTGATTCTGGATTTTCTCCTTCACACACAAGAATGGCTTTATCTTTTGTCACCTACAGGGGACTTCCTCATTGTTGACCCTATTGAAGAAGGAGAAAAAGTGAAGGCTGAGATTTCTTTTGTGCTCTGCAAAAACCATGTCCGCTCTCTGCAAAAAGAGGGGCACTGGTATGATAATCTTGATCAATGGCCCTCAGGCTTCTGGGGACAGTAGCATCCTTGCTAGTGAATGGGGTGGGGGTGGGGTGAGGTTATGCGGTCCCAAGAGGCACATTTGGAAACAGCTGTTTTGCTGAGAGGTTTCTCTTCGCTCTCTGACCTGGCTCTTCTCTTGTCACAGGCCTGAGGCCTTCTCTGAGGTAGCTGAGAAACAAACTAATATGAACAGGTGAGGAGCAAGCCCCAGCCCAGGGAAGACAAAAATACAAGTTCACACCTTGGTGCCTCAAGGAGAAAGGTGATCCTGCTTTTCTCCTGTTGAGAACTCCAACATCTGTAGTAGAGTGGATAGTAGTTATGAGCATGGCTTGAAGGTCACGTGCTCCAAATTGAAATGCTGTCTTTGCTACTTAATAGGCAAGTGACTTTAGGTGCATTATTTAATATCTTTAGACAGATTCCTAACTGGGTGTGGTAGTACAAAGCTGTAATTCTGGCAGTTACAAGGTGGAAGCTGGAGTTTGAACCAGCATGGGCTACACATAACAGGTTCAAAGCCAGCCTGAGTTACGTGAAACCTTTTCTCAAAAACTAGAGTTCATCTAAGAGATGGGATTGTGCTGAGTAAGAAAGGTAATGCTAGCCGGGCAGTGGTGGTGCACGCCTTTAATCCCTGCACTCGGGAGGCAGAGGCAGGCGGATTTCTGTGAGTTGGAGGCCAGCCTGGACTACTGAGTGAGTTCCAGGAAAGGTGCCAAAGCTACACAGAGAAACCCTGTCTCGAAAAAACAAAAAACAAAAAAAAAGAAAAGAAAAGTAATGCTTATGCAGTTGCTTAGTACAGCAATTCTCACCTGGGGTCTCCACCCGTTTGGGGGTCGCATATCAGATATCCTGCATATCAGATGACATTTACATTACGGTTCATAAAAGAAGCAAAATTACAGTTATGAAGTAACAACAAAATAATTTTATGGTTGGGGGTCACCACAACATGAGGAACTGTGTTAAAGGGTCATAGNCTTAGGAAGGTTGAGAACCACTGGCTTAGTGCATGACTGTTAGGAAATGTGAGCTCATTACGTGTGTCAGTAATGCTGATAGAGTTGTTGATTCCTTACTGAAACCAATGATGGGGAGGGTAGGAGGTAATCCTTAGTGGTTTTCTTTGACTGGGTTTCCTTATTTGCTCTCTGCTTCCAGAAGCCCCTCCTGGATGGACAGATTGGTTGGTTAGTTGATTGATTGATTGATTGATTGATTTCTTGTGATTGATTGATTGATTTCTTGAGTCAGGGTCTAATTATGTAGCCCAGGCTGTCCTCAAACTCATCATCCTCTCCCTCAGCCTCCTAAATACCAGGCATGTACCACCACATCAGGGTTTGGGGCTCTTGGATTTTCAGAACCCTATCGGTTCCTGACTGTTTAGTTGGTGGTCCTGATTTCTGAGACTGGATTATAGATGTTTCCCAGAAGATGTTACTTACTCTGTCCTTTTGTTCACACAGACAGAGTCAGCCAGAACTCCCAGCTGAACCACAGCTGTCAGGAGAAGAGTCGGGTTCTGAAGATGATTCTGACCTCTTCGTCAATACCAATCACAGACAATATCATGAGAGTGAGGAGGAGAGTGAAGAGGAGGAGGAGGAAGAGGAGGAGGAGGAGGCAGCCTGAGCCCGAAGGACCCACTTATCCACTTGCTCAGGGACTACCCCTTGGCTTTTCTGGGCTTGGACATTCCCAGGGTGCCCTGCAGATCTTTTCTTTTGGATGGGGACAAGGCATGGCCCCTTTCTGAACTGACGTAGAAGAATTAAACCCCTGGTGGGTGCTGACTTAACACTGGTGTCTGAGTGGCTCTCTGTGGAGGGAAGCTCCTGGTGAAGTGAAATCCTCTTTCTTGGTGGAGGCCTTGGTCACCTGTGGGTAGAATGGGAAGGAAATGGGGTTTGGCTGGGATCTGCGGCGTGTGACTTGTTCACAGTACCTCTCTGGGAACTTGGTACCTCACCCTGTGCTGTGCCTCCTTAACTAACAGCAGTCATNACCTGCTTACATTCAGTAGTGATTCCAATAGTTAAAGTCGCAGCCTAGGACCTAGTACCTATCTGCTCCTAAGCACAGCTCAGGACAAATGCCATGGTGCCTTGTGAGCTGTTCCCCTTCCATTCTAGTTATCCTGTACTGCAACAGTGCTTACTGCCTTCTGCCATGTGAACAACACCCGAGCACCTCTCTCTTCACCTTAGCTACCTGCCATCTCCAGAATGTGTCTGTGGTCAGGATACCTCTATCCTTACTATCTCCTGGTTTTCTTTGAATTTTGCTAATCTCCTCAGGATATTAACTTTCCTATAATCTTTTCTTGAGATGGTCTCTATAATGCAGGCTTGCTTGGGAGTCACTGTAGCCTAGGCTAACCAACTCAATGGCTGTCCTGTCTCAACCCCCAAGAGCTGGGATTACACTGTCCCTGGCTGGGCTACTAACCTTTTACTAAAGGCTGTTGTAATACCCCCCATCTCTTGTACCTCAGCATCAAAAGGCTTATTGTGCTCACGACAGCTTCCTTTCGTTTACTTATTTTAAAATAGTTCTCCTCATTACTTTAGCTCAAAGACCTTTCAGTGGCCTAGGCAGTCACCAAACTATGCAAGCTTCTATAGACCATGATGTCCTCTCACTTCTTGCTTTTGCTTCTGGCTGTACACTGCTAGCATTAACCCGGCCACTGCTGAATCCTAAAGGTTGGCCTCCCAGCTTAGTCTTTCCTCTGCTGGTTGTTTGCTCCATCCCACANTAGAGCCGTTCTGCCCTGTTGCCAANTCCTAATGTGCTTGTTTTCGTTGTGAGCTATGGGACTTCTACTTTGGAGCCTTCCTTTTGTTTTCTGAGGGATTTTTTCTGTTGTGGATTGGTGGTTGGTTGGTGGGGGGATGTTGTCATTATGGGAGGTGTGTATTAGCCTCAGGTACACTATATAGAATCTCGTTTCTGAACAGGAAATCTTGTGATCACGCCCTCCCCAGCTCTCATTTATACATTCTTCATGTTTTTTGTGATACTAAATGTATCCTTGGGTATACACATGTATAAAATATAGATGTATATACATGGAAAAATAAACCAGATGGGTTAAAGATAAATCTATCTTTAACTTCGCTGAAATTTTTTAATGAAAAGCTTTTTGTTTTGTTTTTGTTTGGTACTAAGGATTGAACCTAGGGCCTTCAGCACTTGGCATGGTAGATTGGTATTCTACTAAACTATATCCACAGCTTTTTGAAATGTTATTTATGGGAAGGAGAGAGCTAACTTGTTAACCAGAGAAAGAGCCACTTATGCCTATGCCACTTGTGCCTGTCTCATCCATTAAACGGCTCATTGTTTCCTCATTGCTAGTGCCTTTTAAAAAATTCATATCCAGAAAGGTCTTGTTGGTTCACACCTTTAATCCTAATCTCAGTACTTGGAAGGCAGATCTCTTGAGTTCTAGGCCAGCCAGAGCTACATAGTGAGATCCTGTTCAAAAACAAACAGGCATCATGGCACGTTTTTAATCGTAGCACTTGGGAGGGGAGGCAGAGGCAATGTATCTCTGTGAGTTAGAGGCCAACTTGATTGACACGTTCTAGGACAGCCAGGGCTACCAGGAAAGGCACCAAAGCTACACAGAGAAACCCTGTCTCGAGAAAAAAANAAGTGTGTGGGGCGTGTACACCATGCCAACTATTATAGTGTTTTTTTATGCTTAGTACTAGAGATCCACCCAGAGCCTCATGCATTATAGAAGTGTCCTACCACTACTTTACAACCTCAGCTTCTCTAATATTTTATTGTTTTGGGTTTTTTGTTGTTTTTGTTTTGAGACAGGGTTTCTTTGTACAGCTCTGGCCCTCCTGGAACTCACTCTGTAGATCAGGCTGGCCTTGAACTCAGAGATCTACCTGCCTCTGCTTCCTGAGTGCTGGGAGTAAAGGTGTGTGCCACCACTGCTCAGCTTCATTTTGTTTTTTGAGACCATCTTGCTATATAGCCCAGGCTAGTCTTGAACCTGAAATAAGTGCCCACCTGCTGAGGAACTTTCTATGTAGATCAGGCTATCCTTGAACTCACAGACATCCATCTGCCTCTGCCACCTGAATGCTGAGAGTAAAGGTATGTGATACTATGCCTGGTAGTTTTTTTGTTATTTTGTGTGTGTGTTTTATTTTGAAACAGGGTCTTTCTACATAGCCCTGGCTGTCCTGGAATTCTCTATGTAGACCAGGCTAGCCTGGAACTCATGGCAATTTATTTATTATATAATTCGTATTTTTTAAAATTCTTTTATTATTTTTACCCACTGAGCCCTCTTGCCAGTCCTGTTGTGATTTTTTTATTTTGTTGCTGCTGTTTTAACAAGGTCTCACTGTCTCGCCTTGGCTGGCCTCTAACACACAGATTTACCTTCTGTGTCACTATGCAGGGATCTATCACTAACAGATCTGAGATAAACAAAATGGATGTAGGGGGCACATGCCTAAAACCCCAGTGTTAAGAAGGCTGAGGTGGTAGCATCGTGAGTTAGAGGCCAGCCAGAGCTATGTAGTGATGCTATCTCAAGAAAGGAAAGGGAAGGGTTATCTGGCTTAGTTCCAGAGTTCTAGTCCCTGGCTGCTTGGATATGGCCATGTTGCTTTGGGCCTGTGATAGTGTCCTATATCACATAGGGAGCATGTAGCAGAGACCTCTCACCTTGTAACAAGAAGGTAGAGAAGACAGGAAACAGAGGCAGGCAGCTCTGAGTTCTAGTCCAGCCTGGTCTACACAGCAAGTCCAAGACAGCCAGAGCTAGCGAGATCCTGTCTCAAAGAGGAAGAAAATGGCCAGCATCCTAACATCCCTTTCAAAGGCACCCCCCCCCCGAGATCTCTTCATTAGGCTCTAACTTTTTACTATTATTTTTATTATTATAAGATATTTTAGCTGGGTGTAGTGGTACATGCCTTTAGTCCCAATAGGGGAGTGGGGGTGGGCAGAAGCAGGCAGATCTGAGTTCAAGGCCAACTGAGTTTACAAAGCAAGTTCCAGTACAGCCAAGGCCATGTAGAGAGACCCCATATCAAATAAATATATATATACATACATACACAAATTAATATATTTTTGATATATATACAAATATATATATATATTAAATTGTGGGGGGTGGGGGGTTATGTGCATATTGGTGCAGGTGCCCACTGAAGCCAGAGGCATTGTATCCCCTGGAGCTAGAATTATAGGCAGTTGTGAGCTGCCGTGTGGGTGCTAGGAACCAAACCTGGGTCCTCTGGAAGAACAGTAAGTGCTCTTAACTGCTGAGCCATCTCTCCAGCCCCCTTTATTATTTTTAAATTGTGCTTTTTCTCATACAATTCCTATATTCCTCTATTGGCCTCTTTATTATTATTTGTGTGTATTCAGGTGGGTCTGTGTGGAAGTATATGAATATGAAGGCAATGCAGTGGAGGCAGAGGGATCCTCCAGGTGTTTGGTCACAGCAAGGAAAGTAATTAACATATACTGTTCACCAGTTCTAATAAAAACATCTGGGAAATCTTTTCGTAAATGCCTCAGTGGGGTTCTATAAAATACTTGTTCTTTAATCTCACTGGCTAAAAGTTTGAGTTACCAAGCACCAGAAACTTGTTCCCCACTCAGGCTGATGACAGGTTCTTAACACTGGACGTTACAGGTGTACTCTAGAAATCCTGTATGAGATTGTATGAGTGTGTTCTCTTGTGTGCTGATAGCCCCAACTGTATGACCCCAACTCCTGGGATATAGTACAGTTTCTGATGACTCTTCAGTGAACACTATGGAAGTTACAAGCAGGGGGTCACAATAAGCATATCCACCCAGCAAGGCAGCTCTTTGTGCTGGTTGTAGGACCCTAAGTTTTCTTGTTCATACAATAAAGAAAGAACAGCCACCTCAGGCCATTCAGAATCTGTGTGGCCCAGTGGCAACTGAAACCCTGGTGGGCCACTGGTGTTTCATGCTGAACTCTNGGAGTCCAAACAGTGGCAGTTCCCACAAGGTATTGCTGCCAACCTTCCAGAGGTGGGGTCACTAGGAATGCCAAAGAGCACCACCTGCCTTGGTGAGTGTTCAGGAGCATCTATGGGGAAACTTGCTTATAGCACATGGAGGCACCCTTGCAACAGACAGGGAGGGAAAAGGAAACTCTCCCAGTTCTCTTCAAAAGGGTGTTGTGGAGCAGAGCCAACTTGGGGCTTTAAGGAGTTTGGCTCAGGGTCAAAGGGTGAGCTTCCTTTAGTGTACTGGACAGCAATCTAGACAATTTTATCAGTGCCAGGTCCTAAGTCAGGGCACAGAAAGCAGGCAAGAAGTGGAGCTCCTACAACTTTGAGCAAGAGGAAATGTGTTCACTGAGGNGGCAGCAGCCCCTCCCTCCGTTAAAAGCTAAAAGATGCATCAGGGTGCATGTGGAATGGGGTAGGAGCCTGCATGGTCTCTTCTCAGTTTAACTGTGCCCACACTGAGGAACAAGGGACTTAAGGAAGCATCTGTGGCTATGCATGTCCCCAGTTAAAACCTTGTTCCAGACAATCCTGTCCTTTCCGTGGTCCTCTGTAAAGTAGGGGAAGGACACGAGAGCTCAGAACTACCTCTGAAGGGGCCCTGTTTCACCATAAAGGCCTCCTTACTGTACTTTTTCAAAGGATCTCCTGGCAACTGCCAAAGCTTTCAGACTTCCCTGTGTCCTCATCAGCCTCTTCTCTCAAGCATTCAAGAACCTTCCTCTTCCATGTTCAGTTCTAGCCGGTGTTGTCTGCCCTTGGCTGGCATAGTCAGGTAAGGGTCTTTCACATCTCTGGCCACACTTTCCTTGCTGAGGGGCCTTGGCAGGCAGTCTTGACCATCAACCTTCCATCTTTTGCTTCTTCTTTCATTGTGACCAGAACTGACAGTCACTCTGGCTGACATCTCCCGAGGTGGAGTATGTTTTGGCACAGGACCATTTTGCTTCCCTGATTCCCCAGAGGAGGTAGAGGCCTATGGGCAGATAGTGTGTATGGGTGCTTGCCCAGGTGTGGGGAGGAAATGAGAAGGCTTGCCAAAGCTCAAAGGCTTGAGTGAGGCTAAGGGACTTCAAAACCAGGCATGAGGTATTATGTCAAGAGTTTAGGGATGGGAAAGTGGTTACAAGCCCAGCCTGGCTAGAGTAGACACCCTAATGAAGCTGACTTCAGCCATGAGCCAGGATGACCACCCCATCCTAAAGACATCTAGGCCAACTAAACACTGGGTTCATCACTAACAGATGGAATCTCTAGAAGGGAACCAGAGGATGAGAGCCCACACAAGTGGCCTGAGANGTTCCCTGGTAAGTGAATTGATGGTAGCAGGGATGTCTACTTTGGAGGTAGTTCACAATATCCTGGCTAAAACACTGAAGAACAAAAACAGTCAGCCCTGAAAACATACACACAACTAACATTATACAGACTGAGCAGGTTGTATTTATGTATATGTATGTATACACACACACACACACATGTGTAAATTGCAATGAATGAAAATAAGTCATGAATTTGAAAAAGCAAAGAGCAGTACACAGGACTTGGTAGAAGTAAAGGGAATGGGAAAAGGATGTAATAATAATCTCAAAAAATAAAATAAGCTGGGTGGTGATGGTGCATGCCTTTATCCCAGCACTCCGGAGGCAGGCAGATCTCTGAGTTTGAGGCCAGTCAGGTGTACATAGTGAGTTCCAGGATAGTCAGGACTATTACACAGAGAAATCCTGTCTTGAAAAACCAACTAAAAAAATAAATAAATAAAATAATTTAAAACACCTGAGAACAGAAGGGGCCGTTTTGAGGACTCTGCACAGCCTAATAGGATAAGGGAGCTTGAGCCACTAAGTACAGACATAACTTCCATAGACAGGGCTATCCCTTTGTTTTAAGACAGGGTCTTACTATTATAGCCTATGGCTAACCTAAACTTGCAACAATCCTGCCCCTGCCTCCCGAGTGCTGGGATTCAAAGTGTGCACCATCCCATCCATCCCAACATATGGCTTTAATTCTTGCACAATATGAAGGTAAAGAAGCCAGAATCAAGGCTGGAGAGATGGCTCAATAGTTAAGAGTACTTGCTCTTCCATAGGTCCTGAGTTTGGTTTCCAACACCCATGTCAGGCACGCTCACAAGCACCTTTAATGCCAGCTCCAGGAGGATCTGATGGTTTATACAGGCACCCACAGATACAATAAAGGTAACTATCTTAAAAAGAAAAGGAAAAACAACAAAACCACCCCAAAAGTAACTTCATGGCCAGTTTTAAAAGTATTACAAACCTAGCTAGTGTGTGGTGGCACATGTCTTTAGTCCCAGCACTGGGGTAGAGGCAGGTGGATCTCTAGTTCAAGGCCAGCCTGTTCTACAGAGGGAGTTCCAGGACAGCCAGCACTACACAGAGAAAGCCTGTCTGAAAAAAACAAAAAGTAAAAACAGTAGTTAAGGATGGATTCTGAAAAGGAGATTCCATAAAATACATTTTCTGCTTGAACACTTGACACTTCCTATGAGAATTAAGTTTCATTTGTCCTATTTTCTGTTATAGTTTTTTTCTTTTCTTTATGAATTGAAGGTTATTATGTTTTATATGTGAATGGGTGTTTTGCCTGCATTTGTGTCTGTTCACCACATTTCTTGTCTGGTGGCTGCAAAAGCCAGAAGAGGGGTCAATCCACTGGAACTGGAGTTACAGATGGTTGTGAGCTGCAACGCTGGTGCTGGGGACTGAAACTTTGGTTCTCTGGACAAGTAGACAGTGCTTACGACTGCTGAGCCAGTTCCCCCCGAGAGTTTATTAAAAGATATTTTAAAAATAAATCTTAAACACAAGGGTTAAGAGGCACTCAGAGAAAGCAAGATGTACACAACTCAGAGTTGCTTGAATTAGGGTTTTTAAATTTTAAATTACATACGTGTCTCCCAACAAAGGAGAATCTGTGAGTTCCAGGAAAGCCAGGGTTCTTACACGGAGAAAGCTTATCTCAAAAAACAAAAATTATGTATGTGTGGCGGTCAGAGGACAACTTGAGAGTCAGTTCTTTCCTTCCATGAGGCTTGGTAGTTAAGGGCCTTCACCTGTTGGTTCATCTTACAGGCCCCTGAATTGAGCTTTTAATTTCTGGAGGCAGGGCTTCTCTGTGTAGCCCTGGCTGTCCTCGAACTAGAGACCCACCCGCCTCTGCCTCCAAAGTGCTGAGATTAAAGGTGTGTGCCACCACTGTCCAGCCTGTTCTGTCTTCTAATAGAAATTAAACTTGCCCATTATGTTGTAGATTGGAAACAGGCACAATTCCACATCTGGCTACCTTCCACACCCATGAGATACACACAATTCTTCATTCTGTCACAGGAATATCAACTATTTACCCCTTCTGTTAATGAGTGTGGGTTATAGTGTTGTTAGGTACATCCTTGTTCATGGATTGAGCTAACAAAAGTGCACTTTCTGTTGCTAAATCAACATTCTTAGTTTAGAATGGAAATTTTCTAAATATTCAGAAAGGGAAGAACAAAGTCTCTCATGCTTGCCACGGTACCTTGTGCATGGTCTCATTAGTCACGCCTCCCTTATCTCTGCTCCTCCTGGTTTTCATTTATGCTGGGTAACATTCATCTACTGGCATGTATTCTAGTAAATCTCTGTAACAGATGGGCCAAGCTGAGGGCAGAGCACCAGGCTGGAAGGTGACCTCTGGGCTTCAAGGATGTTCTGGGGACCTCAGCAGGACATAGGGACAAGGGCTCCGGAGCGAGGGAGGAGCAAAGGCACAACTGGCATTGGACTTCTGGCCTGTGGCCTGGGGTTCTCATCACCACACCCAAGGGCTGAGATGGACCTATGAAGTCTATCTGGATGGGGAACACCCCTGCCTTCTCCATGAGGGACCATGTTGGGAGAGGCCTAGAGGTAATAAATGAAGCCTGAGTAGGAGTTAGAGATCATGCAACTTGCAACTCAGAACCCAAGATTCAGTAACTAAAGCTAAGTCACACAGAAGTACACTATGAAACTCAGGATCCAGTCCCTTGACGTTAGTGCCCACCCCCCTCAGTTAGGCCAGGGGTTCACTGGCCCTTAGACCAATGTTTCAAGTACCAGTGTAAGTTGCTAGCCTTACCCACCTGCTGAGCAGCAAAGCTGGGATCCGTCTGCCCTGGAGCTCAAGTCTCTAGTGTATCTGGGAGCCCCTAGGCCCTCCTATCCCTAAAACGTGACAGCAACAGCAACCTAATTTCCTGAAAGTAAGTGTAAGCTTTGCCCAGTGGCCACAGACAGACAACACTGAAATGCTACAAACACCTCAGACTAAGAGAAATGTTCCAGCTCCCCCTACTCTCCCACCCCCACCCCAGATGCACTGGCACCTTCCTGAGAAAACAGCCAAGAGAGCACAGAGAACCAGATGTCAAAACAGATTGACCTGACCTCTTTCTTGGGAAACTACCACCCAGTAACATTTATAAGCAACTGGGTTTCTGGTCTCTTGTTCACATGTTAAAATTCATTTTTTCTAGTTATTTGTTACATTCCTCAGTGACCCATGTGGGACACCCATCTTCTGATTCAAAGTAGCCACTTGTGGCCATCCATAGAAGGGGGAGGGTGTCTTGCAAGCCTATAGCAGGCCGGGGTTCCTCTACAGCTCCTTCCCAAGAAGCCGTGTTTCCAGGGACAGCTGTGGGCATCTCCCAGGGAACTAGGCTCAGCCCCTGTGCACAAGTGCACTCAAGCTAACTCTCAGCCCAGTCCTGAGACAGCACTTGCGCCACCACAAAGGACATGGTAGCACAGGTGACAGGAGATGGCGTCTCTACCCTTCCAGGAAGGCTAAGCAGTGCTGGGCACTCTGAAAACTGTGTAATCAGGGAAATTACAGGGCAGTGCGTTATCCAGTCCCAGCAACACCCATGTGACCAAGTCTCTACAAACAACAACCATTTGGGATGATGAAGCCAGTGCAGCTAAGGTGTGACAGGGACCACACCATTAGGTGGAGGGGCTTTTGATACAGCTGAGTCAGCTCCTACAGAGGANTATCCTTTGAGGGCATGACTGGTTCACCCCTCCTCACCTCTGTTCACTTACCAGATTTCAAATCACAGAGGCTCAAGGATGGCCCCATCTTACTCCTATATGGTCAGGGAATGGGAATGCACTCACTGAAGCCTCACATATGTAACAGGTGTTCTGACTGCTCAAATGACAATTCTGAGGCTGAAAGAGGTTCAGTAACCCGCCAGGTCACAGAACTGACCATGAACTGAGTGAGGCCCAGCCTGCCTTGATTCCTACGTCTGATCTTAGACTGAGCATGACCAGGAAGGAAAAAATAAGGAGGGGACTTTATTTAACATATCTGGGAGGGCAGGGAGGAAGGTGGTTTCATTTGGTGATGGTGTTCCTGCAGGGAGAAGAGAGCAAAGAGGGGTGTGAGACTGGAGGNGGGTGTGGTGCTCCTCCCCAGCCCCAGCCAGGCCTCCTACTCACGCATTCATGCTCTTGCCGCTGCCACTGAGCACGATATATGGTGTCTTTTGGGCCTTCTGCTTCTCCTGAAGCAATGCCACAGTGCCCAGGGGTGTATCACTGGAGCTCATCTTCTTCAAGAGCTGTGGGGCCAGGGCAGGTCAGCACAGGGGAGCAGGCCCAGTATATCCTACAGCACCCAAAAATGCAGAGCCCCCCCACCTCCAGAGACCCACCGCCTCCTCATCCAGCTTCTTCATTCGCCGCTCAGTCTTCATCTTGCCTGAACCCTTCCCATGGAAGCGGTGGGACAGCTGCCGGAAGGCCTGGGGATACAGAACAAGAGCATGGAGCATCAGAACTGCCAGGCCAGGCCAAATCAGAGCCACATGCATCCACTGGAAGCTTAGCAACAGTGACTGGGAGTGCTGATTCTCCCAACCCAGGATTAGGCTCCGCAAGTGGTAGAAAAAAAGAGGATGGGACAAGGACCCAGACTTGGGTGATAGGGATCTGGGGTGACCCTGCTTCTGGGAGCTGGGGCTGAACCCAGCAAATGTGGAGCTACATAGATGACAGGGACGGGAGTCAGAGAAGCCAGGATATTGCCCCCAAAGATAGATACCCTCAGGCTCGGGGCTTCAGGTATGGCAGGCAGCATGGGTGTCAAACCTTCCTGATAGATTGTGGAAACTGCTGTGTTGTGCCCAACAAAGTCAGTAATAGAAGCAGGGTTCCGTCACCTCACAAGGCCCCCAACTGCCCAACTGGTAGGCAATCAGGCCCTTGCAGTGTTGTCCTGCCTTGCTGCGGGTGAGGGTGTCTTTGGCTGCACCCTTGACCTGGCCCTGTCTTCACAGAACGCTGCTCACCTCCTTGGGAGTCAGTTTCCTGCCCGTCTCGTCGACATACTCAATCTTAACATCAGGCTTGTAGCCGTCCTTCTCCTTGAAGTCCTGGGTGAAGCCCCTGTACTCCTCGCGCCGGCTGTACTTATCATCAATGGCCCTAGACCAAGGCAGAAGGGCTCAATGTGAGCTGCCTGCTGTCTATTCCATGTTCACAGCAGCCCAGCTTCATGTTCACAGGCGTGTTCACATCTGCCCCTGCTTCCTGCCCTCATTGCCACACTCACATCTTATCCTCGATGCAGTACACAGCTGAAGGCAGTGACTTATTGGGAGCCTTCACCCGGGCCACCTTTTGTACTGTGGTCTCCAGCAGTCCTGAGGGCAGAGAAGTTGTGATACCCAGGAGGCCTATGCCTCATGCAAACAGCCCCAAGACAGCCTGAGTACAGTAGGCCTGGGGCCCCAGCTTCATATAAATGCTAAGGGTCCCTCAGAGCCCTGCTCAGGATGTAAACATGCCATGTCTGGTTTACAGACCAAGAAAACAGACATGAGAGATCAGCACCTCCCTAAGGAGACAGCACAGCTGGGATATGGACCCCCAGGGTATTTGTTTAGCTCAGCACACTTCTTCAAGAAGGCCTTGAAGGCACAGAAGAGGAACAGGTGCTCCTACTCTGGACCAGAGAAAGGCAAACAGAGGCTCAGGTCTGGAGAGTTGCTCAAAACACTGAGTCTGAGAGGAAGAGGCAGCAGTGCAGACCCAAGAACACAATGCTGTACCCACAGTCACCCACCCAGCCCTTCCCTGCTATAGTGCCCAGACTGTCAAAGCCCCTAGCCTGAGCTCACACCTTTATTCTGACACAGGAGCAGGGCAGCAGCCAGCCCTCTGTTCACGATGGGCTCTTCATCCAGGATAGTGGTAGAGGAAGCAGAGAACTAGAGAGGGGAAATGTGGGGTGGAGGAAGAAGGAAGTGTTAGCAGGTCACCCCATCTCTTCCACCCAGTGGCCATCCCCATCAGGTGCCAGGCTGTGAGACCAGTTTTAATTGACTCTCCAGCTGGCTCTTGGAGGTTTAGTGCCCCTCCTACAGGACCTGGACAAGTAGCCTGGGTCCCCACACCCACACCCCATCAGTGCTCACATCCTGTTGCTGTTTCTCCTCATCCAGGTTGACAGTGCTCCAGCCAATGTTCTCTTCCCCATCTGATTCAGAGCCACCATTGGCCGAGCGCTCTTCATCCCTTTCAAAGTCCTGGGACCAAAAGTCAGGGTCAAGATGGGCAGCCCCAGCCCTCCCTGGACCAGAAGGCACCACCCTAAAGAACAGGGGATCAGTGGGACCCACCATGAGCTCCTCCTGCTCCTCTCGGTTGCCAGCCAACCCATAGGTGGGGATCTCCCCCAGCGTGCGGCAGAATTCGGAAGTGGCATTGAACACGATGGCCCCCTTCCGCTCAGGGTCCTCTTCCTCCTCCCAGCCACGCTGGCGAGACTCCAGCTTCTTCACGATCTCTACCACCTAGGGGAGGGAGTGGCTGTGGGCAGACCCCAAGTTTCTGGGGTGATACCACAAAGACTCAAGAACCCACAGATCCTCCCTGGTGGCAATAAACAAGCTATTCCTACAACCTACAATGGCTCTTCCATCTGGGCTCTACGTCCCCTCTAGTCTCTGAAGGTTCACTCTGTCCAATCCCACCCATGGCTCCCTACTGCCCATGGGATTAATACCACACTGGAGTTACTAATGAACTCTAGAAATCTGGTTCTAACCAGATGTTAAACATAGGAGACTCCTAAGGGAATGTGAGTGCCGCCTGTAATGACACAGGTTCACATGCTCACAGGGACAGGTCCCAAACCGGTTACACATCAACTTCCATGCCCAGCCTCACCTTCTCGCCACTATCTCTAAGCTGCTGGAGTTGCTGCAGCTGCCGCAGACGGCGCCCCTTCTCCAGTTGCTTTTGCAGCTCCAGCTCTGCTTCATCTTCTTCCAGCACCTCTGGGGACCCTGACGGAAGAGCCCCTCCATCCTCTGGTGGAGACATGGAGGACACCTGCTCACGCAACCTCCTTGGCCCACAGACCCACCCCACTCCCTGCTAGCCAACCCCAAACCTTCATCACTGATATCCATGTTCTCTACTCGAGTATCATCTGATGGTGGGGGCTGAGCCACAGGGTCCTTCTCCTCATCCTCCAGGGCCTCCTCCTCCACCTCGGGAACTCGACGCCGGCCTCGGCCCCGAAGCCTAGGGGAATGGCACACCTTCAGTGAATGGTGTTCCTTAGGCTGGCCCAACCCTCAGATCCACCACTGTGTTCAAGCACACCTGGATCCAAAGTCCCCATCCTGAGTCTGGTCCCCCAGAGGCAGCAAGTCATCCGCCCGCATTACCACCTCCTTCTCCTTCTTTCGGATTTTCTTCACCCTCCGCTTGGTCTTTTTGAAGGTCACCTTCAGAGAGAAGTGCAAAGGAGTGGGAGGGAGCACACAGGCCCCCAAAGTCCTGGACAACAACTCCCTCCATGTTCCTATTATTCCTCACAGCAAGCCTGCTGGCATCATCACTCCACATGGGTGCCCCATGCTGTTAAGTGACTCACCCAAGGAACAAGCTGGTTTGGGGACAGAACTGGAACATAAACATAGGCCCATCTGGTTCAATGGTCCCTGTTCATTAACACTAGCAGTTCCCTGGGCTGCCATTTACTGCTCCCCCAGGAACCAAGTGCTAAGCCAACACTCAGCTTCCCTCCCAAGCTCACGTTGGCAGCTTGTGACCAGAGGAGGCAGAACTGTTCTAGCACAAGGCAAAGAGAGACTCACCATCTCTTCAGGACTCAGGTACTCAGAGGCAAGCCGGGGCCCTACAGAGCTCAGAGACTGAGCCTGCAGCCGTAGCTTGGCCCGGATCTCTTCTAGCTCACGCTCCCTCAGACCATCAGCCATGCCACCCTGCTCCAAACGGAAGGAATGTGGTCGCTCGCCCTCCAGCTCCTCATCATATTTGGCCAGGATAGAGCGGGGTTTTTGCTGCAAGACAAGAGGGTGGCTGGGACCTAGGCCAACTCTTGGGAAGCCATGGAACTGTCAATTTCTTAGCACCACACACCATCTGCCCCAGCTGCTGCACCATAGGCAAACCTGTGCCAAATCATCCACGCTCTCATCTTCTGCATAGGGCAGGTAGTCGGGCTTCTTCTTCCGAAGCTCCACATTCTTGTCAGCCCGCTCCTTGTCCACCATGTTCACATTCACCAGGACATCCTCCCCCTCCTGCAGTACTCCTGCAGCAGAGCACAGACAGCACAGTTCCCACCCGCCCCGGCTTACCAGTCAGTGTCCACACCCCACATGGAATAACGAGCTCAGCTCACCTTTGTCCTTGAGGGTGAGAACCACAGTCTCCCCTTCTCGAAAGGAATCAATGGCATGTTCCACAGTGAGGCCCTGCAAGTCCCGGGCACTATACAGGTCCTACAGGCAAAGAACCAACCAAGTCAGAAGCCAGAATGCACCCTGGGATGCGCACATCAAGGCCACAGTGTCCACCATATTCTCTGGATGCTGCAGCTTCACCTGTCGCCTCTGCTCAAACTCCTCCTCCACCAGAGTGCTCACACCAAACTCTTGGTCCATCTCCTCTAGAAGCTTGGCCTATGGGGAAAGGAAAGGTGACCAGTAACCTCATCCTCAGTGACCAAAAAAACACCCCAGACTCTACCAAGTAGCTGTGCAAAAGGACAGGCTTTGCAGTGAAACTGTGGAGAACCCAAAAGCCCCTGAGCACAGACCACCCCGGCAACTGGCCCACACTGCCAGGTGTTCTCACCCGCTTCTCTGCCAGGTCCTTCTCTTTCTGCAGCTGCCGGCTCCTCTCAATCCAGGCTGCGGTGTCATCCAGCCAGGGGTCGTCCTCTCCCAGAGTCTTTATTTTCCTGAGGAGGGAGGACACTTAGGAAGGAACCCAGACGTGTTCTCTCAGCCTCACCCAGGGGCATGGAAGCAATGAAGAGAGTCTCCCTGCTTGGCCAGGGAACCCTCACCCCAATTTTTGGTTCAGCAAACGCTTTTCCTTGGCAGCTGCCAGCTTCTCCCGTAGTTCTTCACGCTGTCGCAAGGCCATGGGGTTGATGACATCAGCTGCCACGGGCTCCTCCTTGGTGCCCGCCTCTGGAAGGGGGGCCCAGACGTAAGGCTATGCTTGCCCATGGCTGGTGGGGAGAGGAGGGAGCCACTCACCCTGCCCCTTCCAGCCCAGGGGCCAGAAGGGGCCGGAGAGGGGGAAGAACTTTCACCTCCCTATTCCTACCTCACCCCAACCCACCACTTTTGTCCCTCCACATGGTATGGCAGGAACCCTCCCCTCTATGCCTTCCAAAGCTTCTCAAGTCATGTGGGTTTTTTTTTGTTGTTTTTTCTGTCAGTTTGTTTTTTGGTATACATGGGTTTTTTTGCATGTTTGTTTTTAAAAAAACAAACTAACACCACTTAGACAGCCTACAGCAACTGTGCATATCCCTTAGCCTGTCTAAAGCCAGGGTGAAGGTGCCAAGGCCACACAGGAAAAGCTCATCTCAGATCCCCACTAAGACACAAAGGACGAGTCTTGGCCCTTTGACAAAACACACCTAAGGCTACTAAATGGAGTTGCCTCTGCATGCTAAGGCCACTTTCTTCCCACTTAGATGCCCCAACTCAGCCTTACACTCACCTTTCTTGACAGCATTGACCTCCAAGGGTTTCAGCCCCAACTTTGCACGGAGTTTACTGAAGACAAGAAATAGAAGTATTAGGGTCTACCTAATAAACGGGGTAACAAGGACATTTATAGATAGGCAGGAGGTGAAAAGAAGGTGAGAATCAGTGGGTCCTAAGGTCATAAGCACAGGCCCTAGTCCGGGCAGCCTAGGGCATGAAGACACGGGCTTCTAGATCAGGGAATGCCTAACTGGGGAAGCCTATCCTTCCTCCTGGGTCTGTTTCCTCCACTGTAGCTCCCTTGGTTGGCTAACTGACTCATCCGGCCATTACAACTCTAACTGGCTCTATTTAGAGTGGAAAAGTTTCTGTAGGTGACAGCCCCGGGTGCAACCAGTCTCAGAGGAAAAGGACAACATAAGGGCTACTCACTTGGTCTCCTCGATGCTAAGTGACGAGGCATCTCCAGAGCTAGTTTTGGAGCTGGTAGCTAGAACAATAAGGAGCATGGCTTAAGGGACCCATGAACATGGGACCAAGAAGCAACACTGTGGGCCCTAGCTGCAAGGTCGAAGACAAGGGCCTCTCACCAGCACCTGGGTAGATGACACCAGAAAACAGCAGCCTTCTTTCTCCCGAACTCCCGAGCAGCTGCTACCCAGGCCCTTGTCTATCAGCACTGCCCCTTCCAATACCTTTCTTTCTGACCCATGTGATTCAACTTTCTGCATCCCTCACTGTGCCACTCCAAATCTCATACCCTACCTTCAGCCTCCACTGTCCCTTCTGCTCTTGTTCTCAGAAAGTTCCATCAGAACATCAAGCAGCATCTCCTCCAGGAAGCCTTGTTCAATTACTGACCAGAATTAAAACTAACTGTACAGCACTGTATGTCATTTCTGGCACTTTCTGCCCACAGCAGCGTATGCAGTCAAGGAATACTTACTAATGTGTGTTCCGTGCCAGATGGTTGTGGACATAGGTAAATAAGCACTCTGGACCTGCTCTGCCCACCCCACAAACAGGAGAGAACTTCAACAAACACCACACAGAGGAAGACACCACCAGGACACCCATCTCGAAGCCCATCTCCTGTTCTTTAAACCCAACAGGTCCCTTCCTCCTCCACCTAGGCTCTGGACCCCATTTCTAAATGAACTCTTAAGTCCCAAGTCTCCCTTTTCCCAATTAGCAGATTATTTTCGAAAAGTTTCAATTTGAGGGCTGGAGAGATGTCTCAGTGGATAAGAGCACTTGCTGTTCTTACAGAGGACCCAGGTTTGGTTCCCAGAATCTACAGGCAGCTTACAACCATCTAACTCAGTTCCAGAGGACCCAATGTCCTCTTCTGACCTCTACAGGCACCAGACATGCATGAGGTGTACTTATACTTCATACTTACATATGAAGGTAAAAAACTCAAATGCATAAAATAAAAACCCTTTGTTTAAGTTCTGGTTTTGCTTAATGCCCTGTGGTGTGTGACACTGTTAATTACTCCATCTTCTCAGCAATTACCTCTTTGCACAGATCCTGTGACCCAACTGTGGTTTTCCTGCCATTTGGCTATTCTTTATTTTTTAAGTATGTTCCTCTGCCCACAACTGAGCTACTGGTATTTCTCAAGTTCTATTTCTGACCCTAGTTCTCACTCCACACATTCTAGGGCATTTCTTTGGTTTCCTGAATACACACTAGCCCAAAATCACTCTATTCCACAAAAACTGTAGGTTTTCCCATACACACCAACCAAAAGCTCTCCCTTGCCTCAAATCTGCTAATCTTCTAAACGCAATTTCAACAAATGAACACCATTTCACCAGGCTGGTAAGGCCAAAACCCAAGGAGTCACTCCCTATTCCTCATTCCTCCCATCCTCAGCCCAGGCACTAAATTTTGTCCATTCCACTTCCTAAACACCTATTTGATCTGTCCACTTCTCTCCACACCATTGCCTGGACAACCATGCATACGCACTATTAGTCCTCACCTGTTTGGGTTGACCTCCCTTCTGATCTCTGAGTCTCTAGCTCTATTTCTGACAAGCTCTCAAGCCAGGGATCTTCTTATAATATGAAGTAAATCAACTCTCTTCCCTACTCAAATCCTTGGCTCCCTACCATCTTCACCACAAAGCCCCAATTTCTCAACAGAGCTTACAGCACAAGGTCCTTGGTATTCAGACCCAAGCGTATGTTACTGCTTCATGACGCTACCATGAGCTAAACACCATTCGCCCAATGTCAGGTTTCTCTCGCCTCGGTCTGTGCATGCTCGTACCTCCCCTCATTCACCCACCCAACGCATTTACTGTAAAGTGCCACACGGAGAGGGAAACAGAAGACCCCAGACTTCATGAAGCTTAACATGGGGAGTCAGTCTTCAACCCCACCAGCCAGAGGAAGTCTTTAGCACAAGAGGCAGAAGGCCCTCGAGGTCACTCTGCGCCCTCGGTCCCGCGCACCCCAAGACCCTGCCCCGCCCCGCCCTCACCGGCCTCGTAGCCATCATCGCGTTTCTCCCGCTTCACGCGCCGCTCCGAGGGCTCCGCTTGACTTCGTTCGCGACCGTGCGCGCCGCCGCGGGCCTCGGCTTCGGCCCCGCGCCTCCCACTCCCGCGCTCGCCCCCACGCTCGCGGCTCCGCTTCCGTCGTTCGCCGCCGCTGCTGCCGCCGCCGCTGCTCCGGTGCTTGTGTTTCTTGTGCTCTCGATGCCGCGGCGGCTGCTCGGTGGCGCCCCCGGGACCGGCTGCCGCCGTCGTCCCGGCCGCCTCCTTCTCTCCGCGGTGCTTCTTTGACGACCCCATGATTAGTGCGTCCGTCTAGAGCCGGGCCGCCACCCGAGCCCAGACGACGCAAAATGGGAATACTTCCGGGTCGCGCGCCCGCCGCTGTCCTGTTGCCGGAAACTAAGAGCGGCTGCTTCCGGGGCCTGCCTGGGAACCTCCAAAGGCTCATGGGAGAGACTGGGTGAGACTGCGCGTTCCCGGCGGCCAGGTAACGGGACTCTGCGCATGTGCGTCAACCTTACCTCTCTCGGGTTAGACAGTTGTTCTCGAGCTGTAAGAACTTCAGAATCTTACCAAGCCACCATCTCCGGAGCTAGAAGCTCTTTCCCTGCCTCCGTTCCCTTCCACTCTGACGATAGCCTCGTGCTGCTCTGTGCCTCAAGTCTCGCCGTGGGCGGCCCCCTCTCCAATGATTGTCCTTCCAGCAGGCTCCCTGGGGCCCGAGTTCCATCCGGTGTTGGAAGATACCCATGTTTTCTTCATGAAGAAACCAGCTCCAAAGGCCCAGCCTTGCAACCCCAATAAACCAGCATTGCCAGCGAACGTACTGTCGTCCGGTTCCCTGGGTTGGTGGGTTGGGCCTTTTTAACCTGCGCTCTGGACTGCTAAGGAATGCTCTATGAATTTGTGCCTGTAAACTCTGTGAAATTGACTGCTGTGTTTTTTTTTGTTTGTTTGTTTGTTTGTTTGTTTCTAGTTTTATTTTCTTTACTTTTTAAGATAGGGTCTATATAGCTCTGGTTGGCCTGATAATTGTTAGGTAGCCCTGGCTGGTATCGAACCCACCATAGTCCCTCTGTTTCTACCTTCCGTGTGCTGGGAGTTGCTGGGATTTCAGGCGTGCACGTCCATGCCATCCAGGCTCGAGTGCAAATTTGGCATATCCGTTTGCCTTTCTTTCTTAAGGCTGTCCCATAAATATGGGGCCCCAGTCTGGGATTACAGGCACAAGCCACCATGCTTTGCTTTCCCAGCCTTTTCTCTATTCCTGGATTTTTTGTTTGGTTGATTGCTTGGTTTGTTTTGGTCTTGAGGAGAGGGGCTTTTAAGTTAAGGGTTCACACACTCCTTCTGATAGTAGTTGCTCCTCTGTGGGCATCCTGTGTAGCACATCTCGGCATGTTTTGGTGTGTTTGCGTGCTCTTTTAAAGCTGGGCTCCAAGACTGGGAGTCCTCAGAGGCAGGGTCCTGTTCGTGAGGATTTCTAGATCCCCAGCTATATGTATGTTGGAGAAAGCATGGAAAAGCCTCAGCCGATTCCTTTCCAGGTGTCCCATTTCTCAGTAGCAGAGACAGCATGTGTTTGCTGAGGAAGGGGTGAAGCCAGGGTTCCCAGCATATGTGGAAAATAGCTAAGTCTAGGCCACCCACATGCCACTACCCCTCCCCCAATGCATAGCCAACTCGCCTCAGAAATCTCACACTGTACTTGTCATAAAGCATTTAATTTTTATCTCAGGAACTGTGTGCTGAGTCCAGGGTGGGAGAGGGGAGTCTTCCAGGCTGGCTGCTGGTTCATTCTATCTTTGGGGAGCTCTGAGAAGAGAGTTCCATTTCTACTCCAAATGACCGGTGGCTCCTTAAAGACACAGATAGAAGCCAGTGGGCTCCATAGCACCCCACCCCATGCTCAAATGCAGCCTTTTACCCTGTGGGTCCAAATCTAACTT